>CAKAOJ020000047.1:2037500-2385911 GCA_916701645.2 Sebastolobus alascanus | reverse complement strand
CTCAGGCAGAAAACACGAAGAAAGGGTATGAGTTGTTCAAGTTCAACATGGACTGTACGTCTTGTTTGAATTCCGAAAAGTTTGTGACAGCCTGCAGGAACTAGAGGTGATACCAATTTAATTTGCCGTGTAAAGCAACATTTTTTGGAGTATTTCTCACTGGGATTCCCACTAAAGGGCAGTCTCTTTTAATTATCCCTTCTCTTAGCTGGAGGGAAGCCTGTCTGCCCACTGTTCCACTCATTGATATCATGTACAACAATATTTTAATTTTAGCTGGCTGAAAGGCATTGGGATAACACTATTGGGACAGAAAGCCCTGTGAAGTCTGACGGCTGATAGCACAAAACAGCACCTCCATCACCCGTTGCTGCAGGGTGGACAGATAAACAAGAAGCCCAAGGTGCTCTCTGGATGCATCTGTCTGTTTTTCAATTTCAGGTCGGTCCTCACCTTCACAGACGCCTCTGAGGAGGATCTGGGTCTCTACACAGTTGAGATGAGCGACAACCCAGACCTGTCGTCCAGCTACGACTTCACTGCTGAAGGTAAACTAAAACAGGGGAAGTTGTGAATTGGACAAGACAGTTTCCTGACCTTCTAGGTCAGGAAACTGTCTTGTCCAATTCACAACTTCCCCTCAGGCACAACGACAAGAACACAGTTAAAAATCAGTTGTCTCTTGTGTTATTGAAAAAGCTGACGGCGGCATGAATAGCAGGACTTTTAATTTTAAGGGTTATCAAGCTTTTCTCTCAAGCAGATAATTATGCACCTCACAACCACTTCCACAAGGTCACCCGTCCAACTAAGCGTATGTTCTCAATCAACTTTCAGCTTAAAAATAGAGCTGTGCGAGCCATTGTTCTTTGACAATATGTAGGTATTAGGAAAGTTCAAAGTTTAATTAACCTTCAGCTACTGTTTTACTTCTTTGCAGACCTTGAACGACTCAAAGAACTCAGCTGGCAAGTCAGAAATCCACGTATGTACCAAACACGTTGCACTGTATCATGAGGAAAGGTGCTAATATTTAAGACACATACATTAACATTGTTTAAATGATCATCTAATGTTTTTGGGCAGTGATAGCTCTGAAGTCGGGCTGGCATGTGGAGGTTTCTGAGAAAGGTGACGTACGTCTCTGGCTTCAGACTGAGAGTCTGAGTGACGATGCTGAGCTCCGTCTCATCTTCAACGACCGAGAAATCACCAGCGGTCCGGTAAGAAGCACTGCGCATGTCATCCTGCGATACTGCAGCTCAGAAAGTACGAGCATGACACTAACCTCGTCAGGGTTAGAAGGTTTGAAATCCACAGTTCTGAAAAACCTTCGTACTGTAAGGTATTTTGGATAAAATGATTCACCAGGCATGTGTTATGCTTTTATATTCTGGAAAGGATACTATTGTCCTTTACTTGTCAGTCTTCCGCTCATCAAGTTATCGACTTTATGTATGCCAGGTTAGGATACGATGGATATTTAAAAAGCTAGTACAAGGAGAAATTTGTGGGGCCCATCCTGATTCGCCAAAGCATAACTTATGCAAATAATTTCACCACTGCATGAGGGTGAAGTGTGTGCGAAATACTATACTACATTTTCAACAGTCACTAATAACACCATGTTGCTTTTGGTCAGGATTTTAGTGTTCGGTTCAGTTAGGTTAAAGGGAGTTAAGTGAAACTAACTTATGAAGGTATATATCATATGCTCATTAGAAATTTCCATACGGCCACTACAGGCCATTAAATAGGCGTTATCGGTCGCTATAAGCAGCATAGATGTAGGTCAGTAGGAGCCTACTACACCCAGTTGTAGGTTTTATCATCTATTCACATGGGAGATCATCAAAAGAAAGTGTAAAAGAACATGACAGCGACCTCTAGTGACTGTCGTAATTATGACAGGAGCATAAGTGGAAGTCAGGTCAGCAACAGTAATTCATAACTTTCTTAACCTCGTTTTAAGAAACAGTCGATCCTTGTCACATTTCACATGAGAATGTGATTCTAACTCATATGAGTTGTTAGCAGTTCCACCAAATAGACATTTCCCCCTAAAATTCTCAGATGGTGTCATTTAAATAACTGTTTGGGGCCCAAAGAGGTAAACATTTCCAACATATGTAAAAAGAAAAACAAAGATTGGAGAATAGTCCAAAAATGCATACAGATTTGTGTCACTGGACTTTGTTTTTTCTTCTTTCCTACCTGATTAATCATCTCACAACCCCTCATATTTATCTGGTAACCCTCTGGAGTGGCCCTGACCCCCAGATTGGGAACCGCTGGACTAAACCTATAAAGTACCTCGCTCAGCTACAACAGTAAAAAAAAACTACATGCATAAAATGTAGCTCTAAAGTTCCTCCATTTAGTGTTGGAAAAGTCGGAAAATCACAGATGTCATGCGAGGTTTATATAACATTAGTGTGTAGGTGCATGCAGCTGCGATTATGACAAGTCACTGTGAATCGAAAACAGCAATTAGTGTTCTGATAAACATCCTGGAAGGCGGCAAATTGAGGCTGCTAACAAAGAAGAGCAGGTGTGCAAGGCACAGAAAGGTCTGGGAACTGGACTAATTTCACAAAGTCAGGAGGACAGGAGGATCAACTGAGGTGGAGAAGGAGCCAACATCTGGTACATGTGTCAGTTTTGGTTTGGTGCCAACGAAAAGTAAAGGTGGAATGAATATACAATTTGGACAGCTTTCTTTATTTTCCAGGGTAATATGTCATTACCTAATACTGGGTCTCTAGCAGTGGTTGAAATGGCTCTTTGAAATCAAAAACTGTAGACATGTAAGTCATGATATGTAAATATATTACGACGTATTAATAATAAACAGATGTCCCCTTCTTTTAGTGTATTTCCCATGGCATCATTTGCACAAGTCATGTGTATACTTGCCCTTAAAGCTGGGGTAGGCAGTTTATTTTGGCATCATGGGGCAAAATTTCCATAATAACCTTTCAGCATAATTCAAGTGGAAAAAAACTAGACTTCTATACCTCCCCTTGGCTCTGTTTTCAGGCTTGAGAAATCGTTCCTATTGGTTGCTCTACAAACGCAGATGCACGTGCACGTTCTCTTGGTGAAAGCCTGATTCAACGGTGGAATATCCTGCAGGAAAAGTTGCTATTCCAGCATTGGCAACAACTACCTACACTACAAAACAATCCAAAAAAGGAAGATAGACTTATCCAAAAGAGAATCTGACAAGAGAGGAGAGAAAATGTTGCTAATAGCTATTCTATTAGCAACATTTACTCTCCATCTCTGAAACGCTTCGCCGATATTGTAGCTCGCTAGAGCCTTGAATCACAGAATGTCATCTTAACGCATTCTCATCCCAACTTTGTCAGACCCCTCGGCGTCAGTTTTTGGATGCATGTAAACAAGTGCTTTATGTTGTGAATTTAACAAAAACACTTGCTTAGGTTTAGGAAAAAACAACATGGTTGGGCTTAAAAAAGCTACGTTTTTACAGTGCAGATGTGACTTGACGTTGTGAACGTGGGACGCGAACGAACAGCTGATCGTAACGTGGAAGTGAAACTTAACGCACGGGACACTAACAGCGGTCTCCTGTATGAAAGCCTTGTGTTTGTTGAACCCATCCACCTCCCCTCCCACCCCGTGTGTCTCCTTCGCTCTTTACACTACGTCACCACAGTACTTTCTCTGAGCGTTTACTGTTACCGCAGATGGGTTTACATTGTAGTTAATGGAAAGCCTGGTGCGTCTCATGCCGGCGCTCAAGGGTACCTTGTGCGCCGGTATCGAACACCGACGGCCGTGACAAAGCGTCGTATTTGACGCCCTGGGAATGAGAATGGGCTGGTCATCTCAAAGGGCTTTACAGGTCCACAAGTTTACAGAGAAATCAGGACGGTAATTCTCATAGAATTGCTGCAATATAACAGCATCGGGATCACGATCACGACCAGGATGATGTTTGACATGAATGACTAGTAGACAGGTTACTGTATGAAGTGTGTGATCGTGTGGCGGGAGGGGTTTAGGACAGAGAGGGGAGAGGAAAGCTGCCGGATCAGGGCTGTAGAGGAAGTGTAGAAGTTTAGTTTTCACTCAGACCACTTGAATACAATATGCTGAGAGGTTATTATGGAATATACTGCCTAACCCAGCTTTAATATGTATTTCACATATCTCAAAAATGACCTTCAAATTCATTTACTTTCATAAAACAGCTATAGCTATTTGCAACAAAAACAATTTCATAAACATTACCCTGGTATTGACAAGATAATGTAATGCTGCAGCAAGGACGAACGTGGAAAATAGCCTGCCATTTTAAAGCACAATTGGAACTCAGATGACCTCAAATAGAACAGCATAATCATCAAGGAACACTAACTGAACGTGAACAAACCTCCTCAGCGCTCGTATGTGTTATGACACCACGTTAAAAATAATCAGCACTGCCGTCAAGGTTATTGAACCGTGCACTGATGTGTCCACAGAGGGGAAAAGCAAATACAACACACAGTACATTTATTGTGCTTTCACAACTCTGTCAGATACATTTTGTGTGTCTGTGTTTGCTCGTATTTGTGCGAGGCGGGCGACTGCTTTATATTCAGCAGCGTCTATTCATCGCCTCTATTGCATTTTCATTTGTTCCATTATTCCTCAATATCAGAGCTCCATCTGAACAGTACTGATTACACGTTATTTCTAAATGATCACAGCTGAGGTTTGCGAATTCAAAAGCCATTTGGCTGATTAGGGCCCTCAGGCTTGCCATACATCACAAATCACATCCACCACTGAGGCCTATCAACATGCAAAGGCGTACACTTATCTCCATGGACATAAAAGTCATGAAAATGAGCTCAAAGGCTGCTTCCTGTTTGTTTGTATTTCTGTGTGTGTGTTTGAAAAAAAGGAGTGCATTTTGTCATTTCAGACGCTTTTCACGCACTGATTCACACTATATTCTCTCTGTATGACTAACCATCTATACAGTAGAGTGCAAGCGGCCTTCCTACCTGCCACCTGGGATCGTCTGTCTGCACACGAGCTGATGTGTACTGTATGTGTGGCAACGCTTGTTTGCTCTTCTGCAGCACCGTAAGATCAACTTCGACAAGGCCAAAGGTCTGGTGGAGATCCTGTTTGACCAGCTCTCTCCGGAGGACGAGGGCTCGTACACGGCTCAGCTGAAGGACGGCCGCGCCAAGAACCAGTTCACTTTGGTCTTTGTGGATCAAAGTAAGTCATTTATTCGGGTGCCACTAAGTTGTTATATATTTTTTTTTTTGTTACATACCATAATGAAATACAAGCACAAATGTAGAGGAACAATAGAACAGAACAGGCATCAATGTAAATTAGCTCAATTTACACAGACACAGTGATGAAATGTTATCTTTACTTCCTGAAAGTGACGTATTTTGCTTTCAAACAGGGTGTTTGGTTGTGAATAAGACTGCAGCTACCACTGACGTCATGTCCTCTGTATTTTGTTCAGGGAATTTGGGGGGTTTAGCAGCTTTAACTACCATCCTGCAAACAATTAACTAACTACAAATTAGAGTCAATCTATTTAATTTTGAGGATAGTTAGTTTACATGCTTATTTTTTGCTTGATTATGTTATTTGATCCCACATACACTCAATAATTGAGCCAAGATCAGGTGGCAACCTCCAGTTCTGAAAAGTGAAGCCAATGTAGAAGTGCCTTAAACTTGCATTCTCTCTAAAATCCAGCAGGGGGCGACTCCTCTGGTTGCAAAAAGAAGTCTGACTGTATAGAAGTCTAAGAGAAAATGACCCTACTTCTCACTTGATTTAATACCTCAGTAAACATTGTAAACATGAGTTTATGGTCTCATCACTAGTTTCAAGTCTTCTTCAATACAGCATGATGTTCATTTAGTAAATTATGGTCCCATTTAGAGTCAAATAGACCATAAAGCAGGGTATGCTTTAGGGCGTGGCTACCTTGTGATTGACAGGTCGCTACCACAGCGTTGTCCGGTCTGGGAGTTGTCTGCTTTTTCGTCTTACGACTCTAACCCTTTCACAGTGTGTTTTCAGTTCATGAAAGTACACATTTTGGTCGCCTAAAATTGTCTTATTCAGCGTTTGGTTTTACTTAGCTCCCCTCTCTCACGTCACTTCTGGTTGCAAAAAAACAAGATGGCAACGGCCACAATGCAGAAGTCGAGGCTTCAAAGCCATAATCCACAAACCAATGGGTGACATCACGGTGACTGCGTCCACTTCTTGTATACAGACTACACCAAATACATAAAACAGGTCTGTACTAGTTTCTGACTCTGGGGAAAGTGGGAAAAGGAGTAAAACTCCCCAAAACTACTGTATCGCTGAACTATCTCTTTAACCAAATCACACATATTTAGGCTATTCTATGTGATCTTCTTTTAATAACTATCATAATATTTCTTCGCTTCCATTCACTGAGCCTCTGGAGAGGCCTGCCTCCCGCTTTGAAAACCTCTGCTTTAAGACATATAAATAAATAATTCGGACCACATTTTTATTCCTGGCAGAGTGGAGAAGCATTTTGAACGTTTAGCTCTTCATGTTGGGAAATAAAATGTACAAAAAATAGAATTGAATAAACTATAAAAAAAAAAAAAACACACAATAATAAAGGCTTTTTTAGTGTCTATTTTTTAAAAGCAAGTTACAGCCCTGGGAGAGACATGTAGGGCTCATTATTTTAGGAAAATGTGGAAAATATTAAATAAATAATTGAAAAAACAATCCAATATCTTGGTGAAAATAGCTTTAAAAAATTCTATTTGCATTGCAAATACTCTGTTGTACAACCATGAGTTTTTTAAAAGCTTACTTGGGAGCAGCTCATTTGCATTTTCTCTCTGCTGTTTTCATCAGAAGAAGACCTTGACTACTGTGAACTGTGGTGGTCGATGGCTTCTTGCAGAAGATTAGTAAAAACCGAAAATGATTAGCCAAACTCAGGACAAGTAATTTTGCCATTACATGTAATGCATCTTGAACACTCGACCACCAAGGACCAGATTATTCTTAAATATAAATCAAAGGGATATCAGTTAAAGAAATGTGTGATGGTGTTATTGATTGCAGTTATCATTTACACTCACGTGTGCTGCACATTAAAGATAGTATTTTTCAGGAAGTTAAAGTCTGCATTCATGGTGCATTTATTTCTGGATGGAAAATATCTGATCTTCTTAATTACCTCCTTCTTTTAACAACAATTAGAGGACCTGATTTGTGCCACAATGACTTCAGGAAAGAAAAGTTTCCTTCAGGATGAATAAATCATCCTATACTTATCTTGTGTTGCTTTAAAAATGCAGTTGTACGGCACATTAACGACCTGTTATTTTTTTCATGCAATTATTTTTATTTTTGTTTATTTCTACTATCCATTTTACTATCGTTCACTCAAAATCACTCACACATGCACCCCTTTCTACGATTGGCCCTGCAGTTTAATATGAAATTGAGATTATTTTGGAAATAAGAACCTTTTGGGGCAACAGGTTATCATCACTTCTCCCCATATGACCTGTGTGATACTGTTTAGTACTCAGCCTGATATTGTCTGTGTCTCTGTCAGTGTTTCGTCAGACGCTGGCCCTGGCTGATAAAAACCGACGTGAACACCTGAGAAAGTCTGGTGAGAACATCAGTAACATATACTGTATATTAATACAATTACATCTAATAGTAGCTTGTTGATGATCTTTGTGTGTAGTGACACAGCTGCTTCGTCTTGTCCAAACCTCTTGAAACTAAAGAGTTACATAAAGAAAGAGAGGAAGCTTCCTGTGCCACTGAACTCTGTGTTATTAATCAGATGAGATAAGGAGAAGCTATACAACTCTTTTGTGTGTAGAGGCCAATGTCCCAGTGCCCGCTTGTGCAAACATTTTGTCTTACACCATGTCTACTATTCAAAGTCCACGTGAGACTCAGAGTCCACATAACGCATTTAGTATATTACGTGCAGAAAAACATGATGCAAAACAAAGATTAAAGTAGAACACATGTTGTTATGAATTGTCCCACCATTCCTATTTCAGGCAGCTGTCACAGTCAGTACTCTAGTTTATTACGCAGCCATAATTGCCATAAATTGCCATAATATGATGCATTTGGTTGCTCTGACTTAATTATTGTCTGACCGTCACTGTTTCTAGATGGATAATAATCCTGTGTTCTGTTTTTCCAAGGACCGTATTTCGAGGAATACTTGTCGTGGGGTGTAAATGAGGATTGTGAACTGATTATAAAGTGCAAGGTACTTTTTGTACATTTTACAGAATACATTCGCCAATTGCAATAACAGAACTAATCTAACGTCATATTAAGAACCTGGAAATGTTTCACCTTTCAATATTACTCATAAATTATTTATTTGCTAGTGTAAATTTGCTTAGTGTGTTGCTAAGTTCACACATCATTCAGACAATGTTCTGCTTTTATTATTACTCATTAAAGGTATAGTTTTTGGGTGACTTCCTGCAGTCGTTTTTGCACTTTTGAGATTTTTCAACAAAAAGATATAATGTGTTAAAGGTTCTCTATTCAATATCCAGAGCATTAATATAGCAGCAAACTACTATTGGCTATGTAAAGATATAGAAGAGTAATGTCTACCTGAGCAGAGAATGAAGTCACTCTCCCTCTGTATGTGTTGTAATCTGAGCTTCTCCGCGCTTTGTTGACATATCCGGGCCGGCCGCTCATGCCTTTTAGTGCATGTTCGTGCATGTGAGGGCGCTCCACTGGCTAGCTCACGGCCGCTACTCTACACTACGGCGGTTACAGATGTTAACGTTGTCCCGACCGACGGTGCCGTCGCGGAAGCGTAGCTCCCACCCTCTGGTCCCCCCCCTTTATTTGGTGAACTTAAGAGGTGCTGGTAGGCAGATTTTGTTACCTCTGGACAGAGCCAGGCTAACTGTTTCCCCCTGTTTCCAGTCTTTATGCTAAGCTAAGCTAACTGGCTTTCGGCTCCAGCTTCATTTTGAGTGGACAATCTTGAGAGTGGTATTAATCTTCTCATCTAACTTTTTGCAAAGCAAATAAGTGCATTCCCCAAAATGTCGAACCTTTCCGTTAAATTCTATAACACATGTGTTAAACCAGTAATTATAGCAATTCTGACTCTTTTATGAGTACACAGGGTTGCATTTATTACATAGATTTGATTATTTAAAGGGACTATATGTAACTTATCACGCGCATAAATCATACCGGGTCGGTGTCCAATGCGCGCTCGCGTGTGGGTACGCGAGCGCACAGCAGCGCTGCTCCTGCCTGCTTGCACACCGCGCTCGTTCTCACCCGCTCTGCTCGCTCCAACTCCACGTGCACCCGCGCACACTACACACTGCAGAAGAGTTAGTTTAGCTCTGAGAATATCTAGTGAATGTGCAGTGGACGTTTGTGCAGAAATAAATGCTGCAGCTCCTCCAGACCAACAGAGGTTTCCCGTGTCTTGTGAAGTGTCGGGGCTCCGCAGCGAGTTACGTTATCCCGACCGGGTGTCGGTGTCTCCCCCCCCCCGTTCCCTCCGCGGTCGGCAGGCTGAAGCAGGAAAAGCCAACTCTAGGATCAGCATTGATTCATGGAGAGACCTTCGTCTGGTCAGCTAACATTACCGCCAAGCAGGTGAAATATAGAGTGATATTGTGTTTTAGCTGACGTGTGTCGCCTCGCTGTTTTGACCGGTGTTCGTTCATGTCAATGTAGAGCGAGCACAAGCGCGAGTGCGAGCAACAGGACGCCGACTTTCGTTGACATCGCGGCCACAGGTGTCGCTGTGAACAAGCAATTTCTGATTCTTACATATAGTCCCTTTAATTTTAAACCAATCAATTTTTAGAGGACTTTTATTTCAGGTATGGTATATTTCTCCATACACAGGTGACAAATACAAAGAAGGACACATCACTGAAGTGGTTTAAAGAAGGCGTGGCGGTGACCCAAGTTGTGTACGACCAGTCATCAGGGGTCAGCACACTCACCATCCCACAGGTATCCAAAATGATTCTGCTCTATTTTCAGACTACTAGAGGTGGGGAGGGGAGTTAAGAGGTAAATGTGAATCAGTATTTATAAATGGTGTAGTGAGAGAAAAACAAGATGGACAGACCGTTCATGTTTATAGGATATCTGTTAAGTCTTATTCTGTATTATTGTGAGAAGCTCCCAGGTTCACCTTGGACTGTATTTTAAGGTTAAATAAAAGATGAATTAAAGTATTTGGTCATTCTCCAGAGTTATCAATATTTCATTTGAGAAGCTATGAATAAGTTTAATTTTAATACGGTGGATGGTATTCCCCTCAGGTTACCAAGAAAGATTCGGGTTCATACAGAGCTGTGGTGTCAGATGGGAGAGGAGAGGATGTCAGCACCTTAGAGCTGCTGGATGACGGTGAGACGCGACTTGGTCACCAGCGAACAAATATCCACAAACAATAGAGAGGCGAAGTCCCTCCAAGTTCCCCATGGGACCTTATTTTGGAAAAAAAATATGTACAATAGATCAAACATTTTTTGATCCTGTTTGAATTGCGCCATGAATCACACATATGATATTTGTCAATTTAAAAGATAATTTTGCAAGTCAAGAAAGTCTTAGTTTGTCGTAGGTTTGTCGTTGTATCATTTAGCTATGTTTTGTTTTTTGTCTGAAACCGCTTAGTGAACTACAGTACATCTCACCTGCACTGTCACCTACACTAGCTTGTTAGGTAACTGTTATGTTCCACGCACAAATGTTATCTTAGCGAAAGAACAAGCAAGACCCGCTGCTCGTGTGAGCACATCCCGGTGTTACACCGAAATCTGTGACCATCGAAATCTGTGACCGCAGAGGAGCCTGCAACAAATTAGGTCACCATTTCTGACGGCTGTCGTCAGGAAATGTGACCCCTCTGTTACCTGTGTAATATGTAGTACGTGACCGAATACACACAAAACTAAATTGTTACATTTTAAAAATTATTTTAATAGTCTTGCTTTAAAGATATATTCACAAAACACCAAAAGAAAAGCAAAAGGTAAGTACAGTCGGGTCACATTTTCTGACGACGGCCTTCAGAAATGGTGACCTCATGTTGCTGGGTCTTCTGTAGTCACAGATTTCAGTGGTCACGGATATCGGTGTAACACCCGTAAAACACACAGGCATCGTAGCTTCAGCGAGAGACGTCACTTACGCAACTTTTGGGTGTGTAGTCTTTCCAAATACATATTTTCACAGTCTTATACTTAATCTGTTTTACAACAAACTGCGACTTCCTTGACTTGCAAAATTATCTAAAAGGATCAAAACAATATTTGTCTCTCTCCGTTGACTACTGTACTTATAATATCTGAAATAAAGTCCCATGGTGGTCCGCCGGAAGGGGAAGGACTTCACCTTTCTATACTCCCCATTTGTTCTTGTGTACATTTCAGTTAGCACAAACTTTCCATCCATAATGGAAGTGAGGCGATTAATGTCTTTTTTCCCTCCTTATCTCATTATGTGTCCTCAGTATTCAGCAACCTACCTCTAATCTTGCATTTAGTATTTATTGAGTTCCAAAAGCAATATAAAACACTGTCTGAGAGCTTAATTGTTCTTTTTTATTTACAGAGTATGACAAGCTTCTCCAGCAGCTGAGTAAACAGTGTGGTGAGTTATTCACAGTTGAAAGATATACCTTTGTGAAATGTGCCAATGACTTGTGTTTTTACAGCAGGTGTGCAGGGATGAGGGTAATATAACTGAAAGACATGTTAATTAATTGTGGTGTGTGTTGTTTCAGAATATTAATGCATCAGGGAAACTGAAATGTATGCAAACGGTGGCATTAAATAACCAGAAGAATTCTCTCTCCGTCTCTGCAGCGTTGTCTGCCAGCCCACTGAAGATTCAGAGCACCGCTTTAGGTTTCAAGCTCTACTGCTCACTCAAATACTATATAAGCAACCTGAAGACCAGCTGGCACTTCAAGTGAGTCCACATGCAGAGCACCTATCTGACCTAACACCCAATGTGTGCATCTGCGACCAGCCTACCAAGGAGGAAGTGTTCCGAACTGAACTTAAATTCGGACCAACTTTAAGTAAGACCTGAATAGAAATGTTGAATGTGCAGAAACACCTGCACAGGAAAGCAAATGAAAAGTAGCTTTATTTTGGCCTCAGTGCCATTTAGTAGTGTGGTCACATTGTTTATTGCAAGCCACAGAAGTGCAACGCTGTAAATGCCAAACTAAAGACAGGAAGATGCACACAGTACTGTGGAGCTCTGTGAATGAACAGCATGGCAGTAATCTCTTTGACTGGTAAGGACTATAAAAAGAAACCCCACCGACACAGTGGTGGATGAACCTGAAAGCAACACTTGAGTACAGTAGGCTACGGATATCTAACCAGAAAATGACTTTACTAGAAGTTAAAGCCACCTTAAAGCTGAAGTAGGCGAGATTGAAGCAAATATTTTGTTATTTTTATAAAACGGTCGCTATATCGTGACAGTAGTACATGAAACAGGTAACCTGAAAAAATCATGTGCCTCTGTGTCCTCCGGTGCTCTTAACGTCATCTGCAAGATTTCACAGACCGGAGGGAAACAAGCAGTAAGAGCTGATCTGAGGTCTGCTGTCCAGCTGCTGTCTATGAGAGCCGGCTGTCAATTACTCGCGAACTCCGACCAAACGTTCAAACTAGGCAGTGCTGATGAAATATGAATCAATATTATGCGACGTTAATGCCTATTTCTCGACTCAAATGTTTTCAGAATCATCTTGTAGTGTACGGTTTAGCTGTAAAATGAGAAAGTTTGTGAAGCGGCCGCCATTGTGAAATCTGGTGAAGGAACGCCACTTTCCGGTCACATGACCGGAGCACAGCCAATAGGAACGCTCTCTCAATGAAATGACCTGTGATTGGTCAAAGTCTCCCGTCACGGGCTAGATTTTTTAAAGCCTGAAAACAGAGCCATGAGGAGGTGCAGAAGTCTAGTTATCTCTCAGAACACTTGAATTACAATATGCTGAAAGGTTATTATAGAATTTTTGCCCAATGATGCCAAAAATATACTGCCTACTGCCACTTTAATGCAGTGGAAATGCAGTTCACTTTGGTGAACTTTCAGTTCGAAAATCGCCTCAGTAGGTGATGGTCACTCTCCTGCAGTCGTGCATGTGTGACCATGCCCTCATTATTCCTCTTAACATGTACACCACCTTAAAAATGGAGGCTACATTACACTTGAAGAAAATCAAAGTCTTCACAACTTAAAGGATATAAAGAGCAAAATCCAGTTTTTCCTTCCCTCGTAGTCACAGTAGCATGTAGCATGATCTGACATGCAGCCTGCCTGGACTTGAGCGGAAATCGAAACTTAACTACCGCTTTGAGAGCACTTTGTTTGCACTTGCCCATCACGTGATTTATGTAACTTGCAAGCTCGGACCACTGATTCGACAAACCTGCTGAAATAGTAACGAGTAACAAAGATACTTAGAGGAAATGTATCAGAGTAAAAGTATACATCTTATTTAGGAAATGTAGTGGAGTAAAAGTGAAAGTTGACAGAAGTATAAAAACTAAAAAGTACAGATACTCCAAAAAAATAACTGTAATGAAGTTTTAGTACTTTGTTGCATTACACCACTGCACACACACTGGCTTGCCTGCTGCACAAACACAAACCCCGATTGAGGTATTAATTTACGGTGTCATTTCTCTTCACGGTGGCAACGTCTGGGGCTCCTTTACTAAAGTTCAGCCTTTAAAATGCTCATTAAAGTTCAACCACTGACAGTTTAGAAAGTTCAAGATCTAAATGTGAAAGCAGAGCTGGATCTGGATGTCTGCATGCAAATGTTCTTATGTGTGGCAGCTGGGGCCACATCTGGACACCGAAACATCTGGTTCATCCTACCTATTATCTGTTGTAATCGATTAACACACGGCACATAATTCTGTGCAGCCAAACATTGTTGAAAGAACTTCTAGAGGAGGCCTAAAGTTTATACCGAATATATCAGTCTGAGTTTTGCATGGATAATTGAGATTAAATTATGAACAACATAAAATAACTGAGAAAGAGAGAAAGCTGTTCAAGTGGATGGATTGTTTAAGGACAGAAAACTGTTTCTTAGCTGGTCTGCCTTTAAAAACACTCAAACATGTATATTTCATCAAATGGAAAGATTATGTGACATTAGATTTAATACTTTTTCAATTATTTAAAGGGGCGGCTGCATGTATACTAAATCATAATTATAACATGGTTAAGGGTGAAACTGGTTTCTTTAGTAAGGCTACTAGCACCACCTGCTGGGGGATTTAAGGATAGCCTTTACAAAAGAGTGAACAAACAACTATCATCACTGGTGTGATGCAGACTGACAAATGTTCTTAGTCCTGATTAAAATTAGTTTTGTAGTCTAACCTGTAATATGTCCCAACAACTGAATTTTAAGTTTTTGTATCTACTCTTTCTGAGTTTATAAACCTTCATCCTTGATTACTTTTAAACAGATTAGATTGCAATGATGAGGAAGAAAAATATGCGCTTTATGTTCTAGATCTGGAGAAAGGCAGGAGTATGTCCCACATAATGTTTTTGGTAAGGATTTGGTTTTAGCAAGTCTCTGTGTAAAGCAGTGGTTCTCAACCTGGGGGTCGGGACCCCCAAGGGGTTCACAAGATCATTTCTGGGAGTCGCCAGATGGTTGTGGAGAAGAAAATAAAATGACATATAAAAAATAAAATAACATATTTTAGACTGGGGAATGATTTTTACATTACATTACCTGTACCAGTGATATAATTTGCCTTATAATGGATTTTATTTTGTTTGTAAGAGTCAAAGTGTGTGTGCACATGAGTTTCTGATGGGGGATTGCCTGGAGCACATTGGACAACGCCTGAGTAATAGCTGCTCAAAATAGACTAAACTAGGGAGTTGCGAACACCAACCGGATTATTCTTGGGCGTCACGACTCAAAAAGGTTGAGAACCACTGGTGTAAAGCATACGTAGCAGTAGCAAAAGAATGTATTTGCTTCCTTCCGTTATAGGGAGAAGAGGATTGACAAGGAAGCCCGGACAAAGCCCGGCAGCAACATGCAGCAAGTCTGGATTGACATCTGTAACCCAACAGAGAACGATAAAGGCAAATACACCTTGGAGATGTTCGACGGCAAAGAGACACACAAGCGGCATCTTGACCTGTCTGGACAAGGTGGGTGGAAATGACAAGTCTGATCTGAAGGATCATAATATTTCATATTAAGAGAATAAGATTGATTATTGATAATTATTATTTTCAACAGCCTTTGCTGATGCCTTGCTGGAGCACCAGAGATTAAAGTAAGTGCTGCGCTACATGTGATGCGTCTCGCATGGCTTGCTGTGGCACTAACAGAAAACACTGAGCAGTCAGAGGTAACAAACTATTAGTTGAAAACACTGAAAACATCTCAGCGCAGATTCTTGTTGCCTGACATTGTGCAATGTCATATCGATTTGAACCTTTGTGTTCGTCCCTCAGGCAAGCGGCCATCGCTGAGAAAAGTGAGTCGCAGCTTCTGTGTGAATCCTGAGATATTTCTGTCCACGACAAAGGTTAAAAGATTCTACAGTGGAGGTCAACAGGGAGTCACTGTTGCTTGTTTTGTTTCAGATCGGGCCAGAGTGACAAAGGGTCTTCCTGATGTGGTCGCCATCATGGAAGGGAAGGTATGACACTGTCAGGAAAACATTACGAAGAGACACATTTATACTGCTAATGATATTTTTGTCATCATTTTGTGTGAAGCAGCGGTTGTAGGCCTACCAGTTTCATCATTTCTCTGTCCTATCATGTCATGTCATATTGTCTTGACTGCTCCTCATCCTCTCTTCAGTCTCTGTGTCTGACGTGCTTCATCGACGGTGAACCGGCCCCAGAGATCATCTGGCTTCGGAACGACAAGGAGATCGTTAACCAGCCCCAGATTGTCATCACTAAGGAGCCCAAGTGCAGCACCATCACCATCAACAACATCAAGATGGCAGATTCTGGGAAATACAGCATCTTTGTGCGCAACCAGTACGGCTCCGAAACGGTCGATGTGACCGTGAGCGTTTACAAGTACGGGGAGAAGCCTCCAGCGAACGCTGTGGAGATGGGCTTCCATGCTTAAGGCTGAGATTTGTCTGCATAGAGAGAGAGAAGAACATGAAGGTGGATGGATAGATAGGTGATGAGATGGAGTGATGCTAGATTAGGAAACTTTATTGAGGTTTGAAAAATGTCCACTTAGGTTTAATCAAAGATGTAATCCCCTATAGCAGTGGTCCCCAACCTTATAAGGGACCCCTTCTCTATCATTGAGTAAAGTGACGACCCCTGTCTAAGTGACATATTTTATGGATATTTCATATTAAATTCAATGCATAGCAATAACAGTACAGAAAAACTAATGAACTGTACAGTTAACCTAACAGCAGGAAGTGTCTGCAATTTGCATGAATTTTGAGCAGATTATTTAAATATTGCATCAGAGATGAGTTTTCCTGTTATTTTTATGAACTTTTAATACAATTATCTGTCTGTATTATGTATTAATTTGAATTTTTGACAATCATACATACTTAATAGGCTTCTTTTTCGACATATTCAGTGTCCGGCCATTGTTCTATCAGCTCTTTGGTTGTTTTAACTGCGTACTTTTCTAACGCAGGACGAGGCTGTATAGCAGAGAGGGAAGGCTCTGTGAATATATCTTGTGTTCAGGTCTTCACCGTGCCCTTATCCTGTGAGATTTAAATGTACGTCTTAAATAATTCTACAAACTTTAAAAATTACAAGTTCATTTAGTTTACTTCACAGAAATTAATCAAATACTGAGATATCGGCCAACTGTCCATTTTTTAAAAAGTTGTCTTACACCCCTTAAAATCAAGAAGGCCTTGCCACCCCCCATGAAGCTTTGGCAACCCCTAACTGGGGTCGGGACCCCCAAGTTGGTAACCAGTGCCCTATAGTCTTCAAACTGTCTATATAATTTAAAATACAAGACAGAGTTTGTCATAAAAATGTCATACTCAGGCCCCTTGTGATGGAGATGCAAAGTCACGTTAGTCAAACTCATTTAGCTGACTTCATGGACGTTTGATATAAAGATTGTTTCTTTATTAAAGTGAGACTAACTTTGGAAATAAGAAATTGCATCATTTCCCTATAACCAAAGACAAGCTAAATTCATAAGCAGTAAAATGCACCATTAAAGGTACAGTGTGTAGGATATGGAGACATCTAGTGGTGTGGTTGCAGATTGCAACCAACTGTAACAGTACCCCTCCACTCACTCCTCCCTTCCCAAGACTGTGATAACGTGAGCCGCCGAATGCAAAACCGTGGTAACGCCGTTTGCCTCACTCAGAGGTCATCCTTACCAAGAACACTACTTTAAGAGCAACGGAAGTCAGACGGCGGCTGGCGGTACCACGGCTTTGCACTCTGCGGCTCAAGTTACTGCAGATTCAAAAGCGCGTCGAAGAACTACGGTGGCCTTCAGGTAACGTAAACACGTGAAAGGCTCTCTCTAAAGCCATTGTTTGGTTTGTTCGTTCTATACTGTTGAAACATGGCAGACTCCGTGAAGAGGACCCGCTCCCTAAACGGCTCATTCTAAGCTAACAAAAACACAAGGATTCTTAGTTTCAGATGATTATACACTAATGAAAACATAGTTATGAATATTATATTCCATTTCTGATAATAGATCCCCCAAAATGTTACACACTGTTACGTTAATCAATTAAATACAATATAATCAACCTAAAAAATACACTCAGAGGATTTGCTGCTACAGACTTACTTGGTCTGATATGTCCAGTAGCTTATACTTCCATAAGAAACATTAGCTTACATCAGCTAACATTAGCTAGCTCATGTTAAAACTGATTTGAAAGAGACAGTTTGCTGACTCTTCTCTACTTTTGCTACTGTTACATTACATTTTATTATTTACCTTTATTGGATAAGTGTCTCATTTTAAGTGTTCACTAAGAATCTGTCATAACCAAAACTGCAAAACCCTCAGATGTGTCATTTGTTTGCGTGTGATGTGAATAAAGCAATTTCAAGTGATTTCCACTTCTGTATTATTTTTATGAGCATTCACAAATACTATATTTCATCTTCTCATTCAGTAAACGTTTACTCTAATTTATGACCAAGTATTAAAGAAAATGTGGCCTGCAGATTTCTTTATGAATGATTTTGCAAGCAGAGATTATGTCTCTTACTTTAAAAGCAAACAGTCCGTAGTGTCATTAACCTACTGGGCCTCAGTCAGTCAGGTAGACTCACGTTAGGAGGTTCAACGACACACTGTGGAAAGATTGCAGACATGCACAGAGTTCATCTAATGTTCAATGAATGAGTCCTAAAATAAAATACATGCAAATATATCTGATAGTGTATTAAATAAATACTCTTCTGATTTTGATCTTGCAGGTTACCATCCTCAAACTCCACTCTTCACAGTAAATGAAAATCATGTATTGTCATTTTAATTCTGAAAGACAAAACACTTGTGCACACAAACACTCAAAGCAAGCAATCTGAATATAATTTCTTATCATTGAGGCTCTTCATCACATGCAAGTGACAAAAACGACCATCTAAATGTGGTGGAAGCTGCAGGTTTGTCCAAACAGGAGTAGGTGAACTCCAGGTTGTTCAAACAGCAGTGATTACTTCAGAGGCGTTGGTTACTCATTAGACATAGTACTGGGACCCCCCTTGCTTTCCTGTATAAGAAGGTGCAGCACTACAGTCACATCCTTCACATTGTGTTGAGCTTCACACAGCTGTCTCAGCCTCCAGCCCACCTTGGTGAAGGAGAACCCAGATCTTCTAGAAAACATGGACTTCAATGGAACATGGCAGGTCTACTCCCAGGTGAACTACGAGGAGTTCCTCAGGGCCATGGGTGAGAAAATAATCTAATATAAATACATCTATTATATTTAGTAGCTGAAGACAAAGTGGCTATTTCGATATGGTTACATCCTTCTAATGTTTTTTATAGTGTACTTTGTTGGAATTAACAAAAACACATGTGTTTTTGCTCACTAGAACTCCCAGAGGACGTCATCAAGATGGCCAAGGACATCAAGCCAATTACTGAGATCAAGCAGAAAGGCAATGACTTTGTTGTCACCTCCAAGACCCCTGGAAAGTCTGTGACCAACTCCTTTACCGTCGGCAAGGAGGCTGATATCACCACCATGGACGGCAAGAAGCTCAAGGTTTGTAATTGTAATTTACCTTTCATTTTTATGTTTCGTATCAGTGTTTTAGTATATGATTTCTTATTTGTTTTTAACGTATAAAAATGTTTAAAACAGAAATATGTGTATGTTTTTTCAAATATAGGCCTACTGTGTCAGTAATGAGCCTACACGTACAGTGTCTCGTGAACTCCTGCCTGTTTTGGGGTTATATGTGATATGTGATTGTCTCCTCACCCACAGTGCGTTGTCAATCTGGAGGGTGGCAAACTGGTCTGCAACACCGGCAAGTTCTGCCACATCCAAGAGCTCAAGGGAGGAGAGATGGTTGAGGTGCGGTAGGCTATATATCTTACCAGAACTCACTGTCGGTTTCACCTTAATGTATCATAAGCTTAAATAATAGCCTATCTCCTGTCCAAAATTTAAATGTGTTTTTTTTCCCCCTTATCCAATTTCAGACTTTGTCCATGGGCTCAACAACTCTCATCAGGAAGAGCAAAAAGATGTAAACTTGGCCGTGAAGAAACCATTATCTATTTAAATAAAAGTGTTGCTCAATATGTGTGGTTTGCACCATCTTTTTTTTGGCCTACTCCCAATATCCTTATTAGCCTAAATAGGATAGGATAGGATAGCACTTTATTTATCCCGTGGGGAAATTGCAGTTTCACAGCAGCACAGATTCTAACAAAGACAGTACATAAAGTAAGAATAGGGCAGGGCATACAATAAATAAGAATAACAAATATCCAAGGGATAAGAACGCCAGTAAAATTATGTTATAAAGGTAAATAGAAGGTAAATAAATATGTGCATTATAAATAAATTATGTGCGATAGCAGTAGTGTTAAAATTATATACAGACAAAACATAAATCTGCAAGAAAACAATGGAATAATTTAAAATGAAATAATTGAATACCAGGTTAGGGTATGTGTGTGTGTGTGCGTGTGTGTATGTCTGTGCGTGTGTGTGCGTGTGGCGCATGCGCCGTCGTGGCTGTACAACTGTGCGCATGCGCAGTGCGTCGGGAACGCTTTGACCACGTAGTCGGCAGCAGTAAAGCATCAGGGTTTGTGGAAAAAAATAGCTGTAGTAAACCAATTCACGGCCGCTAAAATTATAGCAACCGGCCGTCAAAAAATGGCGAGGTATCTGCGGCCGCCTAATACATCTCTCTTCGTTAGAAACATCGCCGACGACTCCAGGTATGTGGTCATTTTAACCCCGCTGGTGTGCATGAACGCATGGTAAAGCTAGCACAATGCTAGCTAGTTAGCACACATCACCTAAACGGCTAACTGACGTCAACGTTACGACTCATGCCAAATCAGGGATGGACAAAAAAGGTGCGGTAGTTAATTTTTTAACCGCATATTGCTCCAGATAACCGCTCACACGGTATAATTAAACACTTTGACCCGGATCAGGTTCGCTAACACGAAGCAAACAAGACGCTGGGAGATTATGTTGTTGCAGGTGACGTCACCCCCCCCCCCCCCCGAAACGCAGGTTGCTTTTTATACTATGGATATAACATTAATAATGTAGCGCGACTACAATACTGGTCGGTGGTGTTTTTGTGCAACAGCGAGTCTATTTTGCACCGTTCTATTTCAGCCACCTCTCTTCACACGGACCCCCAGTTTAGTCAGCAGCAGGTATTTATTGTAACATTACCGTAGTGGCAGAAAATAGACCTGCGCCGACAGACACCGTTAACATGTCGAGCTAATGTTACTTCCCCTTTTAAATCGTGAGTTAAATGTGGAGAACATAATAAATATAAGGCAAAATGCGTCACTAAACTTTTAATACTTTTATTTTTTTTGTTATCCGAGATTTTACCGGAGTTGTCTTAACACTTTTCACAATTTGTTAATTAAAAATTTACAAAACAATACTAAAAATATCGAGCAAATTAAGTGTATATGGTGATATCTTTTTAAGCATACTTAGGTTGCGCCCGAAATTCCATACTAACACGCTGTTTAGTATTCTAAAACAGTGTGTTAGATATTTTAAGTATGCCTGAAACCTTATTATGAAACCAATAGTACGTGAATTGCATACTATTTCCGGTGAAATATCTCCCACAATGCAATGCGGTAACTGTACAATATGCTAAATATGGTCCTTGGCAGTAAAATGCAATTTGACATCACAATCGAAATCTTGACACAATGTAATTTTTACATTTCATTTATTAATGACTTTTATATTATTTTGAATTGCATTTATTTATTTTTTAAAAAAGAACATGTTTTGTTTACTGTTATTAATGAAAACTAAGTTATAGCTACAATGTTATTAAGGTTCACCAAAATCACAAGACACATACTCTCACTGACTCCAAGAGCTATCTAGCCATGCAGATAGTTTGATAATTTATGTTCCAATGGGTTTTGAGATATCCATCTCTGAAACTCATACTAACACCCCAATACAATGAATGTGGATGGAATTATGTGCTGAAGAAGATAAAAAATACATGTGAAAAACTCAAAAGCAAAGTTGCACAGACCTTGCTCTGCACAGTTTTCAGTCAGTTTTCTACAGAAGAAATAGTTCCCATAATTTTATGTACATAATAAATTCCCCTTGTACTGGAAAGTTTCACCAATGTGCTGTACTGTTATTTGGCGCTGACTCCGTAATCGTAGGGTATCTATATCCAAAACACTGCAAACACGTCACACTTTAATAAGTATTTATGTTACATTAGCAGTGTGTTTTAAATGTTACTGTAATATCTTCAGCCAGGTGGTGGTCATTTTCTAACCCCTGTGACTTTACCACCTCTGTTAATAGATAATTCATGCCATTTGTAGCTTTTATGGCTGCTATGGATGTGTGAAGTTGGCTGACTGGGTTTTTATTTGTACTATCACACCTTTTGAGTGAGGAAACTTCCTTTTGAAGTGGGAGAGTAATTTGATTTGTCTAAAGTTGTGTCATATGCTGTGCTGGCACCAGCTCTTGTGTATACCTTACACACTGAGCTCCAGCTAAATCCATATGACAGCTAGCAGAATAAATGTGCTTATTTCATGACACTTTAGGCCAGAGGATTTACGACGCGAGTTTGGTCGTTATGGGCCTATTGTAGATGTCTACATTCCACTTGACTTCTATACACGGCGGGCAAGAGGATTTGCTTACATTCAATATCCTTTATTCTTTTCATTTTAATTTGGAAATGATGTTTTCACAGAGGGATTGTAATGCATTAAATCTGACTTTTTGGTTGCAGTTGGTTCAGTGACACCTGACAATGACGATGTGTTTTTTATGTAATTTTATTTTCTAAGAATTATTTGCTTCTAATAATTATTGTATTCAGATTCAAACTTATTCCTAACCAATATTTCTTCTGTTGTTGCCTTAGAATGGTAAAGATACAGTTCTGGAGATCCCACACCAAAGAAAGTTGAAAGGCGCTTGTAGAGTAGATTCAAGCCAAAGACACCCAGGGGACAAGAAATAGTGGAATTGGGAAAATAAAGAGAGAGCAAAAGCATGAAGATACAAAGAGGAGAAAAAGAGAGCACCCAGGCTTCCATTTGCCTACCAAAGGGAGGAAAAGCAAAGTGTTTATTGGGCAAAGACAAGCAGGAAAACTCAAGTTCTTCTGCCAAGACATTAAAGATCAAGCTGAAGGTCAAAGATCAAGCATGTTAAAGGTAACAAGCCAAACGTTTTGTATCCTACTGAATCTGATCACCATCAATATTTGTCTTGTCTTCACAATTTGAGATCACAAATGAGTTTTATGTTGTTAAATTTCAGACTGAAGAAAATAAAAATTTCATTAATTTTCTGTGATTTTTCTGAAATAACTGATTTTGCACCACACTGAACTAAGTCCAGTAGCTGCTGCGTTTTATAGACTGGAGCTGTCAACCTGTGTTGCAGCCTTTTTCTTAAGTTGTTGTGCATGTGTGCAGCCTTTTCTGTCAAAAACTTTCCAAATTTCAAAATCAAAGGCCTTAACAGTACAGCACGTTTGAAGATGTCCGGGATGCAGAGGACGCTCTCCACAACCTGGACCATAAATGGGTTTGTGGGCGTCAGATCGAGATCCAGTTCGCCCAGGGGGACAGAAAGAGTAAGAAGAATTGGCATTCCTATCTAAGCAGCATCCATTTAACTTTTGTAAAGCCTCATGGAGCATTGTTTGTGAAATATTGAGTTTTTAAGCACCTGATGTTCTGATGTACATTTTTCCATCTAGCCCCTAATCAGATGAAGACCAAGGAGAGCCATTCCCCTCGCAGTTTCTCCCGCTACGACGATGATCGGGATAGCCGCCGAAGACGGTCCCGGAGCCGCAGCTACGATCGACGCAGGTCCCGGAGCCCCTCCTATGAGCGCCGTCCTCGGAGGTCTGAGAGCCCCAGAGAGTGAGTTGATGGCAACTTTGTTATATTGCACTTAGAGTAGCTTAAATCACTTCTATAAAAATGTAAAACTTCAATTGTTATTCACTTCGTCGTAGAACCTATGATTTCTGTTGTTTCTGTCTACAATGTGTGTAGTAATTAGAGCCAGGTATCAAACCTCAATACTTTTTAAATACAGACCGAAATGTGTCTGTAGCATCGAAAATTTAGCATAAAATATTAGGAAAGAAAAAATAAACTGATCTAAATCAAGAAACTTTTCGAACTTTATACTATATTTTAGGGGTGGTAAAAAAATCGATTCACCTATGTATTGTGATTTTTCTTATTTACAATTTTGAGATTGATTTTTGTAATGCCAGAATCGATATATTTGCTTCATTTGAGTCTATGAAGAGGTAGAAGGAAGCTACCGCTTTTATTGTTGTAGTCTGAGTAACGTGACGTCATATCCGTCCCGTATCCGTCAACCAAAACAGACCGCAGCTGGCCGCAACGAGGAAGTAGAATACGGCAGAGGGTCTGCATGGATACGACCTGCACCCTCGCATTTTAAATCCAACGTGGTAAACACTACACATGCAGTAAAGTATGGAAACACTTTGGTTTTCACACATTGCCAGGAAAAGCAGAGCTAGACATCATGGCTAAAGCTGCATGCTAACTGTGTCATGGACGAGAAACATTATCATATTGCGGTAACGTACGGTCAAGCCAGCCGTCACTCTCATCTCCGTGGTCAAATCAGCCGACGCTACAACTGTAGAGCACCCATATACTGACATTTATGGTTAATGCATTCAAACGGCCTCGATGGAGCTGCTCGTGGATGTTTAAAGAGAACGGAGCTGACGGGAGAGCTAACGACGGACTTGGCGAAGTTAGCGGAAGTTTACACGTGTGACTACGTCCGTTTTTCAAAATAAGGTGTTGACAAATGGAACTGTATATACAAAATACACAAATGGAAATAAGATTGATTGGATTATATTCACCAGAAGTATAAAACATTACATGTTCCTTTATAAATTGAATAGAAAATACCACTAATTTGTGAGGGAAATGTCTTTTATTCTTTGATTTTTGAGTTGCTGAAAAAAATGTAATGAACAATTCCTCTTAATAACTGATATATTTGACTTCAGGACATCTCTGACTACATACATGCTGAAAATCAAAAAATGTTACTGTATTGATTTAGATATTTCCCAAAGTAAAAGTCCCTGGAAGTGTATGATTCAACTTTTCCCATGGTCTAGTGTTAAAAAAAGTTAACACAAATCGCAATAAATCATAATATCGAATCGCAATACTTGTAGAATCGCAAGACTTAAAAATCGCAATACATATCGAATCGGCACCCAAGTATCATGACGGTATCGAATCGGAAGATAGGCGTATCGTCCCAGCTCTACTATATTTTATGATGGCAAGGTACTTGTTGATGTTGATATATTCAGCACTTATGAGTAGATTTTGTTAAATGAAAAACACTACATACACTATGTTCTCCAAACTAAGGTAACAGGGAAAAATATTGTTTTGTTATCACTATTGAAATGACATAATCATATTGTTTCCAGTATCAATACCCAACCCAACTGTGATGTAAACTAACTAGGCTAATCTAGGTTACAAAACAACATGATGTATAATTATCTGACTATTTTAGCGTCTGGAGCTGGTATAAACCAGTTGGGTCTGTAACGAAGCAGGAAGTTATACACTGCCTAAGTACAAGAAGTCATTGTTCTCTTCCTGGATGCCAGGTCACCATGTCTTTTTATAGTAGCCAAGTTACACCCTGAAAAAAACTGGTTTGTGTTTGTTTACTACAGATCTCAGTCCTACAGTCGACACAGACGGAGCAGAAGCCATGAAAATGACAAGTAGGCTAATTCGTCTTCTTGTAGTGTGTGAAATAAGTAAGCGCTATTGTACTATTCTAAACTTTACAATGCACATGTATCATTAAGAAGTAATGTTCATCCCACCCAGGTACAGAGGTCCTCCCCGTGACCACCACAGGCCACATCGTGAGCCAGCCTCACATAGCCACTCTAGGTCCCGCTCCCCTTCAGCCTCCAGACCCGCGCCCAAAGGTAAAAAGAGCCAGTCCGGGTCCCACAGCCCGGCCGGAGACTTCCACCCGACCTCCGGCTCCCAGAACCAGCCCGTGGGACGCTCTCCATCCCGCTCCTACTCTAGATCCATGTCCCGATCACGCTCTCGCTCCAGGTCCTGGGCCGGACGCAAGTCTGGAGGCCACTGACTGTCCGTTCCCCCAGGGCCCTGATAATCTGTCTCCGAGGGTGTTTCTGTTGAGCTATGATAACCACAGTGTTGTGCTCTTATGTTTGCATTTGTTTATCATCACATTATGGAGTCTGTTGCCAAAGGGGGATGGGACAGGAGCAGCAGGAGCTGAGATAGTTCTTTTAGTGGAAAAAAGTTTTTGTTGTAAAGTGATTCATGAAAGCACAGTTGATCCCTGGCAAGTTTTTTTTTTTTCTTGGACTTGTGTAACATGGGTTGCTGAAGATGGAAAAAAGTTAGTTTGGCGTTGCCAATGATATTTTTGTACTTTTGACTTAGAAATATTTGTGTTCATACATTTCTTAATTTGATGCCTGTCTCAATTTGGCTCTATTGTTTTTGTGTATTAAGTAAACATGAATAAAAAATTACTTTTAACTTCAGGCCCAGACTTACCAGTATTTACTAACTAAGCCAGGCCTATTCAATTGGCGGCCCGTGGCCGAATCCGGTCCCTTTAACGACCTCAATCAGGCTGTTTGATCATTAATAAATATGTAATAAGTATTTCAAAAAATAATTTCTCCCATGAAGAGATTTTATTCCCATTCATCAACCCTGTTACGGACTGTTAAAAGCAATATCAGTTTTTATTCAAATAACCTGCTAACATTCAAAGTTTATGGGTGTTTCCATTGTTTGATTATTAGGTCATCATTTTATAAGTAGGCTAATTAGCCTGTTCATTAGTTATGTCTTGTTAAGCAGGCTGTTAAAGGAGAGGGACATTTGGTGAGTCAAACTGTGTGTTGTGTTTATTAAAAAAACCTACTAAGATTAAAAAGGTGTACTGTTTTCACATTTAAATTCATAGCTTTGCAGATCAGACAGGAACTGTAAACGTCTGTCCACTTGGCACTTGACTGTTTTTCAAACCTGGCCCTTCTATTAAAGTAATTGAATAGGCCTGAACTACGCTGTGCTCGCTATTATAAAGCAAGCAAACTGTATACTGTAGTAGCTGTAGTTAGTGTTGGCTGATGTATGGAATGAAGTTGATTACTACCTAATACTTTGTCCAGTATTTTATGTGACAATGTTTAAGCTGAACTGCAGTTGTTTCTCATGTACTTTGTTCAGTGAGTGAAACAAAGTCAGTTGAATATTTCAAGTGTTCCTTAGTAGGCCATGTCCTAGTTTACTTGGCATGTCAATAAAGACATAAATTACCTTTAATTATGTTCTTTTTTTTTAAAGGACAATTTGTCATGCGACTGATTGCAAGGAATGAGTTCCTTTAGCTATAATTGAACAGGATATCAATGAACACTAAGTGTTACATGGTTAGAAGATACTCAAGCACAGACAAAAATGGGGGGAAGGGAAAGGGATTTATTTCTTTTCTTTTTTTTAAAAAAATTTGTCATCAATTCATAGAGTGCATTCGTTGACATTTGCATTTTTTTTAAACACCAATTGATACCAATCTTAAACAGGGCATTTTCTTTTCATTTTAAGTGACATTTCGTGAGAGGGATAAATTAACAGCCAATTCATTACATGTTTCAAATTTAGAATAAGGAGACTGCCATGCATGACTCAATCAGGGCAAGAAAAAAAAATGTTTACATGTACAACCAATAAGTAAGTAGAACCTAAACAGCATGGGACCAAGTTCAGTTGTCAGCTGGCGGAAGAACAGCTGAGAATTGAAGATGGTTCTGGTGAAAACATTTGGTCAGTTTGTGGCATTGCCACCTAATGAAAATAGTTTCAGCATGGATTTCAACTTAGGCACAAACAGGTCAACTCAAGATTAAAAGCATCACGCTTACATACTGTAAGCACATTCAGAACTTGAATTCATAACATAGGCAAGTCTCCTCTAGGATCTAATTGATATTTTGCAGTTTTACTTAATTTGCACTTAGCATATTTCACCCTACACTGCATAATACAAAACAATAAAAAACATGTGCAAGTTCTCTGGAAAGATAACAGTGCAGGGGTACTGAGAAATGCTATATACGGTTTTAATTTTTTAACAAAAATATTCTTCAGTATTGAAGTCAAGACATTGAAGTCAAGACACGTCCTTAGCATGTCTTATACATTCAGTGTTATTACTAAAAATACTTTTGTCACACAGGCCTCAAACTCGGCCTGCAAATGTACATATGCTACAAGTACTTTTTACATGTCATTATTTACATGGCTCTTGAACACATTAACAAGCTCTCATACTTTGTTTTGTCATCTTTAGGCTGGCCATAAACAGCTCCAATTCTGCAAGGGGAAAGCAAAAAAGAGCCTCAATAGAGGATTGAGTCACAAGAATAGAAAATCCACAGGGAGATAGTCAATTACGCCTCCATCATTTCAATAGCATCCTGGCCTGTAACTTATTAAAAACTAGTCTGATTGCAGTGCAAGAGGGTAAACGAGAGGCAGAGGCAGAGCGTGTCTGTTGATTATGGGATGGTCAACCACCGAGACCTATTTTGTAAACATAAACACCAGCCTCCTGCCTCGTGTTGAGTCCCTGGGGCCACTTCGCTTCAGAAACCTTCCTCAGCTCTGCTTTACATTGCTTACAGATGCATGCAGCCAAACAGGACCATGTCAGAGAAAGTGAAACTCAACAGTCCCACAACTGAGCATGGCCCTCTTCCGCGTGTTAAAGCTGCAGCACTGTCCTGAAAAGTGCTGAGGCTGAGGAGCAATAACAGTACTGATTGAAACAGATGAACATTTAGAAGTGCCTTTTGGGACTCTGACCCATTCACCACTCGGGCTGGCAAGGTTAAAGTGGCAATGGCAACAACGCCGACCACACAGAGGACGTCCAAAATAAAGAGAGAAGAAAAATAAAATACAGCGAAAACATTGCTTTGGTTACACACAGCACTTCATACATCTTTCAACCACAACAATAAAGGACTTATACAAAATAATGCTATGATAGAGTGTTATGGGCCTCGGACAAGCTCAACTCCTATAGTGCATGTGCGCACAGCGCAATAAAAAAAGTACAGGAGTCAACCGTCCAAGGCCTGTGTGCCATGGTCTCTTTTTACCCTTCAGTTTGAGGTTATACTTTTGACCTGTACTGTACAGCGTATTACCTCCAGTAAGATAGCTTTTTTCCCTGCAGAATTGCAGTTGAGTGCATTTTCCATCCCAAACAAGGATTGTAATACATAAAAGAAAAGAAGGCGGGCCCTAGTCAAAATAAAATGCTACAAATGTGAGTTTGCTTTAGCACCTGAAGCTTTAGATGTGACCCTAAAGGCTCATCATAAAATGTATGTAAATGAAAAAGCATGTCTGTCCACAGAAATGGACCGTAAAAGTGATGGGAATTTACCTGACCTATACTATCTATAATATAACCGTTGATTGGGGGGGAAACAGTGCACTCAATCTGCTTTGACAGCCAACATTAAAAAGAACAAAACAAAACAGAAGTAGAAAGGATATCCAGTTTGTCATTAGTCACAGAAACTGACTCCACTAAAGGCATTACCGACCAGCAAGGCTCCAAGGCTGTAATATCGCAAGATATTGGTTTAAAAATTAAGTGCTGAATAAACATTCACAGCAAACACTGCTGCAAATGCCTCCTAACACAGAGGCCAATCTAAAAACAGCTAAAACTATTACAGCACTGAGGTGTTCCTGGTGGGTGGGTGCCCTCAAGGGAGTCCCAGTTCATTAATGGGCTTTTCGATCAAGTGTGGGTATCCCTCTTAGGCCTGCACTTTGAGGAGGCTCTTGAGCTGGAAGGCCATCATCTCCCTGTTGTCACAGGAGCCGATTGGGAAGGACACCCAGTGGCTGGGGGGTTTGGGCAACACGCTAGGCGAGGGTGGCTCGCTGAACTTAGGCCCCGCGTAGCTCGGACTTCCCTGTGCGGCCAGGAGCGTGTTGAGGTGAGACACTGCACCCTCCCAGATCTGATCATAGTTGGTGGCAAAGCGGACAGAAGCATTCTTCTCTAAAGACGCGGCCTGCCGCGCCTCTGGAGACCTGTGGTAGGCTGCGACTTTATCGCTCCGGCGGTGGCCAAGATGATGAAGGCCGCCTGCCCCTCCCGCAGATGCCGCTGATCCGTTCTGGTCACGGCTCCTCTGCTTCGCCCGGCCAAGTTGATGGTTCTTCTTGGGCAAAGGGCGCTCAGGGTGGGAAACTGGAATGTTGTATCTCTCTCCACCTCCCATACTGCGTCTGCACTAAGTGTCACCTACATGATGAAAATATATATTATTAGATTCAAGGTGTTTATTGTCACGCCGGTTATACAAGTACAATCGTGTGAAATATTTTTTGCTGGGAAGCTCCATTAAGAAAACAGTACGTTAAGTAGCAGAAGAATAAAATAAAATAAAATAACAATAAAAATAATAGTGTATTTACAAATAATATACAGTATAATAATAAAGGGAATACTTGGTATATGGTAAATATATAAAAAATATTGCACAGGCATTAATTATTATTTTTTTTATATTGCACAGATTGCATTGAAGTATTGAATTATTATATTACTAACGTGCACTGAAATGTTGGGAATGTATTGTGATCCGCTCAATATAAATTTTATTAGTAAAAACATAACAATGTCTAATCCGTTCACACGGCACGTACGCACTTGCACCACCACGTCTCAATGAAAACAAGCACAGAGGGCTACGTGCAGCAGAATCAGACAGCCCGCCCGGCCCTGCGTCGCCCCTCCCCCCCCCCCCCCCCCCCACACACACACACACACACACACACACACACACAGAGAGAGAGCAAAACAAGCCCCAGCTCACCTCTTTGTTGTCAGAAAGTTGAAGAAGCTGAGATCTCTCTTCAATCGTTCACCTCCGATCGGGCCCCAGGTCCTCGAAGTAGATCTCTGTCTACTTCTCGCTGTACTTCGTTGTCCAGCGAGGTCTGAAGTTGTCATGTGCCAATGAGCGTTGTTGTTTTCCCGTGGAACCGAGCTGAACATCAATTCACCTCGGCGAGACGAAGCTGAAGCCGAAGACCTTTGAGGGAAAGAAACTGTCAGTTATGGAGATGCTAAATAACGACATAACGGCTTTCTTTACGTTAGTACAGCAGGTGTTCTTCCAGGAGGGGATGTGTGTATTTAATAGTGCGTCATTACACCAAGCACTGCTTAAAAAAAAAATCAATAAACAAAACACCAGCTACCCATCCTTTCGTTATAACATTATCGTAACATAAATATTTGCTGCTGTGCTATTATCACAACAACATAATACGTAAACAAACTGCGACATGTCATTCCACTTTGTGTCAGTGCGCTTCTAGCTCGGCTTTAGCGCATCGCTTTGTCCTGCCAACAGGCTTTTGCAGGAGATATTCAGGGTTTTAAAAAAGCAGTTGATAATAATAATCTCAATCGACGTGTTTTTTTTTTATAATAACCCCAATTACACGTTGATTAAATAACACTTTTACAGTCTCGGTCGCACTGTTTTGGAAGCAAACCAAAACAAAGAAACGGTGAGCTCAATATGGCGACGAGGCAACAAAAAACTGCTTCTCTTACCGACTTCCTCAGGCTTTTGTTGTTGAAAAAGCCCTTCGTCCGAGAAACAATATGCGATTAGCCTTGTGTGAGATCCCTCGGCGGACTGTGTAAGGAAGCACAGCAAGCTATATTTCCTACAAATCCGTCACCCTCGAAGCTTATGTGGTGTTAAAAGTAGGAGGACGCCACTTCTCTCTCTCTCTCTCTCTCTCCCGACTCCGTCTGAATTGCAACAAAATGGAATCTACAGCAGAGATATGTAGCTCGCTCTAACCCCAGTGCTGACCAATCACGGAGCGAGTTCGAAACCGAACGACCAATCGCAGGAGAGACAGCCAGACGCATTCACTGCCTGTTGCCAGACCGGTGACGTCAATCACTGACCCCTCCTCTGCTTTCCTTTGTTGGACCTCGGGTATTTCCTGAGAAGTGAGAAATGAACGGAAAACAACACACTTTCGAAACATAGACACGGTTCCGCTTTCACGCTACTCTTACATAAGAAATAACTACAACAACGTAATAGGGTTTGGCGTAACAATATATATAGTTTAGTATTATATAATGTCAATCCCTCGTTTGAAAATAACAACGTAAACACGTCCAGAGTTTAGATTTATAGACGTATTTTATACTTTTTTTTTCTTCTATAAACTACGCGACATCGGATGTTGTTCCGCAGTTCCCGTTTGTCTGAGTTAAACGTGTTGTGCTGGGAAACAGCTGCAACAGGCTGTAATGATACACAAACAGCTCTGGTCTGTGAACTGCCCATCCCCCCATATCTCAGCACTCTTGTTCAAACAAAACCTTGAACCCTTGTATTGAAACAAATAATCATTTAGCCATCTTATCAATTCCCAACTGGAAGCAAGAAAAGGGAAAGTGAGATTTGCCTTGTCTTTTGATCCATATCCATGTTTAAATATTGGTATTAAAGGCTTGTTATTGAATATACAAGGTGCAGTATCATGTTACTACCCTTTGTGCCATAATCCAGTTTGAGCTTTGATACAAAGGCCCAATTCAGAGATAAAAACACTACCCAAAAAAATGAGTAGCCTATCATATAAATGTCAGACTGTTATAAATCTGTAACATGTGGACAAGTCATTGGGGGTTAGCCTATGAAGTGGGAAAATCCCTCCCCTTGATGTTTTGTTGAATCAACCCAGAGCTATGTACTCCAGTATGCTGCAGATGTTTGGGGGTTGCTAAAAAAAAGATTAATGTAGCTTGTAGCAGGTAAGAAAAGTACAGGGCATACAAGGCAAGTCCCGTTTACCCCCCAATACATTATAAAAGTTAAGACCCTTTTGAAAATGTTCTGATATAATTGAACTTCTGAATCATTTTTGCGTTGTTTAAAGCTTATTTTTTTACCTCAGTATCATTTGACTGGAGTTATTTTGTTGCCCTGTTATTACCTTTCTCTTGTATTTTCATTCAGCTTTTAGCCTGGCAGTTTTTTCTATTTTTTTTTTTTTTTACAACACTAACTTAATGTTAATGTTTGCTTTTGAAAAATGCAGTTCTTGTGTTTCTCCATAGTTTTTATATGGACATTGGTCATGGATGATACTCCTACAGCTGGTTTTATGGGAGTCTACAGGTCCAAGTCTAAAGAATGCAAAACAAGTGGCGTGATAGATTAACTCAAACATAGTTCACAGTCAAAGATATTTCCCCTCCTTGTTTAAAGCGTCGAAAGTTGTGCACAACACATTGTCAGCCAGAGCTCACAGCTGCAGGCCATGGAAGGACACTCCCCAGAGCAAAGCAACCTTTGAAATGGGGCCGTTCCCATCAAGAGTCAACTATGCAAGGAAAGTAGGTCACCGATAGGCTTCTTTAGGGCTTAAAGAACATAGGAGGTGGACTTAGCTCCTTATTTGACTGGTCGTAAAGGAAAAGCCCCCGGTCGCAAAGAGTTGCAGTGTGAATGTTCACTATCCTGGAGATTGGAATAAAAAATATATTCAAAACAACAGTGGCGTACAAAGGCCGCTGTCTTTTTTTGTTTCTCACACAGCACAGATAGGCTGCATAGACTCTCAAAGTCTCTTTATCTCTCATATCTCTATTGGCCATTTATAGTATTTATTCGGTGTAAACAGGCTCTCATGAATTTGAATAGTCTGAAATGTGTTGTGAAACACACCCACACAAAGTGATGTGGATAAAGACCAGAAGCATTAACCGTTTCACCCCAATCAGCACTAAGTTTGGCCCATATCAAAAATCTTTAACATGCAAATACACGCAAATGAAATCCCTCCTCTTTGTTGCCAAGTTTTGTTTTTTTTTAATTTCTTTTTCCCATCTAGTTTGTTTGGGAGCATGGTAAGACACAAAGGAGCCTGAATGCACTCCTACAAGGAATGTACACTGCTATTATTGAATACCTGCATACAGTCTAGTCAAAAACATACACAACATATCCACGTTTGTCTTTACAACATAGAATTCAAAAAAGTAAAACTTAAATTGTGGCAGATTAGCAACACATATACAGATCCAGTGCCATCTATTCCCTATACCTATGACCCCATGGGTGCTGAAAAGAAAGAATAACTAATGAACAAATAAATACATATACACAATAAAATTGGAAGTATTGTGAAGTTATTATCACGTGTTTAATTTCTTATTCTCTTATACTATATTTCCATTCCACCCTCCTTCAAGCAGGCCATCCAGTTGGAGAATCCAGCGTTTTAGCGGCCCACATTGATAAATTTGCTGGATTATTCACTCAACATTTTGTTGTTCAGGTGCTGAGATGTCTGGCCTTCAGATGTCTTTAAAATGCCTTTAAAAGTCTTAATGATAGCATCTTTATGTAGACAAATATTTTTTTTTAAAAACTAATACATCCAGAGCCTTTAGAAAGGTGCAGAATAAAAGTTTTTCCAGAAAAAAAGATTTCTGATTGTGAATTAATCATTTTTAAAATTTTGGCGGGTCCAAAATTAATGTTTTGTTCATCTCTGTGGAAGACATATCGCATCTAACTTCTAACAAGGCTTGTGAGCCAATAGTAAAATGACGTTGGTATCTCGTGGTGTCGGTAGGTTAATGTGGAAAAAATGGGGAAATGGCTGAGATTGACGGGAAGTGACTTGTTTTGCAGTAAATACAATGGGATGAGGGAGGGACAATGTGACATCTAGTGGTTGAATGTTATCATTGTTATTAATAGCACCTTTAAATCAAGACATTTTAAAACAACCCAATAAACTTCTCTTTTCAACTGCTCTGTGATGGAAGACAGTAAAATACAGGCTTTAAGAACACATGTACTACACTCTATAAACATGTTTATTTTCAAAGGAATGTCATTTAAATAACTTCTCCGTTTAATTTAAATCTTGCAGGAAACATAATTGAACAGCTAACTCAATCATTAAAATGTGAAAAATTCAAATAATTGAGCAATTATTGGGAACTTGGCCTCATGACCTCAGAATTTGCTTTTTAAATCTGACGACCCCGAGTACATGTACAAGCAAGTCAACACAAGTCTTGTACTTTAAAGTTTACTACATGAATATTGTAAATGGCAAAGGGCTATTTGATCACTTCTTAAAGTCTATTCATTTTTAGTTTTCCATTTATCTTTGTAGATTTGTAGTTTTCAATCCCCCATTTAATTTCCAAATTCAAGCATTTTACAATTGCATTATATTATTCCAAGAACCAAATCAAATAATTAAGTCTCATTAAAGCATTTACCGTGAAGTAATTGGATTTTTGTTTGATTTGTTCATTTTTTCTTGTGTTTTTCACATCAGTGATCTGATCCTGCTGTCTGAGGGTCTGGCAATCTGGAAATGAGGAGAGGAAATTTGATCAATGGATTCAACCCGAATCGATCTGAAACAGCAAAGCGAGCCCTGATGTTTGTGTCCAGGGGGATTTCTAAAAAAGGGAATGTGTAACAGGACGATGTAATCCAACTGATAATTGAACATTTTCAGGTTTTATTCTGTCCTGTGGTCTGTGCTCTTGTGCTGCACCTGGCCAGACAGTGACAGAGAAGACATCTTATTGAGGCTGTGCTGTCTGCTCCTATAATCACATTTCCTGCCTTCTGGCCTGCTGGATCTATCAGGTCAGAGGAGGGGAGGACACAGTGAACCAGATATCACTGTCTTATTACAGGACAGCCTGTTTTTTTCAAATCATAATTTACTTGTCAATCTCTTTCTGACCTATTTTCCTGTCTTGTCATTTCATATATTTGTCAGTCCCAGTTTCTGTTTCATTTAGCATACTTTCTCTAAAATAGGTTTCATTTCAGAATGCCTCAGGTATTGATTTCGTGACCTGATTGAATTGTTATCGAACTACTAATATACTTTATTTTCACCAGAGGGACATGAGCCAAATGAAACGGCCTTAATTGCTGAAGAAACTGCTTACTAAATTTTGTAGAAATGCAGAATGATAAAAGACTAAATAACCTTTCTCTGCAGGTTACTGAGTCCCTCTTTATGTCCACTAGTTCATGGTTGCTTAGCATCGCCCCCTGTTGTACAGTAACCAGTATTACACTCTGACCCATCCACTAACTGTGGCTTCAGTGGGCATTAGTCTGTAATGTAAAAGAAAAACATGTAAATCATATGAATTTGCAATGAACACTGGTTTACACACCTCAGTACGTACTGTGCATTAGATGCAAACAAGAATTTAACAACTGAGGTCGTCAAATGTTTGCAAAGGAACTCTTTATTGTGACGCTAAGAATAATAATAGTTTTATTACATTGTATTTTCTAAGGCACACACTTATAATCTTTAAATTAAGAAAGCAGACATCCTTAAAATCTCTTTTTTATCATCTTTCCATCCACAGACTGCGAGCAAATTAAGGTTGTAATCCTTCAAGCAATATGTTTTAAAAATAGCATGTGATGAAGGAGTGTGTGTGTGTGCGTGCATGTGATGCTAGATACTGTCTGTCAAATGAAGATGAGTGGAAAGTAATTAGCAAAAGAGGTGGAAGGGAAAACTGTTGCTGCACAAATAGGGATGATTTAGCAGCATGATGCCACCTCAAATGTTGTTGTCAATTTGAGCATGAAAGTTCATTCTTGACCTTGGGGATAGTAGCTTGGTGCAATAATCTTAAATCAAGGTTCACCTAATGCATTAGAAAAACACTCTTGGGTTTGAAGTAATGGATTCACAGCCGCAAAATATTTTTTAAGGTCACTTTATTTATCTTTTTTTGAATAAAGGGTGTTTGGTGTGCTTTTTATCGACATGTCTTTCACACCTGCTTAAGTGCTCTCCTCCCCTGAGTTCATCCTGACCCTGTCTGCTGGAAAGACATCACTCAGGAAGTTTGTGATCAATACAGTTGGTCTCTATTACTGTATAAATGTTTTATCCTGCCCTTTTCACCTCCATACATGTAATCAAACATATAAAGACTGGACTTTACTGCTTTTACTTTATTCTCCGTTTCATCACAGACTCCAGCTGTGCTTCTTATACATCATTTGGGCTCGTTCATCTGTCTCTCTGTGTGTGACTCTCTCTCCCGCCCTCTCTCCCTCGTGTCATCACAGCCACCCTCCTTATCTTCTCCCCTCACTCATGCACTCTGCCACCAGTCAGGTCTGCAGGTCTGAGCGGTCATGCTGTGTTTGTGCTGCTGCTGAGAAACCTAATTCAGATCCTCTTAAACAGGAAAAGAACAAGGAAACCACGCACAAGAGAGAACGAAAGGTAAGCTCTTCAAAGGGTATGTTAGTATAGGTTAAAATCCAGTGACTAGTAGTAAGTAATGATTTAAACTGGTGTTGTGATGATATCTCTGTGAAATGAGATTTCTTTTTTAGAAAAAATATATAGTCTGTTATTGTCCTGTATTCAAAATGTGTATTTGTGCAGTAGATCTGCTACTTTTGACCTATTTTATAATGCGTTTATTTTCTGCTGCTACTACGAAACAAGAGATTCTATTTTTTTTTTTTCTACTTGTGCCAGAAGTGCTTGTGATATTTTGAAACAATGTGCTACGGTGCAACAGTGACTCAAGGGGTTATTGCCACACTAGTTCAGTGTGCATGTCGTTAGTGATGTGACAAAAATGGATGTCCGTTTTATGTTTCTTATGGTAAATGTGGTTTCCTGTGTGCGCTGCTGCTGCTTTCTTGAAGAGGCAATCATTTTTTATAAGAATGACTATATGACTATATGAATATAAGAAATATAAGAGTTCTTAAGAGTCAAAACACAGCACTCTGTCAATCAAGATGTTTCTCACCACCAAAAGGGACAGACAGAGCCTGAGGTGGTGTAATATCCACAAGTGCTTGCACCCATATGGCCCTTAGTCGAATTGTGAAATATTGTCCCTGAAGTCAATAAGGGCCTTTCTGGAAAGTAATTTACTTCCACCTCTTCTGCTCATATGTATTTTCTTTGCTTTCATAAGGCAGTGTCATATTTGTGATGAAAAACAGAAATAATGTTCAGTAGAAATAGAATAAAGGGAACACAATGGATTGAAGGGCACAGTGACCTGATGGGGGAAAGTCTATAATCACTTAAACTGCATCGTATAAGCCTTCTACTTTCCTTGATACTTTTTAATGTTTCTTTTTATGTAATTTACTCAATATTTCCCCGCTTTTTTTTTTCAAAATCCCTGTGATTCACATTTATTTTATGTGTTTGGGTCATGTTTTTGCCTGTAAAGTTCTGTTTAAGCCACTCTGGGCAAGCAATTATCGGTGGCCTCTCTCTGTTTATCACAGCATTGTTTACTTTAATCAAATCCTCTCACGTCGGCTTTGGTTTAATCTATTGATTGCATACAGGTGATGCACTCAACAGGAGATTGTTCATCTCTGTGGTGACCTTCAACCACCGGTTTACTGATTTGTTACGATACAATCCCCTCTAATTCCAAAAGGGGGCAGTCTTCATCCTGTTAAATGCGATAATAGGCCAACAACATGTGTTTGCTGTTGTGTTCATCTCTGCAGATAACTGAATGCACTTACAGTAAGTAAAATCCCTGCTGAAGTGATTGTGGAAATATGGATTCAATATTAATTCTCTGGACTATTTACATGAAAAGAAGAAGCACCTTTAAAAAGTTGTCATGTTTTAGAGTACAGTTAAAGCTGCAGCTGAAAGTGATAAGATCACACAGCATGATCCCACTGTTTGTGTTAAATATTTCTACATATAAGGGACAAAGATGAGATTTTTTGGATTGTTAAAGCAAATTCAGTCATTATTCCTTGTGTAAGAAGTGGTTTATGGTTTGTTTTAAACCATGACTCCTTCCTGCAACTATCTCTTCAACATCAGCACCAGCCGATACTGTAATGATCATTGTCTGTTTGCCCTGACCTCTAAATGACTTTCTGTCTTGACTCACAAATGTTAATGTTCCCTTTAAGCTCCAAGATCAATATTGACAAAGAGAGAAAAAGACATCACATTTTCTACGTTATTTGTTTCTCCAAAGGAAGTTGCCTGTCTCATCCACTTAAAGGGAAACAGCACCTAAATAAAGAATTCCAATATGTTACCTTCATGGCCTGGGAACGTTCAGTCAATATTCGTGAACATGAGCTTATCTCTCTCAAAGCCAGAAACCAGAGAAGTAAGTCTCTAACTTGTGATGTCATAGGGTATAAAGTCTGGAGCTGCTCCATAGACAATGAATGGGAGACTGATTTTGTGGACCCACAGAATGTTTGTTTTCTTTTTTATAACCAAATGAGCTTTATTCTATTGTAGTATTGTCAGTTGTGAAATAGAAAATGTACCCATTTACTCAGAACGATCCCCTGGGTGCTCTCAGTGTCATCTACTGTCTATGGAGCACTTTATACCCTATGACATCACAAGTTTGAGTTTTAGCACTCTAGGATTTGGGAGAAAGTTGTTCATGTTTACTAATGATTTGGACTGTCTCAGACCATATGAATAATATGTATGATTTTTTAAAATGGGCGTAGTTCCCCTTTAATGTAATGTTTGTTATCAATCAAATAATGACACAATAATCATGTGGATAAAATCAGAGTATTTCATTTCTTTCTTACTAGATGTTTGGATCTTGCTGTGTTTGTTCTGTCCTGTCTTACATATTACTTACTACTTTAATTCTATCAATTACAATTTTGCTGTTCTTTTGCTACAGATATGTTCATTATTTGTATTTATCCATAAAGAATAACAGAATTAAATTACTTACTTTATTTCATAATTTCAATCTAGCACTGGCCCATAGAGTAACAGTTGAAATGGAGGAATGGGAGGTCCCCACTTCTTTAGGACCCACAGAAGCAAAAGAAAACACCTCATCACCAATAGGTATGTAGCCTCAAATTTATGAAATACATTGCCTTGCTTCTTCTTTAGAATCTGTTTCAAGGTAATGTGGGTTTTCATTGAAGGGTGTATTTATAATGGCAGTTGTCGTCCACTAAAATCTGTCCTGATATAAACCTGTGATTTTCTTCACAGTTAACAGGTCTTGTGAGTATCTGGACTGCTACATGGTCCTCATCGACGCCGAGAAGAAAGCCATCGGCTCCATCTGTCTCCTGGCAGGTCCTGTCACGCTGCTGGAAAACGCTCTTGTGTTGGTAGTGATCGCTGCCACAGCCTCCCTGCGGCAGCGCCCTACATATCTGTTCATTGCCAGCCTCGCTTTGGCTGACGTCTTCGCCAGCTGCTTCTTCACCATCAGCTTCCTGGACTTCCACCTCTTTCGCCGCAGTGACGGCCCCACTGCCTACCTCTTCAAATTAGGCGGTGTCACCATGGCCTTCACCGGCTCGGTGGGGAGTTTGCTGCTGACCGCTCTGGACCGCTACCTTTGCATCCAGCAGGCCTCCAGCTATAAGGTGCTGCTGACCCGCCGGCGAGCCCTGCTGAGCCTGCTGGTCCTCTGGAGCGCCACCATGTTCATCTCCTTCCTGCCTCTGATGGGCTGGAGGTGTCCCACGGGGCTTACTCCACCCTGCTCACGCCTGTTTCCCTACGTCAACCAGGGCTATCTGGCCTGCTGGACCAGCTTCATACTAGTGATTCTGGCTCTCATTTTGTGGGCTTACGCTCTCATCCTGTGGAAGGCCCACCGCCACGAGTCCGCCATGACCAGCCTCCAGGGAGCAGCGGGGACAGGCCAGGCCCGCATGAGGATGGATATCCGGCTGGCGCGCACCTTTGGCCTGATCCTACTCATACTAGTGGGCTGCTGGCTTCCCGCTCTCTCCTTCATGTTAGCCGATGTCTCGGTGCTCCTGAGCCACACCCAACAGAGAGCGTTCGCCTTTTGCAGCACCCTCTGCCTGGTCAACTCTGCTGTCAACCCACTGCTGTATGCGCTGCGCTGTCGAGAGCTGAGAGTTGCTCTGCTGCACTTGCTACAACGGCTGTGTGAGATTGGGAGGTGTAAAAGACCTACAGAGGATTTAACCCCGGGATTGCCCTTCACGGAAGACAACAACTGTACTGCCAACTCTGAGGATGAGATGCCCAGGACCAGAACCACCCGACTCAACACAATCTCAGAAGTGGTCAACAATCAGCAGCCAGATACCAGAAAATGAGTTGAAATGAAGGAGTAGTTGTACAGATAGATACGTGTCTGGCAGCGTGCTTGGGATGTAAAAAAAGACGAGAACTTCACTGTAGATTAAGAATCAAATCAATACATAAGAGCAGGATTCATTCCCATCAAATTATTAGAGCTGGCAAATACTTTAAGGCTATTGTGTTAAAGGCTATTAAACAATAACTCTTGAATACATGGTAAGATTTCAAAATATAGTTAGAACCATATACACTAGTAACAGATTCCAGTGGAAATAAAGCTTCTCATCTAGTTTCGGGCCAGGCAAAAGGTTTAGTGAATGTTGGAATGGAAGTGAGATGATGTCATGTGGCCGTCTAACCTCTAACCTTTGACCTGTCCGCCTCCCAGGTCAGTGCTCTCACTCCTATGACATACTGTGTCCTGTGAAGTGAAATGCTGACTGAACTTTTGGGTTCACCACATGGTAGAAAGGTGGATTTGTTGTTCGTATGCTTGTTTATGTTTGAGTATTTTGTCCCTGAGCCTGTAGGGACAGAGGACACATGAATGCCAGGACTCCACAAAAGCCCTGCGCACGGGAGGATTTCACACAATGTTTGCCACATGAATCCAAGCAGTGTGCCGAGGTAAATGGAGCACATGCCATGAAGAGAACGAGCACAGACACCAGAATACTCTTTGCACTAGTGACAACTGGCAGCTGCAGTAAAGCACATACTGTATATGACATACACTTAAACTCACAGGTGCACATAACTAGACAGAACACTGTTTCGACCACTATATCAACCCATTAAAGATAATACTTGACCATACTCTATTGTGACTCTTTCTTTTCAAGCAAATTCCATAAGTAAATCTCACTCATCTATCATCCTCAGTCATTGTCAAGAGACAAAAAGCCGGCAGTGTAGTTTGCGATGATTTGTAAGTGTCCCCGTCTCTGTATCGATGTTCTGGGTGGGTCTCTGGTGCAAGAGGTGACGTGCTGCATGCTGGGAGCCATGCCAGAAAATCAGCCAGAAAATACATCATTTTGTAGGAGCAAGAGATGGGAGAACGTTGGACAAAATGAGTACAGGGCATTTTTATACATACTGTTCCCCAAAAACAACAGGATGATCACATGATATTTACATTCACCTACCTGTTTATTATTTGGTTTAATAAAACAGCCCTGCAATAAATTCTACCTTCTTGAAGGTTATGTGATAAGATGTGTTATAGGCTACTCTGAGGTGGCGTTTGTATAATTTTGTATAAGCCTACCCCATGTATATGAATGAGGATAGGCTAAATATTAGAAACAGCTCTAAGTATAGACCATTTCACAGTTGTAAACGTAAACTTTAAATGTGTGCCAGTTTATTTACTGTTGCAGTGTATGTTATAGACATCAGCTGACAGGAAGTAAACACGGACCAAAGCTGTGGTCAGTGGAAATCTGTTGAAACGGTACAATTCAAAAGCATCTCAAACTACAAGCTCCAAAATTATCATAAAGTTGGCAATGAGTGGATGCTCTTTTTCCAAAATCCTACACATAATAACGATAGAAAAACTAAAGAATACAGTAGTATATAAATTTGTCCTCTGTCATATTTAATGGAATAGCTCAGTGGAAAAATCAAGAATATGTCTTCATTGTCTTTTATTGCTTTTGCAGGGGGTTGCTAAAATGGCATTTTAATTGATATTGCTGAATACTTCCTAGCAGTTGAGTTTAAGATACTAGACGCAATCTACAATATATACTGCATAACAGTATCCTGGCTGCATGTTTACTTATTCCCCTAGGTTATTTGCTAACAATAATGACTGCAAAAGTTCCATTTGTATTGACCTACGGTCATTTATTATGCATTAAAAAGCTAGGATAGTCCTGTAAAATATTTTTTAATCCCATTAGACAGTTAATAACGCATTTTTTTTTTCCAATCAGGGATCAACAGAGTTCATTTTATCTTGTGCAGAGAAACGTCTTGCACATGAAACTAACTGTCACAGCCAGGTGAACACCCAGTAGTTATTGCAGCACATATAAATTGATGGGTGATTAATTTCGGGACATTGCCTAATTCATGTGTTACTCAAAACAATAGACTGCAGTGAGTGCATGACTGTTTGTTGATGCATGCGATACAATGGAAAAAGGAGTGTTATGGTGCATGTAGCTGATAAAACAAAGCAAGATAATATCAGAAAGTAATCTCTAGCTTACTTACAATACAAATGTTTTGTGGCTGCTCAAGGACTCTATCCTGGTCATTATCACCATGCAGCCATGCAGGAACATTATTGTTCTATTGTTAAAATGTATAGATATAATAAGACTAATATCCATCAATGATATATCCACACATTTTGTGTTTAGTTTGAAAATACAATGTGAAGCCTGTCAGTTGTTGACAGACGGCAAATAAATGAATAAAATCTGCCTTCTACTGAAGGAGATTAAAGTATAACATCACTCTGGAGTTCATTTGTAATCTACCTGATTTACCTGACCACCACCACCAGACGTCTCGTGAACCTTCAATTTGAGTTCAACGGAAAGCAATCAACAACAACACTAGGGGTTGGGCGGCAAGAAATCGTAGCGTAAAAGACAGCAAAAGAGAAAACAAAATCACAATTGACTCCAGTATTTATTATGTACAATGTTAAAAAAGTACGTTTGGATAAGAATTACCAATTAAATCAGTGAAATATACAATATAATATGTTGTAAAAAATGTGAGAACCCCCCTCTTTTCCACCAATGGTACGGTCCGCCATTGTGACGTTTTAAAAATTCAGCAGGCAGGCTCGGCAGTTGGCTTACTACTCAGAGAAGAAAATCCGTTGTTGTGGAGAGGAAGGAAGAAAAGGCTCAAGAAACTCGAGCGACGTTTAACGTACAAAACCCCCGAGCGTCAAACCCCCAGTTTTTTTGCGGGTCGTCTTTCTCCAACTTATATTTTTCCCCGTTTTTCTTTAGCTAACATGGCTTGCGGAGCAACGTTAAAGCGGTCGATGGAGTTTGAGGCCCTCCTCAGTCCTCAGTCTCCCAAGCGGAGGAGGTGCAACCCGCTACCGGGGACTACTGGCACTCCGTCCCCGCAAAGATGCAACCTCCGTCCCCCGGTCGACACCCCGACGCACTCCATGTCTCCTCCGGCCATGGGAGGCGAACACAGGCTCACCCCAGGTATGACATTAAACCAGGGTTTTTCTGCGTTTCAGGGTGGGTGTCATGGGGGGGGAGGGGGGTTTGGGTGGAGTGGAATGGATAGCTAAGCTAGTTGAAGAGAATCCGAATGGGGGTTGGAGGCTAAACGTTAGCTTAGCGAAGCTAACGTCAGGAAGGTGGAGCGTCGTGGGCCGAGTTACCGACACAGAATCATTTTTACAAATCATAATAAATCGGCACACGAGTAGAGGTGGCTCTGTAAACGTTATGTGTTCGTCGGTGGCATCTCGCCAGCTCATTGTGTTGCTTGCATATTTTGCCGAATTAGCATTACACATGCTAATATTGAGTTGCCCATGAAAATATTAGCTTCAAAGTTCTTTGCATAGCTAAATCAAATGCTATTTCTAGCATTGGGGGACATTGAATACAGCTATATTGCTGCCATTTTCAGCTCAGTCTGTACAATTTTGCAGCTATAGTATGGACTATTAAATCTATTAATATATTCAATTAACATGTATTTGAAATCTGATAGGATTTAAACAAAAGATCCTGCTTGTGCTTTAACACATTGGTGACAATCCTGGCTCTCTTGAGAAGACAAATGGCATCCCAGAAGCAGGGCACATCATGGCAGGCTGCTAATTAGGAGCTGCCTGGGTAATGTTCCTTGGCTTTAGTGCCACAATTGCCTCGCATTGAGGTGGGGGGGTTTACCATTATGCGCCACAGCCATTTCTATTCCTCTTCAGGCCTGCAAGGCATTGTTCATTTCCTTTTTATGTCTGTCATCTACTCTCCCCTTTGACTCGAAAAGCTCCGCTGTGAGCACTGGACGGGTGTGTGGAGGGGGGCAAACTAGTAGACACAAGATAATTACCTAGATGTCTGCACTGCGATCCAGTGAGGCTTATTGCATGTGCCAGTCACTCAGATTGGGCAGCACGATAGCAGTGAGGCCTAATCCTTACGCTTTTTGAATTTTAATTAAAAAAAAATTGCTGGACGCCCTTGGAATTTATTTGACCACTTCATTGCTGTGAAATGTGAGAGGATTACAAGATGGAGACGGCTGTACTACCTGTGCTAAGCCAGGCTGTTAGCTCTTAGATTGTCATTATGTGCTCCCCAGTGATTGGAAATCCATTGCCTATAGCACAGCATATTCTAAAGAGCAGGGTTACTTACTTATGGGTTATCTAACCCTTACTTATGGTGCAAGTTAGCCGCCCTCCTTTTGCTATGAAGTGCACTGTCTTCCATCTTGCCTCCAAGTAGTGACAGTGAGGAAATCAGAAATGCATGGATGCATTCCTCATAACCAGTTTTTATTGGCAAGGAAGTGCTTGGAGAAGATGTGATCTGATTTCAGAGTGATCCATCCTTCATATTGACTCACTAGCTGTGTGTTGAGTCACTTAACATCCGTTAAACCAGTTAAATGGGGGTTAAATCTCCTTTTTTTTAATGTCATAGATTGTCTACTTCTTTCCCTAACATAATCAACTAAAACTGGGGCAAATGATATGTTATCCCTCATCAGTTCTGCGCTTCTTGACTTAGGTTTCAGTTGACATTCTTCATGGACGATTTACCTGCGGAGGAGGTGAATAACTTGTTACCTGAAAAATGAAAGTGAAATGTGAGCTATTTGTGAAGATTTTTTTTTCATTAAAACAATAAACTAACAACAGCCTACACAGCCCCAATTTTGCTCAGTGTGCCTGCTGCGTCATTTATTAAGACAAAGGCCAAATCCTGGTCTCTTCGTTGTTCCTGTTTTTGCACTGTAAGAAAAAATGTGCTTCTTGGTGCACATCATTGCAAGATGACGCCAGGGGGGCGGTGCACACATCGCTCATAGAAACAGCAAGGGAGGGTTTGCTGAGAGCATCAACACACACACACACAGATGTAGGTGATGATGGAGATGGCTTCACAGCTGGCTTCCTGTGAAATGCATGTGTTTCTGCTTCTGGTGAACTGTGTAATTCTCATTCTGGTGAGCAAAAGATTTATTTATAGTGATTGAGAGGTGTTTTGTTTCTGTGATGGTAGAGGGCAGTTCCTTGCAGTTGCAGATGCCTGGAGGTGAAGGCATGTTTTCATGCCTTTGTTATTGCTCACTCCATTTATGCAATCTGACTTGCTTAACATGGTTCCCTTGCAGAGTAGTATTCATAGTGGAGCTATGTTTATGTTAGTACAAAAAAAAGGAATAATTTTTTCCAGGTTGTCTGTTCTGACGTCGCTTGTTTAGCCTGAACTTTATGTTAAGAATCCAACGGGCCTCTTGTGTGTTCCACTTCCTTGAGAGTTCGTCTGCCATGCTGAATTACAGCACAGCAGCTGCAAGGGTGAAGTAATGTAGATTTGTCTGCGGCAGACATGAGGTCCAGATACCAGGTATTATACTCACCTTCACCCAGAAAGAGGCCCCTCATGGGACTGGTGCCGCAAGCCTCCCTTTCTGCTGTGGTTTGCCAAGTGAAAGCAGTTTTGTATTTAGCGAAAGGTCAGCTGTCATCCCTCCCACCCGTCTCTACCCACACAGGCTTTCCAGCCAGTCCGGTTTGCTTGTGGTGAGCAAGGCTGTGTGTGTGTGCAGGCGAGAGACGGGGATCTGACTCTGCCAAGGTATCTTTAGGTAATTATTTCATAATGTAGATAGGATCACTCAATCACCGTTCTCCGCTGCCTCATTCTTGTGCTGCCGGTCTGGGCTTGTGCTTTGGTAAAAATCCCCCATCAGATGACAGATGGGGCTGGTGTTTTCCTGGGACATGATGTTATCTAAAAAGGCTGGACTGGTTGACTTTGGTCATGTTAACAGCTCGGGTAGAAAAGTGGGCAGGTCTTAGTTCAGGCCTGAAACCTGGGTCAGGCTGCAAGACTGCTCATACTATCCTCCTGGGCTAAACTCAGCCTGCTGTCTGGTCAGGAAGCTCTTTGTCCAGAAGATTTAATTTAAAAAAAAACGTAGTCACGCTATTGTGTTTTGCTACGTGTTCCAAATGCATTTAGGAATTTTGTATTTGACTACTTTCACTTAAATTGTTAAAAGTCAAGGGGAAGGACAATGACTATTGACTGCTGGACCACTTAACACTACATGAGTTCCACCAGATTTGATTTGTCAAAATCAAACATGTCTGGAAATAATTTATTCTTCAGTAATAAGCTTTTTTATACTCACTTGTTTACCTGCTATTTCCCATGTCTGCCTTTTTCAAACTCTTAATGGTCACTTTTCTTTACTGCAGTGCAGAAGGGCAACTTCAACTGACCCATAATACATCACAAGCTACTTCCTGGCAGTCGGGACATTCGAAACCCACCTCCCCCCCACAATTCTTTAGCAGTGGAGGGTGAAATGAAATGAGTCAGCTTTGTTTTCTCTCCTCCAGCACCACCACCACGTCCAATCTATCTGGCCGATCTCCTGTCGTATTCACTGTTTGGCCTGGGCCTAAGCCTTTTTAGCCGAGGCTTTCTCCACTGTGTTCCCCTGGCTCCCGGAAGTCTCTGTGATTGATTGCTTGGCCTGGTCGTGGCAGGGTCATTGTTGCCAAGCAACGCCCACAGTTGAGCTACTAGGGGTTGGCAGAGCTGGAAGTGACAGGCTGTAGGAGAGGGTTTTCACTTGTCAGTCAGATGTACCCAGGAGTAGTGATATCCAATTGGACCCAATCATTTTAGACTGCTGTCACAGGTTAATCCCTCAGCGTTCAGAGGCTGAATTCTCTAACTGTAGTTCCATACGAATAAATGCTACATGATAGAAAGTATAGTACCAAATGAAGTTAGTTTTGGTTCTCTCTCTGGAGCCAGCATGTTGCTGACTTTGCTCACCTGTTCATAGAGTCTTTGTTTAAACAACAATCAAGTTGAGTTCCCATTTCTAACGCAGGGTTTCCCCCCAGGAAACTGGTAAGCGGTGGTGGTAAGATCTGCAACCCCACACCACCCTACGAAAATAACAAAACAAGACACGCTGCCTGTGTTCCGTGCACACAAAATGTCCCCTAATATTCGAAACTCTGTGATTGGGTTTAATCAGTGGGGGTAAACTGACAACCTAAAGGACTACAGTATTATGGGATCTAATTAAAAGAAATGTGTGTTTCAGCTGGTGTGGCCACACTCTAAAAAATACAGATTGTTTTGCCAGTTACTTCATTCATTATAAACCTCTGTAGAATACACTATTATTAAAGGTTCTAAATTTGAGATCCAGAGCATTAATATAACAGCAAACAACTATTTGCTATGTAAAGCTATAGAGGAGTAATGTCTACCTGAGCAGAGAATGACGTCGCTCTCCCTCTGTGTGTGTTGTAATGCGAGTTTTTCCGCGTTTTTTTGACAAAGCCGCGCCGGCCACGCATGCTTTTAGTGCATGTGAGCGTACCCGAAGTGGCTAGTTCACAGCCGCTGCTCTCAAACGGCTGTTACAGCTGATTGGACGGCGTCGACGCGAAAGCGTAGCACCCACCCTCCTGCCGGCTCACCGTCCGCCATGTTGAGAGCCACTGGGAGACAATAGAAATGCTCACAATCTCGTATTGAGCTCCTTTTTAAAATATCAATAAATGCAGCCATGGCTTCAACTATCATTCTTATTTTTTTTTTTTTTTTTTTGAGTAATCTGCTTATTATTTTTTCAATTGATTGGTTAGTCTCTATAATGTCGGAATCACAATTTCCCAGAGCTGAAGAATTGATAGATATTTCACGTAAAATGATATAAAACCGAACTGAATATCTGCAATTTGTCCTCAAGCAATGACATAAATTATTAATTGATTGATCAGATTTCTGTCTACTAATTGTTTCAGTCCTTGTTAGAGCCCCTTTGTGGGTTGGGAATGATGTTCTCTCTGCAATGACATGGCTTTATTATGAGTGAAAAGCCCCGTGGTAGCTAAACAAACAGCCTGTCAGATTAGGGTCCTGTTGTTTTGTTAATGCTGGAAGGTTTCAGAGGCCACATGCAGCAGGAGGAGGGGGGGTCGCCACCAAGGCACCAGTTCAAAAGTTCATGACCACATACAGCATGGCTTTCTTAAAATGGCTCTGTAGAGAAGATCCTGCTTTCCTCACCAACCAAACAAGCTCACTGATGAGCAGGCTGAAGTGGCAACATGGCTTCTAGCCCTCTCCACCCAAGATAAACGAGGCACGGTTCCCCAGATAGAGGCGCAACATGTATAGCGACTTCACCTCCTGTGTGAATTGAGCAAGATAAACTCCCTCCTCTACATTTGGTTATCAGCTCTATTTGAGGACATGGTGTCTTTCTCTTGTTTTTCCCAGGACTTTTTTTAACTTTAAGCTTATAATTAGATATCTACGTGCTGGCTGTGGCCCATGTTTAGGCTGTTAACAGCAGCTGCAGCGCAGGCTTCATCCTAAGGAGGACATATTTGAGATGATAAAAGGCAAGCCACTTTGTTGACCTGTCATATCTCTCTGTATGTGTATCTGTATATTGTATTACCTTTATTTTAGGCAAGTTTATACCTGTGATTTAACATGTTTATCTATAAATTAAGTATGCATTAAGGCTACAACTAACGATTGTTTTCGTTAACGATTAAAGGTGATAAATTCGATATCCAGAGCATTATTATAACAGCAAACAACTATTTGATATGTAAAGATATAGAGGAGTAATGTCTACCTGAGCAGAGAATGAAGTCGCTCTCCTTCTGTGTGTGTTGTAATCCGAACTTCTACTCACTTTGTTGACATAGCCGGGCCGGCCGTGCCTTTTTTGCTTGAAAAATAAACGACTCAAATAAGCGATTATCCAAATATTTGCCAATTATTTTTCTTTTGATCGACTAATTGCATATACATTTCCATACCATTACATTGTCATTCCATTACATACCCAGGCAACCGCTGCCTGCAAGCAGCCATTTTTGTAATGCAAGAAACAACCAAATTTGCATGCCACTTTTCATGACATACATACTGTATATGGTTAATGTTGATCTGGTTTGATTTTGACAACGTAATGTAAACTGTGAATGGCAGACACTTAGCCAACGCACAAACCTCAAATGTTGGAGCTTCCTTGAAAGCACCAGCAGTCAGCCAGCAGTACACTTGAAGTGAAATTAAGATTAGTGTGTTATCACAGGCAGTATAGCAGGCTTACAACCAAAGCAAGTGGTTGTTGCAGTGTGCAAACACAATTTTCAGAGAGCTTCGTTCACTTCCGGGCTAGTACCTATACAGTACGTAGCTGTACTTAACACCTTTATGTTAGGCTAGAAGCACTGGTAATCATTAAGCCTAGTGAGACAAGTAATGTCCTGTTTTACATCATCTGCATTGCAGTCTCACACAGATCTTTCCACACAAATAAGTTTAATTTTGTACATCCACCAAAACCTCAGGCATCTATTCAACCACTAAATAGATCTCAGAAGAATGTTTGTTACAGCCTTGTAAAGAACATTGATTTATGTTGCAGCCTTAATGTAAGCCTCTTCACCAGCTGTAGTGATGCCGACGACGTCATGAAAAACTTTTGGAAGAGAAGTGAAAGTGATGCAGTCACAAGACCAGAAAGTGTGTCTTTAAGTCAGCTGTGTGTGTGTTTTTGTTACAGCTGTAGTAGGTATGTCAGTCTGTCACGCCTCTACTTCCTGTCGATGATTGTTTTTTGGAACCCATGTTAGATGAGAGACGGCACAGAGGAAGTGAGCAGAGCTTTAGTTTATCTTAAGAGCACTGTGGATGATTACGCCTTCCCATAATAGTCCTCCTCATTCATGCTGGAATAGATTCAACATTGTATGAATGTGGTTGTGGTGGGCGTTGTATTGAAAAGGACACACATTAAAGACTAAACTGATGAAATACTGATTCATTCAGTTTCATTCCTGTAATGAATCACTCATTGAATATAAAGCGACTGGGACAGCCACTACTGGATAGATTTATAATTCCTTTTGACGTTCAAAATAAAGACTCAAACAGCACATTATACATTTGAAAACCTGTCTTTTTTTTGCAGTTTATGGGGGTTTCATTACAATAATTCTTCAGTAATGTGACTTGTAATGACATCCAGGCAACAAAGGGAGAAAGTCAGGAATGCATTTGCTTTGGCAGCCCACTGGGAGCACCCCTCATAACCGCCAAAGGGTTGGAAAATATGTGCAACCGCCATTTTTGGGTGTCCTCTGTCCTGCTTTTAAACAGCATGTGTCCTTGTTTCCGTTTGCTCCCTACAGAGCAGATCTTCCAGAACCTCCGTCAGGAGTACAGCCGGATCCAGAGGCGGCGGCAGCTGGAAGGGGCCTTCAACCAGACGGAGGCCTGTAGCTCCAGTGATGCCCCCAGCCCCAGTTCCTCTCTCAACGCTCCCAGCTCCCCACCAGGTAGGAGAATTTAGTGTTGCACACACCTAAACTTTATGGCTTTTTACTTCAAAGGCCACGTCTTCTGGTCATGTACAGCTCTAATGGGTGGCACTACTGGTGCCAGTTTATGTTTGTTTTTCCCCCATTCAACCCACCATACTAAACATGTGTGTGCGTTTTTGTAAGAGCAGCTGTTGATTTGTCTAGAGCTGCACAATTAATCGAATATTAATCACGATTTTGGTTTCCATGATTCCCGGTTATTGACATTTAAATTGCGTGCTCCATTCATAGAAAATTCTGCTGCATATCAAATCAAGCGCTTCCTAAACTAACAGCCAGCCACCGGGGGACGATCGAGATGTTTTGGCTTCACTTTTGGGGAGTTGTCATGCTGCTGCGAGCGCACCCTACAGCGGCAGCCTGTGAAAAACTTTCCTAAATGTTGCGGCTGCAGTCCAAAGCAGAGGAGTAATATACTGTAACACAAAACGAAAGTACACTGAATTCAGGTGAATAAGAACATTATTTTCGGTCTTATTTTGATGCAACAATTTCATTTTTGGGAACAAGGTTTTGGTACAATTTTATTTTGCTTGCTAGGAGATGCACTGTGAATAAGGTTTTGAGGCAAAGATTTGTACATTAGCAGGAATGTAGCACAACATGGAAGTAAAAGCAGTGTTCTGTTTATTTAAATGTGAAAGTCCAATAAAAATATTTTGTCCCTTAAAGGGACTATATTTAACTTCTTACACGTATAAATCATACCGGGTCGGTGTCCCACGCGCGCTCGCATGTGGGTACGCGAGCGCGCAGACTCCAACACAAACTACACGGAAGCACCAAAACTGCAAAGTTATATCTAGTGAAGCCCGTCTTGTAAAACAGTGTTGGCTCTTCCTGCTTCGCCCCCCGAGCCGCGGTCGGAGGACGCGGGGGAGACCGTAACTTTTGTCTCCTGGGGTAGAGTCTCTACTCTGCTCCTGCCTGCTTGCACACCGCGCTCGTTCTCACCCGCTCGGCTCGCTCCACCTCCACGTGCACGCGCGCACACTACACACGGCAGAAGAGTTAGTTTAGCTCTGAGAATATCTAGTGAATGTACAGTGGACGTTTGTGCAGAAATAAATGCTGCCGCTCCTCCAGACCAACAGAGGTTTCCCGTGTCTTGTGAAGTGACGGGGCTCCGCAGCGAGTTACGTTATCGTCTCCGACCGGGCACGCACTCGCGTACCCACACGCGAGCGCGCGTGGGACACCGACCCGGTATGAGTTATACGTGTAAGAAGTTACATATAGTCCCTTTAAATCAGTGAATTATCGTGATCTCAATATTGATAAAAAAATAAATAATCGTGATTATCATTTTGGCCATAATCGTGCAGCCCTGGATTTATCTGGCCAGTTAAAGAAACTCTTTTGCTGTTGAGTGCTGAGAGCTGTAGGAGAGTATTGTACTTTTGCAGGTAAGAACTTTTGTGATTTAAATAACATGTCTGCTTTGTTTTGTTCTGGTTAGCAAGTCCTCGAAGTGACAGCCAACTCAGACATCAAAACCATCAATAAAACAGAATGACAACCTTTTATAAGCCTAATCTTTGTAACAGTTACGAATGATAAGGTCATTCATTCTGCAAGGCCTGGACCTGCATGACCAACTCAAGTCTCAAGAGGCAGGCTACTGCTGCTCAGCACGAGGGCAGAGGGATTGTGATTCCAGATGTGAGTTTGTGAAAGATTTATAGTTGTTTGTGCCAAATCCAACTCACTCCTGAAATGGAGATGTCTCTCTCCTCTGAGTTCAGTCATATCCTGTTCAAATTCCTGAAAAGTCTGCTTTATTATCATTTTCTCAGACTGCTGCTATGTGTAATGGATTTGTTTCAGATGGAACTCCAAATAAACAATCCTTTCATGCTTCATCGTATCTAAAAAGGAGAACAAATCGAACTGATATGAAGTGCAAAAAGTGTCATGGAATAACTTACATTTATACTGTGATAATGTGAGCTCAAAAATAAAGATGATGCAAACTTTTCTTTGTAAACCAGTCGATAAATCCAGATGTCGTATGGGTGAACATCTAAATCGCAGAAGATTAAATCCAAAGAAAGAAAATTGTAATTGAATTGTTGGTGGTTGAGTTTTTTTTGTTTTCTTTTCAAAATGGCAGTCCATATAGACAAAACTTTATTGTTTTTGCAATCACGTTATTCACTGAAAAACAAGCGAAGCTCATGAATTACTTGCACCTGAAATGTGTGTAGATTGTGTTGGATTTACAGTTTGTTTCAGCCCACCTTTGTTTACATGTGTGCCCACCATAGGAAAAAAAAAAATGCAACAGAATTGATCATTCATATTGACAAACATGGTACATTTGATTTTTTGCTTTTGCTCCTCTTTTGGAAACAAGTTTGTGTTGCTTCAGCAGTAGTGGTGCAGTTTGATGCCTTTAGCATTTATTTGGCAGTTTGGGTGGGAGATGTAATGCAAGCCCCGGGCCTTCGGGCTCTGGTGTTTTTCCCTTCTCGCTCTGCAGGACGGTCTCATAGATCACACTGACTGCACTGTTACTAACCCGGCCTCTTTCTGTCTCTGAGACGGCCATTAAACCTTCATCCTCGCTCTGCCATCCTCTCCTGTGATTTACAAACACTTTAGTCTAAACGGCTCACAGCAGACCTCAAAGAGCACTGGGTAAAGGATCACCTAGCTAAAGCTGGCTCCAGTTGCACTGAGACAGAGACATTGGGGGGAGAGGGAGAGAGAAGAGAGAGAGAGTGGGCCCACATTAGTGCTGCATGACCCTGTTGGCTGGCAGAGGTGAGGGACGACAGAAAGCAAAGCTGTAAATTCGCACCTGGTTCGAGCACCTATTTCTGGAGAGAGAGAGGACACTTCTGTCTTCTGTGACTTATCGCTGCTCCGGAGATGTGAGCGATTCAGCCTTTTCACGGCCGATCTGATTTTGTGTTTCTCAGGTGCCTCAAGGAAGGACCAGCCCTCGTTTACGCTGAAGCAGGTGAGCTACCTGTGTGAGCGGCTGCTGAAAGACCACGAGGAGAAGATCCGGGAGGAGTACGAACAGATTCTTAACACAAAACTCGCAGGTAATAAACATTGCTCTTTAAAAAATAAATAAAATATTTAAAAAAAACACAGCTCTCACAATTAGTCTGGACAGCGCTTTTTACATTCTGGCAGTGAAGCACAGTAAAAAAATCTCCCTGCGTAATGAGAAACATCCTGCCCCCTCCCTTTATGGGAATATTTTCATATCATAACTGATAACGTCTGCAGTGCTGGCATCCGTGGCTCCCTCAAACAGAGTTAATATATGCTTCTAGATGCCAAGACTGTAAACGGGCAGGAAACAAGTGCAATAAAGATGGTAGAATGTTGTTCAGCAGCTGAAACAAAACTCTATTCACTCACAGTATGGCCACATTTAGTCGGTTAAATTCAATAAATACATCTGTTCCTGTTTGTTTTGGCCCTCCGTACCAACTGAGCTGGCATTTTTCTTCCCCGCAAACAGAGCTTTTCCAGAGTCTACAGTATAAACGGTGAAACACTGGCTTGGTGTTTTGGTGTACACGGGGAGTAAGCCAGCTCAGTCACAGTTGGGAAATGTGGGGGAGTAGGCTGAAGTTAAAGAGGACGACCTTTTGTTGCCTCTAACTTTTTTGTGATCACTTATTATTAATGATTCACAGTTTCGTTTGCGACCTGAAAAGAGGACAAAGAAGAAGAGATTTAACAGTTTTCCTGTTGTTCAGATGTTTCAGAGTAGATGGAAAGTATTCCCAAAAAGGCTGTAGCCGTGTTTCCATTCACATATTTTTGTGTGCATTTTGAAGTGTCGCATTAGAAAAACTGTATGGAAACGGCAAAATTCGATAAACCTTCCTCAATTGCGAAAAAAAAGTGAGGTGGTTTTTGCCTTTTATTTTATTATTTAAATTCTGATGTAGCGAACATTTAACTCACTTGACTGATCAGCTGTTTCTGCTCGCGGCGTCTTCTCGGATATTCCCGTAACGCGCAAATGCTTTTGTCTTCGTCTCCGGACAGCATGAAACATGGTCAATACTATCTGACATGAAAGTACAAACAATTACAATTTGCCCAATTTCTGAAACATCTTTCCATTTTTCTCTTGTAGATGGTTAGATGCATGCATGTCCACGCCGACTTGTTATGTTTCCGGTTCGCATTCTACTTCTTCTAATCTGTTAACTGGTGGATTACAGCCATGCGTAGCCTATAGCGCCGACTTCTGACCAAAATACTCCGTGGCCGACAAGCATAGCTTATTCTCTCAAAACCAGTTAATGGAAACGCACCTAATTCCACATCCTCACCTTCATCTTCTTCTCTTTCCAGAACAATATGAATCTTTTGTGAAATTCACACAAGACCAGATCATGCGAAGATACGGAGCCCGGCCTGCTAGTTGTAAGTATCTTAAAACCACTATTTCCTTCTCTGTCAAAGTGTACATCTCTTGTTTAATGTTTAATGAGTTAAAAAGGATGATCTCATTGTTATCGCGTCTGACTACAGTATCAATCGTTTTCTGTGTTTCAGATGTCTCTTGAACTCACCATGATGAGATCCCAGCTTCCTCTCACAAGACGGCTGCTCTTCTACTGCCCCCCCCCCCCCCCCCCTTCCTTTGATTTTCATTTTATTTCCCCTATCCCCCCCCACCCCCCACCCCCACCAATCTCAGACTGTTTGGGTGCCATGGTTTATCCTCATTTTAATCCAGATGTTGTTTTCTTACTTCAAAACTATTGCTGCTGGCCAAAACTTAGAAGAATCTGAAAGATAAACTGTGTATGAAGCCCACCCTTTTTTTGCCCCTTTTTTTCTTGTGCATATGCTCTCTCTGGAAATCCTGACTAAAGCTGATCTGTGTCAAATCTCTTGCCGGCGCTGTAGAAACAAGCTTATTGGCTCATGTGATCATTGTGTATAACCTCCCAGCAGCTGTATTTAATGGCTCCTGCTTCTCACATTGTCCCCCTTTTATTGCCCACGCCCCCCCTCGCCCTCCTCACAACTCTTTACCTGAGAATGTGGATTTTTCTCCCTTTTGAAGAAAATAAAAGTTCTGTGATTTAAAGTCTGTTGTCTGGGATGTTTTCTTGAAGCACAGATGTGTTTTTAGTAATATGAGTTGTTCTGTTGTCCCGTCACACGATCTTCTCGGCAGATGAAGTTTGTGGATGTTTGAATTTCCATTTCTCCCGAGCACCTCATGGACTTCTCATCCATGTCGGCTTAAAAGTTGAATTTGAAGTTCACCTAAGACAATCTCACCTAGAGCTGAAGCAGGGTGATGGACAGAAAATTACTATTAGTTGTTTGAGACATTTTTCAAGCAAAAATGCCAAACCTTGTTTATGTTTCCTGTTTGAAAGAAGACTGCAGTTGGACATTTTGTTTTTAAATATAATTTTCTGACATTTTCTATTAGGGCTGTAAAAGTTAACACAAATTTGTTTTAACGCCACTCATTTCTTTAATGCATTAACGCAACTTGTGATTTTTAGGTTGTAGTGGGCTCAGTTTTAAAACTAGAAGATAGATATATATGATATGAAGATAGTTGCACCTTATGAAACTAGACAATCTAAGGAGTCCATTGGCCAACCATGTCATACTAGCTTGTTGTGAAGGAGGCTAAATAACGCTCCACACTTATGCTAATTTTTGGTGAGGAAAAACTGGCATGGCCATTTTCACAGGGGTCCCTTAACACCTGACCTCAAGATATGTGAATGAAAATGGGTTCTATGGGTAACCATGAGTCTCCCCTTTAAAGTAATGCTCACTTTATTATAATCACATGCAGTTTGGGGCAAGTCATAGTCAAGTCAGCACACTGACACACCTACAGCTGTTGTTGCCTATTGGACTTGAGTTTGCCATGTTATGATTTGAGCATATTTTTTTTAATGCTAAATGCAGTACCTGAGAGGGTTTCTGGACAATATTTGTCATTGTTTTGTGTTGTTTCAAGAAATAAATATATACATTTGCATAAAGCAAGCATATTTGCCCACTCCCATGTTGATAAGAGTATTAAATACTTGACAAATCTCCCTTTAAGGTACATTTTGAACAGATAAAAAGTGTGATTAATTTGCTATTAATCACGATTAACTGTGGACAATCGTGTGATTAATAGCGATTTAATATTTTATATTTTAATCAATTGATTTTCTACACAAAACAATAAATTAAGAACATGAATTTAAGTAACAGAGTGAGAATAATTGTTAGTTGCAGCCCTAATCTCACCAGAAGGTCCATATAGCAGCTGTTCTAGACAGGTAACGGTCGTGGTTAATAGTTATTTTGAGGACAAAATGGTTGTTTTCTCAAAGGGATTCTGGCCCATGTTCAATGTTATGATATCTGCTAATTTATTATAAATGCACAATATCATTTTGATTAAAACATTTAGTAAAGGTCTGCATTCGAGAAATTAGGTCGGTGTGATTAGGTTTGCATTTACACCACCTGCTGATGAAGAAAAAATAAATAAATAAAAAAAATAAATGTGATATGAATGTGCATATGAAAGTACAGTATTTTATTTTACCATAAACCAATGTAAACATTTAACCCCATTCCTTTGTTTTCCTAATAGCGGACTTTACTTCCACCTTGTGGTTAATGTGAGGTGATGCAACATTTATATTAAAGTGGGACTTTAACCTGAGTGCTCTTTACTGAATTACATGCTGTGTAATATTTGAATATATGACACAGTGGATCAAACCGTGGATCTGTTATTGCCTTTTATCCCCGGGCTGTGTGGGTGGAGAGGAGAGGAGAGGAGAGGTGGAGGTGGGGCGGGGGATGGAGTTGATCTGGATTATGTGTCGGTGACGTCACTGATCCCAGGTGTGGCACAGGGGAAACAGGTAGGTGGCTGTTGTTGTGGCGCGCAAATGCAGACGTCAGTATTGGCTGTGTTTAATGTGAAACGCTGGTGTAGTTGGGTGGAAGAGGAGAGCACCAGTGGGTTGCTTATGAGGAAGGAAGCTTGTTGCAGGAAAAAGCAACTTAAGGTCTATAATTATCTCCAAGTGGCTTTTCTTTTTTCCCTCGGATCTCTGTGACGGTCGGGCTGAAGAAGGGACTCCGCGGGTTGTCTGTAAACATGGAGGAATGGTGTTGATCGCGCCATTGTTCGGTGTTTTAACCTCTAGTATATGAACTCATTCATGCAGTCTTAAGCGCACACATTGAGCTGTTTGAACTAGTTTAGTCGGATCAATATTTATGCGTTTGGGACCGCTGGAGCCATCTGCACTCTTCCTGTTGAAGGTTTAGGTGAGTAGTAGTAGTCAGGCTGTGGGCCAAAGTTAAGTCGAATTTATTCAAAAAACAAACTATAGAAAACTTTACAATGTTGACAGGCATTAACTACATTTTATTTAAGTTGTCAGGAATAGTTTGTAACCCATAAAAATCAAAGTATTATTATCATCATCAGCAGCAACGCAGTAAACAGGAAACGCTAATTAACAGGATGCTTGTAACTCAATGTGACTCCCTGTGGAAGGATCAAATAATGTAAATGTATTCTCTATCAGCTTCTGTCGTGTCAGATTTCTGTGATATCACAGAAATATTATTTAAAAAAAAAAAAAGTCACATGCCCATGCCCAGTCTTAAAAGGGGAAGTAATACAATGTTAAGTGTAGTTTTGTGTAAAACTTCTGCTTTTTTGCAGTACTGTTTGAAGTGCGTGAGCAAGGTATTACTGAAAGTGTATTTTTGTTCCACTTGAAATGCATCTATTTAATAGCGGTAGACTATACTGGACATTTTAGCAGTCATTTGTAGTGAGCGTTCAGTCAGAAGTAATTGTAAATTCTTCAATCTTTTTAGATGATATCTGACATTCAGTACAATGTTGTTATTTCCATTAGTTAAGTTATCTAGTGTGATAACACCTCTTCCACTTGAACAGTACATTGTAGTACTCTTGGATTCTGGGGTCTGACAGTTGCAGACAGTTATGCATGTTTTTAAAATATAAGCGCAGATGTGTAGATGTATATAGTAGAGCTGCAACGATTTGTCGATTATTCCATTAGTCAATCAACAGAAAATTTAATCAGCTACTATTTTCATAATGTAATAATAATGTTAAAATGCCAAATGTTTGCTGTTCCAGCATCTCAAATGTGAAAATGTGATGCTTTTTTTTTTGTCATGCATGATTATAAACTGAATATCTTTGGACTGTTGGTCGGACAAAACAAGACACCTGATGGCTGTGGGAATTACATCTGGCATTTTTCACTATTTTCTGATATTTTATAGACAAAATGAATAATCCTACTGTAAATAATTGTTAGATGTAGCCAGGGGTGTAAGAAAATATCGAAAATATTTAATATGTTTTGTGATACTGTATTGATTCTCAAAAACACTATTGCTTTTTAATTAATAGTGTACATGCCAAGATTAACTCAGTCAATACTTTATTTCATTTGCAAAGAGATGGACTCTCAGTGTATATACCCTCTCAAAATAGTGCTATGATGTTAGATGTTACAGGGACTGTCATAAATGCAAATGCAGATCCCACTGTTCTGATTGCATAAAAAAGTAAACTTTTTTACTCAGATTTTATGCAGATGGTGGTGTGTTCTTTATACTATGACAATTTTCCTAAAATTGGATTTTAAAAAACAGTATCGCAATATATCACAATATACGTATTTCCTTGCTTACAGTATTGCAATTTATTGCAATATATTGAATTGTCGCCCCTGTATCATGATACATACTTTATCGCCAGATTCTTGCCAATACACAGCCCTAGTTGCAGCTCTAGTTATCAGTTCTGTCTATTTGTAGGACGTAAGTATTCGAGGGATTAGTCTGTGATAGAATTTGTATTAATTTATGGTGATTAACTTCTCTTGACTTCAATTTAAAACATAAGAGAAGTAATTGGTGTGTTAGAATAGGGATGGGAAATGTAGATAAAATCCTCTATCACAGTAAATCTCAATAGTAACCAGTTTATTAGGTACACCTAGCTAAAACTAATGCAGTCTAACACAGAAGGCCTTGCAATACATCATACCTCCATGAAGGTTACAAAGTTCAGTTTTTGTTGAAGCTGTTTTAGAGAGATGTTGATTCATCTTTATTTGGAGGCTGTCATTTCACCCAACCTTAACTCAGAGTATTTAATCTGCTGCGTAGGACCGGAGCAGTGATGGAGGACATCGACCTCGAGCAGCAGGAGCCGTTCCCCGTGGACCGAGACGGGAAACCGCTCGGGAGTGCAGCGGACCAGCCTGACGGTGGCAGAAAGAAGGGATGTTGCGAGAAGTTCCAGGAGTCGGTCTCCAGATGGATGCTTCCACAAGACTCCCGCAGCAAGTACCTGGAACGGGCCAACTGCTGCCCGCCCCCCATCTTCATCATCCTCATCAGTATTGCAGAGGTAGCTCTTGCCCTGAATGTACACGACACACATATTACATGACTGCTGGCACTATCAGTATGGATTCTGTCATCTAATTATACATGCAGCCTACATTTGTGTTATATGATGCCAGGGTGTTAATTACTGTATAGATCTGCTGTGAATGCATTTATTAGAGCAGATATTGAGGTGACGTTATAGAAGCCAGGGTGGGATATTTTTAAATCATGCATTTAGGAAAACGATTGACTTTTATGGGAAATCACAATGACTAAGCTCTAAACTGAGAAGCTCTTGTACAGCAATGAGCGTGCATTTCCTTCTTTCTGTCTCTTTTGGCGTCTCCGTCTGCCGCCTCCTCTGAATGTCCTGATTCATAAAGTGCAGTCCTCACTAGCAGGCAGTGGGCAGGGTGTCAATGAAAACACTAGTTTTCATAAGTCGTTAGCTTTAGGTCAGACCTGGTGCAGTTGATCCTCACTGGTGGGATTTAGAGATGCTTTTCCTGAACGTGTAAACAGAAAGCCGCCGTGTCTTTTTGACTTTTAGATTCAGGTGAATAAATTGTGGAATGCGGAGAATCAGTGGGGGATTTTTTGGAATAGCAAGAGGAGGGATGATGTGGCCTCACTTTGCCCGCGAAGTTATAGCTTTAACGACAATATAGTAAAACACAATTGTAATGATATAAAATATTGTTGACAAATACAACACATTAATATTTACTTACAAATGTCCTTATAGATACTTACAACTACATTATAGTGCGTTATAAGGATTTATTAAATGTTTATATAGTGCTTACGAATGTTAGGGGGGTTAAGGGGACTTAAAGTAAATTGTTACCCATATTTTGTATTTTTAAATGTTTTTGCGCACATGATTGAATTGTTTGTGTGTTTTTACGTTGGTAAACCCGCTTGCCTAAAATTAAGTATTTTGAATTGAATTAATTTGGATATTTCCTTTATATTATTACTGTCAGGGAATGAATTCATACGCTTAAAACATGTAAAACCTTTCGAAATCTTAACAAAATTGCTGTTAAAGTCAGTTTGGCTGCTGCTTAACTCTCTTTCTTATCACTGAGTGTTTTGTGCCTATTCATACTTGGGGATGAACAGCTCACTCTTTGTAGCTCACAGATGTCCAGTGTCACTGCATTTGAATGTCTACTTCTACTTTCTGATTTAGGGGAGGAGGCACTTTATTTACCCAGAGAAGATCGACTGAGCTACAGTGTTCTTTCTCAGCGTGCCATCGCTTTATATTCCCACAGATGCAGGCAATGTACAGTCACACTGGGGGATTTTCAGTGGTCGGTTAAACACACTTCAACATCTGTATTTCTGATTCATCGTTCCCATTTTTATTTTCTCAGCTGTTTGGGATTTAGCTTCGACCCCCACTTCTGCTGCTGCTGCTATCCTAAGGGCAGACTGTGTTTTTGGGACGAAAGTACAATTGTTTGACGTTTTTTTAAACTCACTCTTAAAGTTACTATGAGGAACTTTCAACTGGTTATGAAACAGACTAAATTTAATACTAATGCCTCTATTATGAACTACAGTACATAAGTAAAAAAGACCATCAGGGAGAAGATTGGCTATTTCTATGTAGTTACCGCGGACAGACCCAGATCCGGCTTCGCTGCCGCCTTCGACCTGCAGTCGAAGGTCCGGTGGGAGGTAGAGAGCTCCGCGCTCGGCAGCAGCGGCTCCTCCTCCGGCCAGGAGTAGAGCTTCACCTCGCTGCTCCGCTGGGAGCCAACACCAACATCATGCTGCTGGAGGCCCAGGCCGTATTGCTGGGCCCGCTGGAGGGAAGGGAGGTACGGGAGAACCAGAACCAGAACTGTACGGGGCAGACTGTCAGACCCTGCTGCAGTAAAATGAGAGTTTTTCTAAAGGGAGTCTGGTGCTCGGAAACACTACCACTTTTGTCCACAGGGACAAAAAAAAAAAAATCCTCGGAGTAGCTTTAAAGTAACTTGTGTGTATTTTCTGTGGTTCATCAGCTGGGAGTGTTTATCTACTACGCTGTGTGGAAGCCTCAGAAGCAGTGGGTGACCCTGGATGAAGGCATCTGGAGAAGCCCCCTCACATACAAGTCTGAGCAGCGACAGGAAGCATGGCGCTTTATCTCCTACATGTTTGTCCACGCCGGGTAAGCATGGGCAGTCCTTTTTAGATACCTTAGTTACATAATGAAAGCTTGAGTCACTGTGGGGAGTGGACACATACCCACAGACACTTTACAGTATCATGGCCCTGCAGTAAAGATCGGTTTGGTGAAGCTCATAATCTTTTTTTTATGCTGTCCGGTGTTGATTCGGTTCTGTTGAGGCTGCAGGTTGTAACCACTGCAGCTCTTGGCTTATTATAGTGTTCCTGTGTTTGGTATATGTCGTCATGATTTTGACACTTCCCCCTGTGCCGCATTACTTCATATTCAGTTACAAAGGCGAGTCATATGAAGCTGACTACTGTTAGCTTTTAGAGGTACATGGAGGCCAGACAGTCATTGCCTGAATTGCCAGCACATCTGTCAAAACACGGCTAAGTCATGTGATACATAAGCCACAGGGACACAGGAAACCCAAAAACCATGACTACAGAGAGGCACATGGGAAAACTAGATTAGCAAAGAAGACCAGAGGTCACAGTCACTCGCCAGCACTAACTGGAAGACACCTAACAGGATATTTGCTTAAAGGATAAAGCTGGTGATATTCTATAGTTTTCCCAACAAATCCCATGAAAAGACCAAAATCAACGATTAATTGGTTATTCATCTGTGCATCTGTGGACCCTTGTTGTTTTCCCAAAAATATTAAAAACAGAACAGTGAGCCGCACTGTTGCACAACATGACATGTTCCTTTATTACAATGAACATGGGCACTGTTTATTATTTTGAGTCAATCCTACAGTATATACACCTAATGACTGACTGACTCACCATGACTCACCATTGGGGCGACTGTGGCTCAGAGCGGGTCGACCACTAATCGGAAGGTCGATCCCCGGCTCCTCCAGTCCACATGTCGAAGTCCTCGAGCAAGATACTTAACCCCAAATTGCTCCCGAAGGCTGTGCCCGTGGTGTATGAATGAGTATTTGGATTAGGTAGATAAGGTTGGTACCTTGCATGGCAGCCTCTGCCATCAGTGTATGAATGTGTGTGTGAATGGGTGAATGCTGACATGTAGTGTAAAACGTTTTGAGTGGTTGGAAGACTAGAAAGGCGCTGTATAAATGCAAGTCCATTTACCTTCCACGGCAGCTGGATTCTCACGATGTTGCGAGATCACGCGAGAATCGCAGGATAACCTATCACATGAAAATCCATCTTGTCAGGCTTTAAGTAATACGCTTGCATTTGCACATGGACTTGCATTTATATAACGCCCTTCTAGTGTTCCGCCAACTCAAAGTGCTTTAAACTACATGTCAGCATTCACCCATTCACACACACATTTATACACTGAGGCTGCCATGCAGGGTGCCAACCTGCCCATCAGGATCTCACACCGATGGCTCAGCCTTCGGGAGCAATTTGGGGTTAAGTATGTTGCTCAAGGACACTTCGACATGTGACCAGAGGAGCCCAGGGATCAAACCGCCGACTTTCTGAATGGTGGACAACCCCCTGTACTGATGCTATCAGTTATATCAGGACTGGAGAATATTTCTTCTTTGTAAGAAGAGCAAAGAACGACACTGAAGTCTTTTCTCGATGGAAACGATGTTTTCGTTCTTCTCCCGACTGGCTTCGGCAAGAGTTTTATTGACTGATGGTCCATCCAATCACTCGTCAAGTACTTTTTGAAAGTGCCTGCCCTTTTCCAAACAGTTTCCAATGACGGCTTCTCAGATGGTTCTGTGTAAACAAACCATCTGGCACGGCAGGTTAACATACAGCATCCTGCTGCCAGAAATACTCACTAGAGCACCAAATGTGTGTTAATCCACACCTGAAAATAATCCTGTTTTATAAAATTACTGAGCCATTTTTATTATCAAATTTATATATTTGGGACCTGTTTTAAAGATTTACATCTTCAGTTGGACAAATAGGCTTGGGGCAAAGTGTTTATGTTTTTTTTCATGGGATTTGTTTACAATAACTAAACTATCGAAAAACACCAGTCTTACCCTTTAAAACCCCTACATTGTTTTTTTTAAAGTACCCATCAACACCTGGTATTTACTGCAGGGCTACGGGTGTTTCTAATATTCTGTCCAACCCCTTTTATGACATTTCACCTCCATGGTGAAGTCTATCCTGCTCATTCTCCACCTGTGCTCGTCTAGTGTGGAGCACATCGTGGGAAACCTGATAATGCAGCTGCTGCTGGGCATCCCCCTGGAACTGGTCCACAAGGGATTTGAAGTGGGAATGGTTTACATGGCGGGCGTCCTGGCAGGTCAGCATCATCAGTAAATGTTGGTATAGTTGGCTCTATTATCGCTAGACAAGCAGCTTAAGCTGATCAGTATTTGTGAATGCAACCGGACATCTAACACTAACTCGTCTTGAAGTTGGTCTTTCCTGTTTGTGTTAGAGCGAGTCCTCAAAATGCCACTGATTTTAAAGCTGACACTTTCTGTTCCCCCTCAGGCTCGTTGGCCAGCTCCATCTTTGATCCTCACAGTGCTTTGGTGGGAGCTTCTGGGGGTGTTTATGCCCTAATAGGAGGCTACTTTATGAACGCAGTGGTGGTGAGTTTACATACAGTTCAGAGTTGGTATGAACATCAGCATTTCAGTCTCAAGTGTTTACTTTGCTGTTTATGTGTGAGAAGAGACTTGCCACAGCTCAATGTTTAAGATAGTATTATAAAAGACATATTAAGAGAATTTTATGTTTTTAATGTATATTTTGAACCTAAACCATTGCAAAGAAAAACTACATTTTCTATGGTCGTCCAAGTCATTGTCAACATGTTTAAAGGTTAGCAGTTAGCATAGTGTGTGTACAGTACCAGCTCACTCACTTTTTCAAATGTCATATTGATGGTTTCTGAATGTCATTTTAATGAATAATTTATGTTACTGAACTACTAGAGCACACATTCAATCCATTTGTATTTGTTTTGAAGCATATTACTCTAAAATAATTGTGGCATTTCTGCTTTGTGAAGCGTTCACTGTGTTTTCAGGCTTATTTTCATTTTATGCACTTTTTAAAGGACCAGTGTGTAACAATTAGGGGGATCTATTGGCAGAAATGGAACACAATATTAATTAGTACAGTATGTAATAAGATTGTTTTCTTTAGTGTATAATCACCTGATAATAAGAATCGTTGTGTTTTTGTTACCCTAGAATGAGCTGTTTATATCTATATAGCGAGCGGGTCCTCTCTACACGGAGTCCACCATGTTGCACCACCATGTTTGAACAGTAGCCCAGAACGGGCAAACCAAACACTGTTAACTTTTCCTGCTTGTGCCGAGGTCGATAACGTTACTACCTCCCGCCGCCGCCGCTCTCTCTCTCTCTTGGCTCACCACTCACTTCCCACGTACACACACACTCTATTCACTGGCTCTGCTCCAAATGGCTCAAGAGAGGGACAGTCGCGTTTTCGCGTTGGCCACCGTAGCTCTCCAACACGCTCGGCACACAGGAGAGGCTTCAGTTGTAATCTCCTCACCTCACCCCTAGATACCGCCAGATCCTACACACTGGACCTTTAAGATGAAATATGTATGGTGATTTATAATATGGTTTCATTTCACAGAATTTCCGAGAGATGATTCCTCTCCTTGGAGTATTTCGTATCCTCGCCATAGTGATATTTGGTATGTTCTCCTGTGTGTTTTCAACCTAAAGTATTTGGTTATATTTCTAACTGCTGTGATCACACTTTAGTTACATTTTCTTTCTCCACAGTTGGCACAGATTTTGGCTTTGCCTTCTACAGAAGATTTGCCACCGACGAGGATGGTATGAAGGTACGATATTCTTCCCCTGTACAGTAGAGTAAACAAAAAACAGGTCTTGCTAAACCTGGTCAGATAAGGAAAGAGCCTCAAGAGTGATCCAGGTAATCCAGTTAACCTCTCCCAAGCTGACAGTGTTTTGTGATGGATTTAATTTGCTTGTGGCTACAGGCAACATCAGTAGCTCTTACTGGGACTTGATCCCAGATAAATACCTCTCTGTTTGGGCACGTACTAATGGACAAAGACTAAAAACCAACACACTTTTCACTCAACCTGCTTCTTTCTTTCCCGGGGAAGCTTCTTCAAACTTCCCGTTTGAAGAAGCTTTGTCTCAGACTACAGACTCTGAAAACCTGATTCCCTCCTCCATCTTGTTATCTCCTTTCTCTTCCCCAACTCTTTGTTTTGGCTTTTAAACTGGTCCTACACGTTTTTTGGGTGTGAGGTGAGGTCGGATGTCAATATTTGAGGGTCTATGTTCCATTTAATTTGGGTAATTTGGCCTACAGGCTGAAACCTGACTTGATCTTCTCTCCTCCTAGGTGTCCTTTGTGGCTCACTTTGGAGGAATCGTAGCCGGGATGACCGTGGGCTACGTCTTCTTCAGCGCTTACAACAAGAAGCTACTCAAAGACCCACGTTTCTGGTTGTGTATACTGGGCTATGTTATCTTTGTGGTCTTTGCTGTGATCTTTAACATCTTCCTGTCTCCAGCATCATAGGATCATACAGCTGCACTCACTAACCTTTTTTAAAGTTGACACTAAACGCCTTAATGTCACACTCAGGAAGCTGCATTTTACTGATGTGTTTCAGAGAAAAGTTGCTTTTCAGGGACTTTGTGAATGTTGTTCACAGCGTTTTTTTTTTTTATTTTTCTATCAGATTTTCCTCTTTGTAGAGCTGAATGTGTGAGTTCAAGGGGAAGGGTGCCTCCTGCTGTTTATGTGTAGCATTGCAGAAGGCGTATTTTACATTTTAGACAATGTGGAGCAAGACGTGCCTTTAAATAGCGAGTAATTTAGAACTGAATGAAATGTTATCTGTACCTTTTTAATGTCATTTACATTCTTATTTCTGTATTGAGTTTTTGTATGTGAGTTTTTAGATCTCTCTGTACTTGTTATCAAGAAATGAATGAACACACGGGTCCTATTTCATGTCATTTTTCTTTAATAGGAATTAATGCTCAGACTGTTTAATAGCATCATGTTATGCTACTCTATGCAAATTTTCTGTTGAGTCGTGGACTCTTATGGACTTTCAGTATTCATGAAATGTGCCACATTAAACACGAAATCTGATGAAGAGATGTTGATTGGCTGTAAGAAAACACTAACCAAGGCCTATTGAAAGAGGCTGGGACACGGGTCATGGGGTATGGTTTATAACACATGCGCGGTGTAACTGGAGCTGCGGTCGTGCGTTGCGATTGGCTCAATTTCGGCAAGTGCAGACCAGATTTTACTGCGCATGTTTTGCACCCCAAAGACATGATGCGTGACCTCTCCTCTTTTCACCCTCCTTGACACTAACAAGGAAGTCTCAGGGGAAAAAGGGGGATGAATGTCAAAAGATGTTGGCGTTGCTCCTTCCTTCTGTAAGCAAAAGAGCTGGTTTACCACCAGGCCCTGGCTTAATGTCACATTATTGTTTTAGTCACTTCCTGTTGACAGGACATGGCTTGAGTCATTTTTCTGTCATTCTTATTGTCTTTTTTTTAACTTGGAAATACAAAACGTTGGCCTTAAACATAAACATCCGTTTGGAATCACGTCTACTGTTAGTAAAATTGAACAGTGGTTGATATCGTACTCAACTGTAGGGAAGTTGTTGAACATTAATTGGAAGTTGAGGTTTAGTGACGGTACCTTTTCTGTTTCATAAGTCTACAAATGAAAACTCTTTGATATTACTGGTCTACTTGTGGTGTGAGAAGGGCATTGGGTACAGATTGTAATTCAGAAACAACTCTTGTTGTTAGAAAATGTATTTCATGATCTAAACTCAGGTAAACTATGACCAAAGACGAAACAGGAACCTCCTACACATGGTCTTGAATTTCCGCAGCTCAATGTTTTAATAAAGTTAGATGTTTTTTGATGTAATTTGTCAAATTGAGTCTGAACTTCTGCAAAAACAGGGCAAGAGTATTGTTTTTGTCTGATAAATATATACAGAATTAACAGTACATTCCCAATGGTCGTCCGGTTCATTGTCAACTAGCAGATATCACAGCGTGTGTTTGTGTGTATACAGCAGTCTGCTGTTTGATGCTGCAGAGACTCTTGCATGTTCGGATTGTACCCGTATGGCAACGACTGCTCTTTACAGTATGTGGAAAGTTCTATAGTTTCCATGCAAACACAGATCGTCAATATAACTTAGTGAATCAATATTCAATTACCATGAGCTTGTTTGCCTTGACCCTGAAACAGTGGGAAATGGTATGTTGCCCTATGTAGTACAGCAATCGAAAAATCCGATGTCACTGGACAATAATGCTGAAACATGGAGATGTCAGCTTTTGGATCTTAAATTAAATACTTGCTGCTAAGCAGTCATTGCTGTGGTGTTTTATGTGTAGTTTCATATTAAAGAGTTAATGAGGATCTTGCTTTAAAATACTTGGTAAGGCCCAAAGGTCCTAAAGACGACAGATACGGTAGCATCAACTGGTTAACATCTTTCACTTCATAAAAAGACAATCTTATAAAATATCTTGTTATATGTTTATTCTTTTAGACCTTAAATGCTGGACTTTTGCCGATGAGAAAGTCAGAACGGAAGCAAATTGTAAAGATCTTCTCTACTGATGTTTTAAGACATTAAAATAAAATTTGTCTGACATGGTTTATCTACAAATAAAGTTAAACTACTTACAAATTCTTAAAAGCAGACTTACTGATTCTCCCTCATGGCAAATATTGAATATATGAAACATTTAACTGCTGAATGCAGGATGTCTTCTACTTCACTGAAAAGTTCATTGAAAGTTTGCTGGAGGTTCGAGCTTCCACATCACACTTCACTAAGTTGCATATTGTATATCTTATAGTATCAAACTCTGCACATACATCGTTCTGCACAGTAAAGGTCAAACATCCACACGAAGTAACAACAAGCAAAACAAATGAGATATTTGTCCAAAATCCTTTATGACAGCCTTAAATGTTAGGTAATTTATTGCCAAATATATATATACAGTACTATTATATACATCACATATATTTACAATTCTGGCATTCATCTTCTCTCAAATATTTAATCAAATTTAAGACTTGTTTGAGATTGCAGACATTAAAATTCACTAAAACTATTCATTTTCATTTTCTTATCAATGAATTATGTTGATAGACAGTAAGCCGGGGGGATGGCCTGGGGTTGAAACACAAGTGACAATTGATTGTTCTGATTGAAAAAGAGGAAACCACATTGGGATTTTACCAATATGTTACCCCAGTGTGACCTTCTGCACCCCTAATGTGTTTGTACCAGACTGGTTTGAATCAATCCTGCTCTGCTGGGCAGAATGGGAGGTTTCAGTGTCGGTCAGAAGTGAAAAGTTCACTTCAGAGTAGCTTCATATTAACAGGCCGGTGAAAAAACATCTGAGCTGAGCTGGTGGTCGGAATCTTGTCAGCCAAATATTCCCACTCTTGTAGATTTGTGTTGCTCTGTGAAGCTAAATAACAATGAATACGCATTCCATATCATGGGTGTGAAGCTGTAATATGATAATAATCATATTCATCACACAGAGGCATTTAAAGGTGTTTAGAATTGGACAGTGTGTGAAGTTGGCAACCAGCAGTTGGCAAGCACACTAATCCATTGTGATAGATTTCTTGTAAATGGGATGAAATAATGTGTCAAGTGCACAAGAACTTAATTACATCCAGGGAGGAGCAGCAGGGTATGAAATCGGACATGATGACTCATTGATTACTTGGCTATAGTAGAAAACTATTGATCGTACGAGGCCTGTGTGTATAACTGACTGGTATTGATAATGGGAGGTTTCCCACCACAGTTTCCTTCTCTTTGTTTGTACATACGGAGACAATAGACTCCAACAATTGAGTGCGAACTAATCGTAAGCATGTAGTCTGGACTTGTAAAGTATCTATTTGGAAACAGCTTGGCTATTTACACCCACAACTAATGTACACACCCAAATGAACCATGAAAAATATGTTAGCATCTCTGCTGTTGAATGCATGCAGCATTTCTGTTTCGAAAGGTAACAACAGTTTGGACAAAAAACACAAAAAAACATTATGACCTGCAAATATTGAGGTCAATATCCTTGTTACAACTGGTTACACTGCGAGGCCATGATCTAAATGCATCGGTGAAGCTGTTGGTATTGACTTTCTCTGGTCAGTAGTGTTGGCAACCTTCCCTCAACAGCTCAGTTGTCCCCACTTTGTTTCTGGCAACACTGCAGCAGAGGCGGGTCACTGAGGTTTAGGTGATGTACAGGGACTCGTGTAGAGGGTGCTAACGATTTTTAAAAACTTTTTTGGTGACCGCGTCAGGGCTGCATGACCCGAGGAGATTTAAGTCACCACCGGCAGTCTGTCTACGCCGCTGCAAGGTAAATGAAGATGGCAACTCTCAGACCTGGTTTATATAATGACACTGCTGAGGGGATTGGGTTTATTAAGACAAAACTGGATAGCTGACCAGCCAAGGGGACATATCACTGGATGTACAAGGCTACTTTTAATGCATCTTATTTTGCAAATATGTGACACTGTGCAGTTTTACTTCACAAGTTTTCTACGATTTAATGTTTCTTTTTTTCAATTGAGAGGTACTGTTAATTTCTTGATACTTCCATTGTTACTGGGAAATCTAACTGAATATTTTTTACTTTTTTCTATTTTTTTTTTTTGGTAGTTTATTGCAAATTTTGCTCTTATATTGTGTTCTTTTAATCTGAAATTGCTGCTTATATTGTCAATATGCCTTTGCTGTCTTAAAATGTAACTTACTTTCTCAAAGGTGCACTGTACTTCCTGTCACTGTATGTTCATTGTACCTTTATAGACACCAATTCTAAACTGTTTCACCAAATTTTCTTCCCGAATTATTTCCCCTCTCTCCGTCACTGACTTTCTACCAGTCATAATGGCAGAGTGAAGATGGGGGACTGGAACTTCCTCGGGGGGATTTTGGAGGAGGTGCATATCCATTCCACCATGGTAGGCAAGATCTGGCTCACCATCCTCTTCATCTTCCGTATGCTGGTCCTCGGGGTGGCGGCCGAGGACGTGTGGAACGACGAGCAGGCCGACTTCATATGCAACACCGAGCAGCCCGGGTGCAGGAACGTGTGCTACGACCACGCTTTCCCGATCTCCCTCATCCGCTACTGGGTGCTGCAGGTCATTTTTGTGTCTTCTCCCTCGTTGGTTTACATGGGCCACGCTCTCTACAGGCTGCGGGCGCTGGAGAAGGCCCGGCAGAAGAAGAAGGTCCTGCTGAGGAGGGAGCTGGAGCTGGTGGACGTGGAGCTGCCGGATTCCAGGAAGAGGATTGAGCGGGAGATGAAACAGGTGGATCAGGGGAAGCTCAACAAAGCTCCTCTGAGGGGCTCTCTGCTGCGAACCTACGTGGCTCACGTTGTCACTCGCTCTGTTGTCGAAGTGGCCTTCATGACAGGCCAGTACCTCCTTTACGGCTTTCACCTCTACCCGCTCTTCAAGTGTGAGCGGGACCCTTGTCCCAATGCTGTGGACTGTTACGTCTCCAGACCGACAGAGAAAAGTGTCTTCATGGTGTTCATGCAGTGCATTGCTGGAATCTCCCTCTTCCTAAACATCTTGGAGATCATACACCTGGGCTACAAGAAGATTAAAAAGGGCATCTTGGACTTCTACCCTCGCTCAAGAGACGAGAGGGATGAACTTGACGACTACTATGCCAACAAGTGTAAAAAAGAATCCGTTGTGCAAATATGCACCGGTGTACCCCGAAAGGCAACGATTGCCTCTGCACCCAGTCACTACAACCTCTTGATGGAGAGGGCGCAGGGCACAATTATGTACCCGAACCTTATCAAACCTTCAACTTTTCTACCTCTTCAGGGCGAGCTGGCCACTCAGCACGATTTGGATGACTCCAGATGTTCGGCTCAGAGCCCCCCGCACTGTAACTGCACCTCGACTGCCAACGAGCCCTGCTCTCCGTGCTGCGACTCCCTGATTAACCCAAAGCCGGAGGCTGTGGACTTTGTGCATCTCCCCCCGCGCAGTAAAGAGGATGGAGGCAGTGAAAGAGGGAGCCCAGACTCTCGTAAATGCCCACAGAAGGCAGCGGACGCTTCCTCCCTCCCCACGCTGCCAGTTAGTGCATCAAAGAGGCCGTGGAGGGCTCACGGCTCTTTCAAATGCTCCACCGTGTTGGAGGGGAAGAGCTCCGATACAGACTCATATGGGGGTGCAAAGGCGAGCAGTGGACACCCCCCCACTCGAACACAGTCAAAATCAGATGCCAAACATCAAAGCCGGCCCTCCAGCCCCGAGTCACTGGACGACTCCAGCTCAGGGTCCAGGCACAACCCCAGACCCCCTTCCTCCAACTGCAAAACATCAGTGGCAAGTAATGCGAGCAGCAGACGAGCGGCAGACCTGCAAATCTAAACGTCAAATGCAAACTGTTTTCCTCACAGCAATCCATGTCACAGGTGTATCTGTTCGACCGTCATATCTACATTAAGGACTTAACAGCACTCTAAGCTAACTTCTACCTGGTGAGAGTTTGCTCATATTTGTGTTTAGTCTGCGTTTTTGTTCTAAACGTTCAACAATTCAGTCTATAATAATGTGGCATGCTTTAAAAACAGTTGCAGTTCAACTAATGGAATTGATTTCTAATTGCGTTTGGTGACATATTACAGTAAGACGCAACAGATGACTTTGTATGTTTTATATATATTTTTTAAAGTTTTTTTGGAATAAACCTGTTTTCTATTGTGACTAACTGCATGTATAGAAAAATAGATTTATCCATACTTCTTTATGGCCTAATACGAGATTAGATAGGCCTGAACTGGGCCAAATATAGTGGTGTGGTGTTTTTCATTGTAGTGTGACATATAAACATTGTAAAAATATCCAATATCATTTCACTATAAAGAGGAATATCAGTACATTCTGGCTACTGCACTTGCTCTTTAGGCTGTTGAATATTTATTTATTATATATTTATTTATATTATTTGATTGTTTTCTTGATTAATCGATTAGTTGTTTGGCCTATAAAATGTCAGAAAATGGTGAAAAATGTCGATCAGTTTTTCCCAAAGCCCGAGATGACATCCTCAAATGTCTTGTTTTGTCCGTAACTCAAAGATATTTAGATTACTGTCACAGAGGAGCAAAGAAACCAGAAAATATTCACATTTAAGAAGCTGGAATCAGAGAATTTAGACTTTTTTTCATAAAAAATGACTCAAACCGATTATCAAAATAGTTGGCGATTAATTTATTAGTTGACAACTAATCGATGAATCGTTGCAGCTCTAATATTGACATCTGATAATCGTGACACTTTGACAAGTCACATAGTTAGTACCAAAATGTAGCATGACATCTGTACCATAAAGTCATACTAAACAAAAAGAACATCTAGATATTTTTGGAGTAAAGATTATTTTGTCTGAAGTTTGCAGTTTCATTTAATCTTTTAGGGCATTAGCAGGGGGGGGGGGGGGGGGTAGTCTACACTCATTCGTTTACTGAGCATATCAATAAGCAGCAGCACTGACCTCACCAACAAGAATACTGTTGGATTACTGTCCTGTTTGATAGGTTTGACTGTAAAATTATTAAATATGATTAAACCTGGTAGAAAACCAGATGTACTCTGGTCCCTAATGTCTTCATTTGTATTATAATTATTATTATTATAATACCTGGTTTGTTTCCTAATGAGATTTTGCATCAGAGTAGAAAGTAATGCCTGTTATAATATTGACGTATTCAGCTGTATCTGACTACAGTATCCAAATCCTCTGATATTCCAATAAAAGGCCTGCTTGATACATTGCTGTTTAGAAATGATTTCAATCAGTCATACAACAAAAATGACAACACTGTGCTTTATTTTACTGGTGACTTACATTCTTTAGTTTTTAACAAACTGTTTACTTACACCAGATCTTTGGAAATAAAGTATATGTGTGTCTTAGTCACACTGTCATGTGGATCTGGACAATGTATGTGTGTTTATAACTATAAATAAAATTATTAGCAATTTCTCAGTAAAACTAAGCTAAAGGCTGAGCAAACAAGAAAACTTATATACATACATGTACAGAATAAGTTAAATTCTAAGAAACGTAGTAGAAAAGAACATTTACAAAAACATGTAGCTAAAGAACCTCTGCCTTCACTGAATAGTGTTGTCGTGTCTTGAAAACGAAAGCAAAATAAACAAAATCTACATTAATTGCGCCAAAGTGCTGCTGTGGTCTAGTCAGCGGTGGCTCCATCTTCAGGTTCATAACGCTGCAGCTAGAGAGACGGAGGAGAAAGTGCATCTACGTCAGGTGCTTCAAACAGTTCGATTGTGTCTGAAATGACACACACAACTTTTACTTACTTACCCTTGTTTTGAGGTCTTTGTTTTCCTCTGCCAGACGTGCACACCTCTGCTTCAAGTCTATCACCTCCTGCTGCAGAGCCTCAGCGTCTGTTGAAGCCTGACCGACAGCATTGAGATGCTGCTTCACAAATCTGGGAAGGAGTTGGTTAAATAATCTACAGCAAGCAGTGGCCTCCTTATTTAACTATTGAACCTTTATCTTTATTATTATTCATGTTTAGAGTGGTGGGTTAGGGCATGAATTTCAGTCCGAGGCTCAACTCACTACCGACTAAACCAGGAGACAATTTCTGCATCCACCTAATGGTTCAGGTTGTGTGTATAGAAGGATACTCCAGAGCATTGTTGGGCTTTTCAGGTTGTTCAAACAAAGACACCAGAACTGAAAAAAAGAAAAAGAAAGAGTTCAATAAAATTGCACAAGAATTGAGGCAACTACTGAGAGGGCTGGGTATCGAACGCCAATACCGACCAAACCTGATACTGAAACACTGTTGGCAGCAAATGATTGGTTCGATTTTTGGTCTTGTTTACTTGTTCTTTGCTTCGATATTTCCTTAGTTAAATAATAATTTAGACTCTATGCAGAGTTATTGTACTGCTGTTTTGTATTAAGACAAGTTTGGTATTTGTTTAGTTAGAAAAATGGTTTTGTATGTAAACAAAAATGTTGTATTTCTTCAAGTGAGGTCCCAAAAAAAGCATTGTTTTGTTGTCAGCACTGCCAATTGGATGATAATTTGGTATTTACTAATCAAAGCAATTAAATGTGTTGCTATTTGTTAGTATTTTCAGCCCAGTCCTGTCAGAAGAGGATCTGTTTTGACTGTGTGTTCAAAGATAGCAAGTTTCAGTTGTAACCTTGTCTTCAACTCTTTGCTTTTCATTACAAAGTGAAGTTTTTAAAAACAGTACCCAAGCCCAAACAGAAAATCTCTATAGAAAAAAAAAGTGCCATACCACTGGTAAGACTGTCAACAACACCAGCTTTCTCCAAGTATCTCCGAAACTGTTCCCTCTTGGGGTCTGGAGCCTGTAGAAGGAGAAAAATCATCTATTTTATTACCAAAAAAAACTGTCAACTGTCAGGTCTAGTTAACAAGAATACCCCCATAGAAAAATAAATGTCAAAAAAGCATGGTTACAAATGACTTTACACCTGATTTCTCATCAGTCGTTAATTAGCCCGAATGCCCTGCTTGATCATTTTCAGAGTTAAGAGTTATAAACATAAAATGGTCAATTATGACTTGCAGCAGAAAATGTAGTTGGTTTATTGACATTATCTTAAATTAAGTTCATCCACAAACATTTTACAGCACCAAAGCCAAAACACGAGCTGTCACAGGTGGCACTGATGAGCACCTTGTAAATGAACCTAGCTAGCCAATGTTAGCTTAGCTTAGCTCGCATTTAGTAGACAACAAACAGTATATTATACGGAGCATTTGGTGTGAGATAAAGCGACAGCAGCAAACACACTTACTCTATAATGTGCCATAATGACGTTGGCTATAAAGTTGACTTTCTTCTAATAGATATTATGTACCGCTTAATGCCACAAAAACCTATTTGTGAAACCGCAGATAAACTCTCGGGTTTCGGAAAGTTAAGTTTCGTTAATAATAACCCTCCTTCAAGAAGCAACGGGTCTGCTGCTCCGAATGATGCCTTCGGGTGTTCCTCGTAAAAATGAGAACATGTATCAAACACAAGGAGTGCCCGGCGCAAAAAAAATCGTCATTGGCCATTGGTTTTATTTTTTGCTATGAGCATTATCATGGCTATAATCCCGGATTGAAGACATAACGCTCTACCTCAAGTGTGTCTTAGAATCACATGCTATCATGTAAATTTTAAAACGTGCCATACTATGGACTGGATTACTTCCGACATTTTAGAAAGATCTTGAACGTCTTTCACTTAATTGGATTTCTGCCGCCATCTGCTGGCGACGCCTTAGAACACCAGCGCTGCTCACTTTCTATTTGGTTCGTTTTTAAACAACCTTCATCAATTTGTTCACTTGTTTTGCAGCAAATAAAAAAAATTATAAACCATGTGTTATTATTAGAAACTCAAACGGCTGTGTTAGGAGTGCGCATTTGCTTATTATTCGGGTAACAGGTCACAAAACAGGTCCGAGTACTAGTCAGGTGACAGCGACGAACCTCCAGCGGAGCGACAGGTGGTTCCGACCAATCATTTGTCGTGTTTTATTTCAGACAACCAATCAGAATCAAGAGGGTGGGAACAAAACGGCGAGTTTTTTTTTCAAGGGAGAGGAAATCCTAAGGAAATGTGTGGGATCACGCTCGGTGCTTCCAAGTGGCCTGGGCTTTATTAAACACACTCTTTTCATTGTGTCACGGTAGTTTGTGGTACGTCGGATACCAACACGGGCTCGGTGACCGACAAGTAAAGGGAGGGGGGAAGCGGGGAAAGCGACCCGTCGTTAGGTCAAAATGTCGATTCAGTACGAGGTGGAACAGCTGGCTGACAGCTACGGGGTGGCGGACTCGTTCCCCAAAGATTTCGGTTACGGTGAAGAGGAGGCCGACATCGAGGACAGCCCGTCGGCGTCCGACAGCAAGCCGAGGATCCTGCTCATGGGTCTGAGGAGAAGCGGCAAGTCATCCATACAGAAGGTAGGAGGGAGACATGTTAAAAACTATTAGCCTTTTCGAGGCTGCTTCACGCAAGCAAACGGGACGTTAGCCAAAAGAGCTAGCGAGTTAGTTTAGCACGTCGTAGGCTAAAAAGCAGCACGTAACATGTCTAGCTACATGAGAGTGGAAGACCTGACATTAAAACCCCCTCCCGCAGCTAATGGCTAGTTAGCATTCAGTGTTAGCTAACGTGAGTGTAGCTGGAGCAGTGAATCATTAACCAGGTGGACAGGAGACGCTGTGGGTGCATCTCTTTTACTGTTGTATGGACATAATAAAGCATGTGACTTGTGTTTGATTAACAAGTTGTCCAACATACCAAATATATATCTTAGTCCCACCTAGCTGCTGTGAGGCGATGGGCAGGTCTGATGTGTGCAGGCTCTCACATGACTGCAAACCCGACCACACCTTCCAGTCTTGCAAGTCATAACACTTTGTTTTTTAAATCAGTGCACCAGTCATTGCACCTGCAGTTTGGTCAACATGCTCTTTAACTGTGTATTTACATCACGGCTGGATTTAATGTGTAATATGTTGCCCTGTAAGCCTCCAAGTTCCCATTAACACCAGAGCAACCAGAAGTACCATAGAAAATGTTATAGCTGTGGTGGTGGTAAGCCAGCCAGATCTTGACGCAGCTCGTCTTATGATCAACCTACTTAAGTAGATGAAGGCCTAAACATTAATTACACTTATCATAAGGCTTTTCAGCACCTCTGTTTTTTCCCCTATAGCTGCACTGTACTAGCCTATTTCTTAAACTAACATATTTGATGATAATATTAGCAGTGATGTTCTTTGCTTTCAGGTGAGATGGTCCACCTCTGCTATAAAACAACTGCAGTAAAACCTGTCTTCTACACTGGAATCATATTTCAATTGTGATTGTTTGTGGAAATTTACTTAATCTACAACATAATTAGGGATATGCATCATGTGAGCACAATATAAAGTAAAATAATAAAGCTTTTAAAGTAAGATTTTGACACGTGGTACCACTACAAGAGTCACAAAATTAGCCTTAGTTAATGTTGTACTTTAGTTGCGCAAATGCTTTAACAAATTTGAAATTAATCAAATTACTACAACCAATAGACTAGGGGTGTAAATCACAAGTTTCATCACGATACAATATTATATTGATTCTTTGAAAACAAAACAATATTTGCTGATATTACAAAGTCTGCCACGGTACAATTTCGTTTCGGTTCAATTCGGGGTCCTGTGATCGGTATGACACAATATCATATGCCTATTTAACACAATCGGTTACATTTACAGTATATCAACTCACAAAATGCAACTAAAAGATGATTTGAGAATTTTATTACTGGGCTCTGTAGGAAGGAGGTGCGCTTGGACGGAAATGGTGACACAGACGTTCCATGGGAATTTCAAAATAAAGTTGTATCTTAAAGATGACGATATGTACAAATGTTTTTCTCTTTGCATCGATGATGTTGGGTCATTGATCATTGAAACCATATATCGATCCAGATTGATTTATCGTTACACACCTAGAATAGACATGCAATGAACCTGGTTTCTGGCCCCCTTGGGGTTGTTGCCTACTTTGCCTTTTCTTTTGCGTGATCCAGCTAACTCCTACAGCGAGGTTAGCAGCCTGTCTCAGTTCTTCGAGTCTACCGCTTTCAGACGGGCACTGTGGTTGAATAATAGATGAGATGAGATGCAGTCGCGGCGTCTATATTTTATTATTTATGTTAAAATCCAAAGGGGAAGTAGAATCAGGCTGGATATAGCGTGACTCGCCAGGAGCCTATCCTAAACACTGCCTGAAGAAAGAAAAGTAAAGAGTGTCAGATTTCTGTGCTGAAGTGTGTACTGTTTTGCTATAATCCACACACCGTCAAGTCTCAGATGAATGTTCTCCGTGTAAGCCTCCAGTATGGGCTGAAAAACATGTGATTTGGCTTTTTGCTGGTTCATTGGCCTGTGACCTCAGTGGCCCACCCACTGATTCAGAATGCTAGTGGTGGGGAGAACACTCCCAGGTGCTCCACCATCACCCACGGCAACTTATTTTCTACCTGTAACTGTATTCGGTAGACCAAGACTCTGATCAACCTTTAACCACACTTCACTTTATAGAGCTGCACTCTCACTGTCAGCTGTTTTTGAAAGCATTCACAGATGAAAAAATGCTGAATGAGTGATGTGTTGCATCAGAGTGAGTCTGCAATGTTGTGACCCTTTCCCCTCTTGCTCTTGCATGTGACGTCCGAATGATGTCTTGAATCATAGCAATAAACCAGAATACAGTATCTCCCATGAAAACTACATTATTTGATACAGGCAATTTTGCATGATACAACACACTGTAAGACCCTAAAAACTCTTCTTCTAAAAGTCTGTATATGAAGTTATAATCTATATGTATTTGATGTTTTCTTACCATTTGTCATAATTGTATAGGTAAATGAGATTTAAGAATTTGTAACAAATAGTTCAATTAATTTAATGCAGATGTTAAACAGTCATTTAACGAACATTAAAAGGAAGCAAAAGACAAAAGCTGACAAGAGGGTATACAATGAAGGTGCTGCACAATATGTCTGAAAAACAAAAAAGTTCTGTAGCTCGCTCAGACCTTCAGGTTGTCTGGGCGGGCAAAGAAAAAGCCCCAAATGCTTGAGAATATTTTCATGGGATTGGATCTTTAAAAAAACGTTTGTTTTTTTAATCTGTATGTTCAAAACCATTACAGCCATCCTTAGAAAACATAGTAGTGAGGAGGATTTCCAGTCCATTAAAATCTCTTGGCTGTGACCAAATGGAGCACCAGTTGTATGGCTGTAGGTAGATGTCAAATACATTTTGACACAAATCTCACAGTGGCAAATTACGAAAACAAAATATTAAAGTAATATGTAAATTCCATAATCACCAAGACAACTCATCTGCATTTACTCGACTTAAACATAAACACAACTCTGGTTTCAGGTGGTGTTCCACAAAATGTCTCCCAACGAGACCTTGTTCCTGGAGAGCACCAACAAGATCTACAAGGACGACATCTCCAGCAGCTCCTTTGTCAACTTCCAGATTTGGGACTTCCCGGGTCAGGTTGACTTCTTCGACCCCACCTTCGACTACGAGATGATCTTCAGAGGAACCGGGGCTCTGATATTCGTCATCGACGCTCAGGTGAAGAACAGATAAGAAGTGGTTAATTTGACATTGTGGTTATGAGCACAGGAAGTGGAATGTGTTGTTTCATAGCAACACTTTCGGTGACGTTTTAGCGGCTTTGAACATGAAAAAAAACAGTGTCATGTCTCGAATATGCTGACCAACTTGATACTTAATTTTACAAATCCAAAGTCTGACAATATTCTGACTCACTTTTACGCATATTTTCCATTTCATCAAGGTGAAACTGCACACATAAAGAAAACAAAACTTTTTTTAGTGCTCACTCTTGATGTAGGGTCCAGTCGAAGCCCCTCGAGAATAAACCGATGGACAGCCAGAGTAGCCAGGAGAAAAGACAATTACACGGCATGGCTTTTATACGGGTGCTCTAAGTGCTTTCAAGAAGTAATCTCAGCTACTATTGTGAGCCACAGCTGATCTGATTGCAGGGTTTATTTGTACCCGAGGAGGTGCATCAGATTCAATTAGTTTCAGCAGTCGGACACGCAGGGATATCTGAGGAGACTTGTTTTTGTCTCGCTGTTTTGGAAGACAATGCAGCAGTCCATTTCCTCATACCTGGTTTAAAGCTGATGACACCGTACGCCCGCAACAGATGACAAGTGCGTGTGTTGATTTTCCTGCTCATTTTACTTGATGGGAATTAGCTGTAGCATAGCTGTAAATAGAATAGAAAATACTCTGTCTACTTTTTGCGTACAAAAGGCAGAGATTTGCATATATCACATCCAGACAGGTCACATTAAAACACATTCAAACAAATTTACATAAAAACATAAAACACAATAGAAGCTACATTAAAAAGGAGCACCAGGTTCCCGATGGTGAGGACTGAATCAAGGTTAAATAAATAGATGGTATAGTATATAAAGTATAGTCTTTAGCTGCACTAAAATATTTAAAATGGCCGTTTTCAAGGTTCATCCAAGCATAAGATGGTCACATTCAATTATGAGATTTTTTTTTTAGAGGTAGCTGAATGTTAAAAGAAGCTTAATTGTGTTGTTCTGAAATGCTTTAACTCAGCTGACAGTATAGCAGAAATAAAGGTGATTAATTATATGGTGATAGTGTGCATTAATGCAGTTACAGAAGATCATTGTGATCTAAAATAAGGACTGTAGGGTACTTGAATTTTTGATTTTTGTATGGGCATTTTAATGATTCACTCTCTGAAAAGATGTGCGGACTGAAAATGCGTATTAATATGTTACGTTCTTCCTCTCAGGATGATTATGTGGAGGCCCTGGGCAGGCTCCACCTCACCGTGTCGCGGGCCTACCGAATCAATCCAGAGATCAACTTCGAGGTGTTCATCCACAAAGTGGACGGCCTCTCAGACGATCACAAGATCGAAACCCAGAGAGACATCCATCAGAGAGCCAATGACGATCTGGCAGACGCTAGCTTAGAAAAGCTGCATCTCAGGTACGCTTCATTTAACGTGTTATTATTTCACTTCTACATCTGTACAAGGTTGAAGAGGAAATAATTTCATCCCTGTTATCTGTGCAGTCACATGTTGGGTTAGAGAGTCATTTCAGTTTATGGTCTCACACACACACACACACACACACACACACACACACACACACACACATATTGACACACCTGTTATCTGTTCATGTTTAGTGTTAGTTTCACAATCATTTCTCATTACTGCATGACTATAAAAGTCATGCAAATAGACCCTTCTCTTCCTCCTAGCAACACCAGAGTCCCTCAATATGAAACTATTGTAACATTGAATTAAAAAAAAGGAGGATAGAACGCCTGTAATAAATAATGGCTTAATCCAATATGAAAATACACCAAAGCATATTGGCGCATTTGACAACAGGTTGTCCTGCCTGCATGTTACTATTCATTTTAAATTAGCGCCTTAAAGTACACACATGCACAGACGCACTTCAACAAAGAGATAGATCTATTAAAGACTCTGTGTCAGAGTTAAAGGGTTACTCTACAATATGAAACCGTGAATCACCACTGCGTCGATGTCCTGTGAACATCATACGCAGTATCTCCAGAATTTCAGCTTTTCACGAGCTAAGAAAAATTGCCCTGTTTTTAGCTTTGTGATTTTTCAGATAATCCTGTGGGGTTTAAAGGGTTATTTATCTTTAAAGGAACAGTGTGTATTATTTTGGGGGATCTATCAGCAGAAATGGAATATAATGTCCATGAATATGTTTACATTAGTGTATAATCACCTGAAACTAAGAATCGTTGTGTTTTTGTTGGCTCAGAATGAGCCCTTCATATCTACATAGGGAGTGAGTCGTCTTCACGGAGTCTGCCATGTTGCTCCTCCATGTTTCTACAGTAGCCCAGAACAGCTAGACCCAGAACAGCACTAGATGCCACCAAATCCTACACACTGTACCTTTAAGAAACAGCTGATTTTTCTGAACTCATAAAGGAACTTTTAATCCTTCACTGTCACAAAATCAAATCAACCACCTACCTTAACTACCTAATACTTACTCACACATCAGTAAGGTTGTAGACCACAGCACACATTGTATTAAATGTTTACAGTCTAGACTCTGTGGTTCTGCAGAGCAGATTTACCCAAATTTAATCAAAAACATAGTCTCAGCTTAGAAATGAGCTCTAACAGGTTGGTACAGCAGCTATTCAGACACCTCAAATCCCCTCGAAAAAGCATTTCCATAACTTCACACTCATGCCGGCCAGATGTGAGCACATCAGGAGCATTATGTGTCCTCATCATCACCTTTTATTTAACCAGGAAGTCACATTTATATTAAAATCTAAAAGGGATCTTCTTACTTACAGACAGTTTTGTTAAAACGGTGCTGAACTTTTGTCGGATGTTTTATCTGCATGTTGCAACAGTGTGTACCTATGTATATCTTACAATTTTCATAATGAGAATTTCATTCTCTAATGTAGCTCATCTTATGACATCTTATGATGTTTGGTTATTGCTATTAAATGCATCAATTCAGAATTTGTCTTAGCAATTCTCTGTGTTAAAACAACTTTGTGCCACCACAATGCATGCAGGTGTTAACAGCCAGTCAATCACACCTCCCACTGCATCAAATTTGTTGTTAAGTTTGAAAGTGAAAATACGGCTGCAGTCACAAACAGTTTAAGGTGTCCCAATTTTTTTCCACCTGAGTTGCAGACTCAGTTGTAGTTGTACTTCAACATCATCATTGTTCATCATCATCAGAGGCATTGGAATTTAATCCCAGAGCAGGATTTTTATCAAGATGGTTCGAACGTGATGTGAAACGTCCTTGAGCAGCAGAGTTCTGGTAAATGCCGTAAACATGATGGCTTGTGTGCATCCGTGGTAACATGAGACAACATGATGGCAATGGGGGGAAAAAAGACATAATTGTGATTAGATAGGGACATGCTTTAATATAGCTGAAAGTCGAGAGCACATACTGTAACTGACATGCGTTTGAAGTTATTTGTGTGTGACGGAGTAGTTCAGTGCAGAAGCTTATTGGTTGGTTAGTTGAATGATTTCAGTAGTGTTGATGTGTCCTGCATACTCTAAGTGTTACTGTGAGATTCCTCTTTGACCTCCTAATGAAGAAACAATGACCCATGGTTCAGATATCAGAGCTCTTATGACTCAAGTCCCCAAGATCAGACATATTTAAGATTGAGAAAGAATGCTAAAGTACACATGTATCGTTTTGGTCATATTTCTTAATGTGACTGTACGGTAGATCACGCCACCACTAAGGAAAATATTACTGCGTCATATAACCTGAGGAAATAGCCCTTCAAAAGGCCTCAGTAGAGCTGAAATGACTACTTGATTAACAGCTTAGTCGATACACAGAAAGTTAATTCATGACAGTGTTGTTAAAAAGACAGGTTTATGTCATTTTTCCAAGTAACCCCCTACCCCCTTCCCTCGAGGCTTTGCCTTTTGCCAGGCCGCCATGGTAAATAAGAATTTGTCCTTAATTGACTTTCCTGGTTAGATAAAGGTTACATAAATAAATAAAAGTCAAATATTTTTGTAATTATTTGCTCGTTAAATGCGATGAGTTGTTTGCTTTTCACCATTTTACTCTGTAAATCTCTTTTGGCATATTTCTGATAGCCATTCATCACACCTCAAATCGAGTTTTCAATAAATTAATCCATAATAGAGCTGAAAGAATGACCGATTAGGTGAAAATTTGTTGGTAACAATTTTGATAATGGATGTAGTCAATCAAGTTTTTTTTTTTTTTTTTTTTTTTTTTTTTTTTTTTTTTATTATATCAATCCAAAATACCACCAATTCATTGGTTGCAGCCTCTCAAATGTGATAACAAGTTTCTTCTTTTCTCTTGTTTGTAATTGTAAGTTCAGTATTTTAGGGTTTTGAATTGTTGGTCAGACAAGACCACAAGACAGAAAGACAACGTCAATTAGATTAGATTAGAGTTTGATGTATTGCCATTTGCAAAAGTACAGGACAGTACAGGTACATTGGAATTATTGTGTGTATCTCTGAGTCATTTTTATGTAAAAAAAAAAAGGCAAAGATACTACACACTATGAGTTATATAAAAAAAAATATATCAATAAATTTGGGCTCTGCAAAATTGTGACTGTCGTTTTTCACTGTTGACATTTTATAGAAAATGTATCAACAGATTACTCAAAAATAATCAGCCCCAAACAACAACTAAAAAGAATCAATAATTGCAGCCTTTACCCTGACACACTGTGCACAACATTAAACAGCTTGATCCCAGTCAGCTCTGCAGCAGCTTTACTGTTGATGTTTGGTCTGTTGGCACACGCCGCAGTGTGTTTTATGTGGGGTGAGATTGTTGTTTATTCCGGTGAGACAGCCGGAGCGGTCCCGGATATATAGCCGAGCTGAGGAGGCTTTTTTTTTTTTTTTCCTGCTCTGCCTTGTGGCTCTCTGGTGCTTTCTTCACTCTAATGCATTGTAAAGTTGAGCTTCTGCCAAATGTATGCAGACCGTTCCATTTGGCTCAAGTCACTGGCTTCCTCAGGATCTGACCTTTTTTATTTATATATATATATATATCTCAGTAAAGTCCATAAGTCATGTGTGTCCAGTTTTATCATCCGAAGACTAACATTTAGTTTTTGTTCCTTTTGTTTTTAACTCTTTTCTACCATCCTGTGTCTGTTTGTCATGTTATCTCGTGACTATCTGTATTTTTACCTGCTTTCATATGTGTTTTGAGGAAGTGAGACATATTTCCTACTCGTAACTGCTTATTCACTTCCTGTCACGTTGTTTGTCTCATTCAGCTTTTACTTGACGAGTATTTACGACCACTCCATCTTTGAGGCCTTCAGCAAAGTGGTGCAGAAGCTCATCCCTCAGCTCCCCACTCTGGAGAACCTCCTAAACATCTTCATTTCTGTAAGTAAACAGCACAACACTTTGTAAAATGAAACTTCTTGTGAGTTTGTCATTGACCAGCGTGATTTATGTGTGACAGCCTGCATTATGTGAGTCACTGCCAGCTCTAATGCCACTTTATGGTGAGCAGTTCCTCCAATGCCCTCACAGTCCTTGATTGTTATGCTGGTCTGTGGGTGTTGCACAGGAACCTCGCACACATTCTCAGCGATGCATTTTGAGTTATATTGCGGTTGATAACACCCAGAAATGGACTTGCATTTATATAGCTGGGTGTTATAGATAACACCCAAGAGACCACGCGGAGAGATCTGGCATAAACGATAGAGGTGACGAGCAGCCCCGCCACATGATGAGTTTCGTGTATACCAAAATGTACTTACTAGTACTAGCTATCCAGAGTTCAGATAGTTTAAGAAAGGTCCTCAGTGTCGGACAAAAATATCTCCTTGAAAAGGGTTAAGTGTTAAGCTCCAGCTCTCTTTTTGGATGTTATATTTCATAAAGCAAGTACTGAAAAATACTTCAAAGAGCATTTAATTGAACTCTGTGCCTCTGCCTTTGGTATGACTTGCAAGATCCAGTTTGGAAACTTAGATTTTTGGTTGCGTACATGTCGTCTGTTGGCACACATCCTGTCATGACTGAATGATTAAAGTTGCATTTCAAACGTTAAGTAAAACTCTGTATTTTGAAGTGCTTTTTGTTTTTGGCTGTCTTTATAGCGGTGAGTCATATGGATACAATTCTCTGTCATGGTATATGGAATTTAGATCACAGTATCAGTGTTTCAATATGTGTGTTGATAAATTCTGGAAAATCAATTGACAAATTTTGCTAATGGATAAAATATGCAGACAGGTCTGTTTTTGTCTAATCGAGCAAATTAAATACCTGACAAATGAAGGTACTTTATCACATTGTCGATTAATCTGTCGATTATTTCTTTTCCGATTAATCGATAAGTTGTTTGGTCTATAAAATGTCAGAAAACGGTGAAAAATGTCAATCAGTGTTTCCTAAAGCCCAATATGACGTCTTCAAATGTCTTGTTTTGTCCACAACTCAAAAATGTTCAGTTTATAGTCATAGAGGAGGAAAGAAACCAGAAAATGTTCACATTTAAGAAGCTGGAACCAGAGTTTTCAAAAATGAACTCAAACCAATTAATCGATTATCAAAATAGTTGGCGATTATTAATTGATTAATATTTGTAGCTCTATACAAATCTAAACCTAAATACTGTAGACCCAGAAATATTAAAGGGGGTAACTACCACGATATAAGAGGATAAAGAATCTAGGACTGAAACAATCTATCGATTAGGCGTTAGTCAGAATATTAGTCAGCAAAAATTTACATAATAGATTAATCATTATAGTATTTAAAAAAAATAATTACTTTTATTTTTAATTGTTTTTGTTTTTAGAAAAACTGATAATTCATCAGGTCCAAATTCTTACATGTAAATATTTGCTGGTTAATTTAGTCTTCTATGATTGGAAACTGGGTATCTTTAGGTTTTAGACTGTTGGCTGGACAAATGAAGCAATTTTATTATGTCAACTTTAACTTCAGAAAAATGTGATTTTACTATTACAGGGTTCAACATTAATGTTTTTTTTTTCACTTTCTCAGTCTGGCAAGTGGGTCAGAAATCTACTTGCCCAAAGTCAATTTTTACTTGCTTGTATACAAATAGTTTTATTTATTAGCGGTTATCAAATAACAACAAAGACTAAAGTTAATTGTCGTGTTTAATCTTTATTTAAGTAAATTAATCTGGACTTTCGCTCGCATCCTCTAACACCACCCAACTAATCTCCTGTTCCAAGATCATTAGCTTTAACTCATAAACAGCTCATAAACTTTGACCCACCGCCATTTTCTCGTGAGTGCCCGATCGGTACTGCGCATGTGCAACTCAACAGAGATGAGAAGGAAGAGAGATGGCTCACTCCTTACAGGAGCTACTTTCATCATCAGCTCTGGGAAAAATTATGTGTTTAATTATTTTTTACCACTAGCCCTATCGGTCAAGCGAGTTGCTAGATTTACTAGCCTGATGTGGCATTTTACTTGCCCCGGGCAATCAGGCAATCCTTATTGTTGAGCCCTGCTATTGTCTGACATTTTATATATCAAATGATTAATAAAGGGAAAATCGTTAGTTGTTGCCCCAGTAAAATCTCTGACAGTTGCCGAATTAGTATTGTCTCAAAGCATTTGTCCTCATATCGCTCACCCCCTTCTGTCTTAATATCAAATGTCTTCACTGTATTATAATTTCCTAACGCCTCCTTTTCTTTCCTTTGTCTCCTCCTCCTCCATTCCTCTTCCTCTCCGTCATCCTTCGCCTCATGTTTGTCACTGACAGAATTCAGGGATAGAGAAAGCCTTTCTGTTCGATGTGGTCAGTAAGATCTACATCGCCACAGACAGCTCTCCTGTAGACATGCAGTCCTACGAGCTGTGCTGCGATATGATCGACGTGGTCATCGACGTCTCCTGCATCTACGGGTGAGTGTGTTTTTATTTATTTGTACATCGGTAATGGAGGTCAGAGTAGTTTTCAGCTCTTCCTGTCATTCAGATGCAGTTTTCAGACTTAAACTTTATAATAATATGTGAATTTAAAACATAGGGAAGAGCTTCTATAGAGCGGAGTTTGAATTAACTTTCTCTATAAATTTACACATTAAATACAGAAGAAAACATACATTTCTTATGATTTAAGATATTGTGATGTAAGAGTTAACCCCTGTGTTGTTTCGTAGATGCTTTCATCGAAGCGTAGCTTAATTTATGCATTTATTTGCTTAATTAATCCACACCCACAAACTGCAGTTTATTGTCACATTCTCCCCTGAACGTTGTGGTGTTGTGTTGTGTTGTGCCACAACCAGTCTGAGGGAGGACGGCAGCGGCAGCGCCTACGACAAGGAGTCCATGGCCATCATCAAGCTCAACAACACCACTGTGCTGTACCTGAAAGAGGTCACCAAGTTCCTGGCCCTTGTCTGCATCCTGCGAGAAGAAAGCTTCGAGCGCAAAGGTAAACTGTCAGAGAGATCTGTGATCCCCTGAAGCTCGTTTGGCTTAATTAGGCTCGTGGTGATGTGGCTTTTCTTCCACGTTATTCCAGCATTGCAGTGAATTTGTATCCACATGTAGACAGAGTGTATGAAGCAAGGAACAAGGACAGCTATACATTGTAATGTCTTGCATATAAGTACATTAGAGGTCCAAAAATGTGGTATTGCTACTGAGGTTTGGGGGACTTACAAGAGACAGATTTTCAAAAGAATGGATGCAGCAGAGGCCGAGATATCTTTACTTTTAGCTCCTAGTTTGGGTGAAGCTCTAAAAACACTGGATCCTACACTTCTTTTAATGAAACTCAATAACACATTTTGTTTGACCCTCTTTGCTGCGAGACCCTGATGACATTGTCAGGGTTATTTTCTCAGACTTTAGAAAGCTCTTTCAAAAACCAAAGAAGAAATGACACGATTTTAGTATTATTCCTCATGATGAGTAAACTGATCTTCATCTGTTAAATCGGTGGAGTGCCTCTTTAAAGGTGCTAAATACAGGATTTTGAGCATTATTATTGCCTCTCAATGGCTCAACATGGCGACGGCGAGCCAGTGGCTTGAAGCTAACAGCGCTAAGCAGTGCAAACAATGACGAAAGTGCTGGCAGAGATGTCAGTGTTAACCGGGTGGGAGGGACTGAAGGGTGGGTCCTAAGCTTCAGCTGTAACCGCCGTATGATAGCAGTGCAGAGCGGCGGCCGTGAGCTAGCCAGTGGTGCACGCTCGAATGCACGAGCATGCACTAAAAGGCACGCACGGCCAGCGCTGCGATGTCAATAAAGCATGAGGAAGCTCTGATTACAACACACACACACACACACACACACAGAAGAAGAGCAACTTCATTCTCTGCTCAGGTAGACATTACTTTGTGCAGATATTGTTACAAAGCATGACGCATTATGTCTTAACAAAATCTGTGTATCTTTGCTGCCTCTTTAGGATTGATAGATTACAACTTCCACTGTTTCCGGAAGGCCATCCATGAAGTATTTGAGGTGGGCGTTTCCACCCAGCGTCCAGCGGGCTCCCAGACGGTGGGCTCGCCCTGCACCAAGGCCGTCGCACTGAACGGCACGCCGCGCAACACTGTCTAGACACTGATGCAAAATAAAAAAAGACTCAAAAAGAGGGAAGAGGAAAGGAAAGGTGGAGAAGGGCCAGAGAGCCTGTAGAGGAGAGACTACTAAACTGGAGCTCACTGGCGCGCAAATCACAATCCCTTGCTCCCAGCACCCCAAAGTACTGTGAGACGACACTGGAGCACAGCGGGGGGGTCAGGCTTCTCAAGCTCAGATGGAAAGGAAACTCAAGCATTCGTTTCAGGTGAATGCAAGGCACCGCGTTGGCTGTGAGGAAGTCAAAGAGAGTAAAACTGGACACCTGGACAGGAAAAGGTTCAGTATCTTTCTTTGGATTTCCTAAAGCGGTCAAAGGCTGTGATAAATTCGCTGCTGTTCCCTCTAAATGAACAATGTGAGGAGGGAAAACAAACCCTTGTTGTAACCTCTTGGACAAACGGTGATGTCAGTCTGCAGGAATCTGTCTCGTGATGGACCCACCCCGACCACTTCTGTGCTGATTTAAAAAAAGAAAAGAAAACAAAAAAAAAAAAGATGGTGGATGTGACCTGCTAGTCCTAACCCACACTTGTTTCAGAGATGGCCTTATGTAGATGAAGCTTGTCTGCAGTGCAAGCTTTCTCTCACCACCACTCACCTCACGCTACCTGAATGCTGCCCAAAACTCGCTTTTTGGTTTCACTTGTGAAGGGAAAACAAGGTTTTGTGAGCAGACTGAAAAGGGATTGTGCTGTCCATTTAACTTGGTCTTGTGTGTGTGTATGCAGGTATACATACATACATCTATGTATGTATGTGTGTGTGAATGAAAAGGTTTTGATTAGATCCCAGACTGGGACCTTTACAAAAAGAGTTTATGTCCTTCTTCTCAAAAACAGCAGCTTAGCATAATTAAACTCCTTTCAATCAGTGAAAGTCATTTTTCTGTGTGCTCCGCTGAAAATCTTTTGATTGACTTAGTGATCGGCTTTAAAAAAATAAGTTTGGTTGGAAATTTGAAAATGGTCTTTGCAAAAGCACTGCCAAAATCATTAAATGACTCAGAAACAATGTCATGATTAAAACCTTATTTGTTGCCATCCAAGAAAGCAATGTATTGGGTTGAGATGCAGGACTGATTGGAGAGGTTCACACTCCACATTGGCTGTCTCAGATATTTTGGGATGATAATATGAACTGGTTTAAACTTGCATGTCTTTCCACCTACAGCTTCAGTCCTGCCTAAAATTATTAACCCATGTTTTGTATTAATTTCGGCTCTGTTCAGCAGGATTCACAAGAGCAAACCCATTCCAAGCATGCATACGTCGGTGTGTTGTGTCAACTTGTATTGTTGTCAACCGTAACACTGCTCATTGCATTCAAAGGTGAGAAAGTGAGAATGAAACTAACCAAGACTATTTAACAGATAAACGAGGAGGGGGAAAAAGACCAAATGTCATTACTTTTTGCCATTACAGTGACACACAATATGTTCATGCCTGTTTGTTTATATCAGGAGTGAGATGTGGGAACTCTGGCTGCATCTAAAGAAGCAGGATTAACATGTTATCTTGATACATTTGCTGAGTGAAATGCCTGTAAAACATTCAGGTTTTCCAGGTTTGAAGGTGTTTTCGGATTTTACTCGGCAAAGTTATTCCGGTAACTCGGTGAACGCGCTTCTTAAAACGGGCCCGAGATCTTCTCAACCTAGTCGTTGTCGGACACCTGAAAATAAGCACTTGCACATCAGAACTGTGATGGATGATTGATTTCATGTATTGTGATGCTATACTATGTGAAATAAATGAAAATTTAAATTTTGTTTTTGTCGATGTTATATTTGGCCCAGCAGTATACAGTATAAAAGCAACATAAAAACAAATCGTACTACGATCTGAAAAAAGGCTCTAGTATTGTTGTAAGTAGGGATGCACTGATCCCTCATTTTCAGTCCCGATAGCGATAGCGATACCTGGGCTTTGGGTATCGGCCGATACCGAATACTGATCTGATACCAGTGTTTAATTAATAAGCTGTATGCCTCACTGTGTGGAAGTGACTGGGATCATTCTTTTATGTGTAAGGCAACATCCAGCCTGACTTAAACATTGCTTTCCTAACTTTGTAAAACAAAATGTAGCAAATAAATACACAGATATAAATTTACAGAATTGTTATTTGTTATTAAAATAATAAATCATGGGGTGGCTCACCGGGTAGAACACATACCATTAAGGCTCAGTACTTGCCGCAGCGGCTCAGGTTCGAGTCCGGGCCAAGGACTCCCTGTGCTGCAAGTCATCCCCTCTCTCTCTCTCTACCCTACCTTTCCTGTCTGTCTCTCACTACCAAATTAAAGCAGAAATGACAAAAAGAAAATCTTAAAAATAATAATAATAATGATAATAAATCGTACACCAACAACTTGGTAAAAAAAAAAAACTTCAAAATTAACAGGAATTACAATTCAAGTGTTAACATTTTTAATGCTGCAACAAATTGATCAAAACCTAAACAGGAATTCAAATTCCAGTATATAATGTATATATTATATTATATAAACATTGAATTGAACAGATCTGCCCCATTGTCACCGATACCCGATCCAGCTATTCGAGTCAGTATCGGCCTGATATCCGTATAGGTATCCGTGCATCCCTATAGTTGTAAGGAGGTAACTAAGAGGCAAAATGAGCTGGTGCTCTCTAACAGCCCTGAATCTAATGCAAACCTACAAGCAAACACAAGATGGCGCTGTAGGACTACTCCATTGTTCCCACCACAATGTATTGTTATTCACTTTTTTTACCATTCTCCAAGCCCAATAACTGTTTTCACACTTGTTAAATTTACAGTAAGCGTGCGTCATCATCTGAACCTGCACGGTGAATCATACAGCCTGTTAAAGTGCGACTATAAATGTCAGCAGCTTGTGTAACCACAGAGAGCGGTAGAGAGAACGCATTTCATTTATTGGGCCTGCAGTATGACCGTAGCAATGGAGTGAATTGGATTATTCAGTATTGATGTAACATAGGCTTTAGCTCACATACAATGTAAAGAAGTGGATATTTACTATATGTTAACAGTCTCAATGACCTTTTTAACCTTTGCTAAAATAGTATTTTCCGTCATTCTCTAATATGAAACGTTGTTATTTGTCAGTTTTCTTGAGTTGGCTGTTGTTCTTATGGCATTATAATGAGTGAGAAGGGGGAGGGGGAAAAAATCCCTTTACTGGTTTAGTGCATATAAAAACAACTCTCTGAATAGCTTCGCCATGCAAGTTATTCACCAGTTAAGTTAAATAAGCCTCACAGCTACTGTCACGACCCATTATGTGGGGAGTAGGCGAGACAGCTAAACACCACTTCCACACAATTTAGATGCAATAAAACACTGACAGCTTTTTTATCCACTTCATTAAGCCAGTAATTTCTTATAAAAATCTCCCGCATTAATCCTGGCCATGGTTTCCCCGCGGTTCCTTAAGCTCTCCTCCAACCTTAGCCGCCTTGCTTTGATGCTTACTCAAATAGGCGCTAATTTGGGATAAATTATGCATCCGCATGTAGACTACCCATGCCAAGGAATATAAAGTGTGACACCCTGAAAGATGGTGAATTAAAGCAAAGTGTGATATCTCGACGGCCTAATGGCAGATAGGTTAGACCTGTCAGCCTGATGGTTTGTTGATCTGAGAGAGTCACTCCATGTTCGGAGGAGGGGAGAGGTCACGTTTGTGATGTTTTCAAGGTCATTTGGAGCTGATTTTGTCCGACCGTTGAGCCGATGCACTGGGCCTTTAATGAAGCTACTTTTAATGGTGATAAAACAAGATAAACAAGACCAATGTTATTGTTTCCAATAACAATTAGTTATTGTAATTCAGGTTTTAACAGCAGCGGAAGTAAAAGAACAGATGAATACATTTTGTTTAAAAGATTTTAAAAAACAGAATACTATGTACTTATTAACATCTATATACACGTGAAGTATGAAAAAATAAAATAAAAGGTACCAAATATATACACCAACATAAATAGTAACTATAAAGTGTATTGAGACCAAAAAAATCACTGAAGTTGCAATAAAAAGTAAATCAGAAATTACACTTAAGGGAATGAAATTGGGTGGTGACTGTCCTCGACCAAAGAAATTCTTAGTCAACTAACACTCATATGATTTTGTGGACTCATGGATTAGTTGACTTAATCGACAGATCTGTAAAACTGAGTTTCTCCACAAAGAATCACACAAAAGCACCACTTTAATTCCTGTGTTTACCAGAGATGTGCTCATAAGTTTCTTGGAAATAAGTCATTCAGCATTAAAAAAGCATAAAAAACCGACTAATCGACTAAAGAAATCTTAGTCGACTAAGACCAAAACAACAGATTAGTCGACTAATCGACTAAAAACGGGCAGCTATAGTTGCAATAAAAAGTAAATCAGAAATTACAGCTGAGGGAATGAAATTGGGTGGTTTTTACAATGTTGTCTGTCTGCAGATATCAGTGTTACCGGCCTAAAAAAGTTATTGCACTAGTACCAGTAAAATTAAAGTGTGCAAAGTGTGTGTCTTATAATGCAAGATAGTAATGCAAAAGATTACAGATGGCAGTGTCTATATAATTTAAACTAACTAATTTTAGATTAATTATACCATTTGATAGACGCCTTTATCCTGAACATCGTTTACCATTGTCCCATAAGTGTGTTGATTCTTAAAGAAATTGTTTACTTAATAGCTGTCATGAAACAACATCAGAAACCCTTGCCAAGTTGAAGCAATTTAAATAACAAACTCATCAGACGAGTCAAAGTGTCCAACATGAGTTGAGTTAAATTCTGATCAAGAAATTGGTTAAAATTAGGGCTGTCAAAGTTAACGCGATAATAACGCGTTAACGCAAATTAGTTTTAACGCCACTAATTTCTTTAGCGCATTAATGCAACTTGCGATATCGATCTTTTGGAGGTTGTAGCTCAGTTTTAATGCTAGAGTGAAGATAGTGGTATCATATGAAACTAGAAAACCTAAGGAATCCATTGGTACCAACCATGTCATAGCTTGTTGGGAAGGAGGTTAAATAACGCTCCAAACTTGCGCTAAATTTTAGCGAGGAAAAACTGACATGGTCATTTTCAAAGGAGTCCGTTGACCTCTGACCTCTAGATATGTGAATGAAAATTGGTTCTATGGGTACCCACGAGTCTCCCCTTTACAGACATGCCCACTTTATGATAATCACATGCAGTTTGGGGCAAGTCATAGTCAAGTCAGCACACTGACACACTGACAGCTGTTGTTGCCTGTTGGGCTTCAGTTTGCCATGTTATGATTTGAGTATATTTTTTATGCTAAATGCAGTACCTGTGAGGGTTTCTGGACAATATTTGTCATTGTTTTGTGTTGTTAATTGATTTCCAATAATAAATATATACATACATTTGCATAAAGCAAGCATATTTGCCCACTCCCATGTTGATAAGAGTATTAAATACTTGACAAATCTCCCTTTAAGGTACATTTTGAACAGATAAAAAACGTGTGATTCGTTTGCGATTAATCGCGATGAACAACCATGCGATTAATCGCGGTTGAATATTTTAATCGATTGACAGCCCTAGTAGAAATCATAACTCAATATGAACTATATGGCCTTTTAGAGCACCTGGATCATCTAGTATCCACTCAATAATACAGTGACTTAATGTAATCTCTAGATGGGGCTGTTGTCTGCTGTTTCAGCTGTTGTCCCTCACTCTGCTCTCAGCCTTTCTGCTTCACAGTGCAGGCAACATGGAGATCAACATCACACAAAGATAGAGGAAAAAGAAGACTGAGGAGAAGTTGAGGAAGCAGTAGAGAGAGAGCTGCATGATGTACAACTGTAATTTGGCAGCGTAGCAGCTGTTGAAATTGCCTTGCTTTATCAGAGGCAACGCTGCTTCGCCCCCTGTCCCCTAATAAGGAAGCTTAACCAATAATGAAATAAAGCCAGCAGAACATACTTTTGCCTGTGATGTCACGCTCACTTCCGCTCGCCGGTCCGCCCTTCATCTTAGATGTCTTAGTATCATTACTACAATGATATTGCCATTACGTTCTTAATAAAACTCAGTCAGCGGCGTGTTATCTCCCATCTTTACATTTTATTAGCCACGCTTATGAGAGACGAGGGGGAAAATGATGAGACTAAGTGAGACGTCTCAGATAGGTGACGGATGTAATACAGGCTTCATTTGTTATATATTGTAAGGTAATGCAGCTTCAGTGGGTGTAATTATGTAGCGTGGACGAGGGAAGCTGGTGCTGAGATGAACAGTTTAGAGAGCTCTCAACAGCAAGTTAATGTGGTGTTTTTGCTTCTTTACCTCTGGACAAAATGAGTAATTACCAAGTTTCCAGCTGTCCATGAACAGACATAATGCAATGATAACATACTTTGATTATAAGTCTATGATATTTACAAAGTTACCTTTAAATCTCAGTAATATGCCCATGGGTAAAGATATGGGTTGTAAAACTTACTCAATATTACAGTAACAATCCAGACATCCAGATTTAGCTGTTCTGTTTTAGCTGTAGAAACATACATAATGAGATATTATGTGCCAAAGCTCTTTGTGTTTTTGTCGTTTTTTGATGTGCTTCTATTTCCAGCTGGAATAAGGGGAATTTCCGTGACACATTTCTTTTTACTACCCTTCACTTGTTAAAAATGGCTTCTTTTTTAGCAGATTTTTTTGTTTCAGATTAACTGAAGTCTGCTAGAGTTGATGGAATTAGTCGATTGACAGAAAAGTAACCGTCAACTATGAATTAATCATTTAAGTCGTTTTTTCCAACAGTGGTGGAAGAAATACTCAGATTTTTTACTTCAGTAAAAGTAGTAATACCACAGTGTACAATACTCTGTTGCAAGTAAAGTCCTGCATTCAACATTTTATTTAAGTAGAAGAACAAAAGTTTTAGCATTAAAATATACTGAAAGTTCCAAAAGTAAAAGTACTCATTATGCAGAATGTCCCATTTCAGATTATATCACTGGATTGTAATTATTGATGCATTAATGTGTTCATCACTTTAATGTCGCAGCTGGTCAAGGTGGAGCTAATTTCAACTACTTTATATACTGCTGGGTAGCTTAACCTATATTAATACACCATAACCATTAGTTGATTATATATTAATGATCTAAATCTGTAAAGTAAATAGTAACTCATGTCAAATAAATGTAGTGGAGTAAATAGTACAATATTGGCTTCCAAAAAATGTAGTGCAGTAGAAGTATAAAGCAGCATAAAATGGAAATACTCAAGTAAGGTACAAGTAACTCAAAATTGTACTTGAGTAAATGTACTTAGTTACATTCCACCATTGTTTTTTCAAGCATAAATACCAAACAATCCCTTGTTCCAGGCTAAACGCTTAATCAATAATGAAAATAATAATTTAATAATAAAAGTCTATATGGTTGATTTATCTACAACACAAAATTTAAGTACCTGTGTTGGAAAACGCCAGAGCTTAAAAATGGTGAATTTTAAGGCCTATTGTGCTATAAGAAAAAATAATGTAGCCTAGAAAATCCCATTTTTTCAAAAAATCTATCTGCACGTTCTCATATAGCCGATACGCCAGCAGAGCTTCTGTTGCAATTGAGTCTATTATGAAACCCAAACACACCTGCCTTTAGATATTCTCCGTTTTAAATTCACACCTTTCCAGTTTACCAAAACTACCTGACTACCCTTAATGTGCAGCAGAGGGAGGAGCCGGAGAGGGACAAGAGAGGGGAAGGATAACGAAAGTGGGAGTTAGAGGAAGGGACAGGCGTCTCCTGTATTTTCTCGGTCAGGCAGCAGAGCGTGGAGCGGAGAGGCCAGCGGGCCAGCAGCCAGCTAATGGGGACCAGCAGTGAGCAGGGGCCGGGGACGGGGCTGACAAAAGGAGCAGCGACAGATGCCATTATCTCAGCCTCATGCAGATACAATGGAGCCGGACGACACAGGGCCCGACACTGACAGACGTGCATGAGTGTGTGTGTGTGTGTGTGTGTGTGTGTGTGTGTGTGTGTGTGTGTGCGTGTGTGCGCGGAGGGCCTGTGTGGGCTAAGAGAGGGAACATGTGTGTGTACACTGTGAGGTTAATGGAACACGATAGAGGAGAAGTGGATTATCGTGGAGACTACAATTTCTTGGTAACACTTGTCTGAGCTCCTCTGCGACCCACGCGTGCATGCGTGTATATGTATGCAATTGGTGTGTGTATTTGAGCACATGACCCCGTCTTGTTACAGTGAGACAGCTAGATCAGTCACCCATCACTTGCTTAGAATTCAGGGGCATCGTGAAAAGCGCATCGCATTTTGGTCCCAGATTTCACTTTGCGCTCGTCTTGACCTTAAAATATGCAGCATTCACTTCACCCAAGGATGTTCTGGTCATTTGGAGAAACCAAAAACGTGTCAGGGTGTGGTTTCGGAGGGGGGGAGCGGGGATATGAGGGGGATATGGCGACGCGTTTAGCAGGATTGGCAAAGGCAGAGAAGGGCTGTTAAGCAGCCGTTTTTGGGGGGGATAAGAAATGTGAGCTTTAGCCAGTGTAGTGCGGTGACATGGGACAGCGTTATTGACTGTGGCGGCGCATGCTGACAGTGGATTGTCAGCCCCTGCAGTCATTTGCCAGACTGAGCGAATGCAGGGATCAGAGTTTTTGGAGCTTAGAGAACGAGATGAAGAAAGTGAGAAAGAGGAATGGCAAGCAAAAAAAAAAAAGCAAAGACTGGCAGCCATACAAATGCTTGAGTATACACATAACACACACACACACACACACACACACACACACACACTGAGCTGTGGATGCCCCGCTGAGTGTCTGACACTGATGCTGCCAGACTAATCAGGGTACTCTCTCTCTCTCTCACTTGCTCATTAGTGTTAGAGAACAAACCAGACATTTGTGACGTTGTAATGACGTTGTGTCTTACTGCTTGTTGTACCCGTGTTCGGTGTGAGAGGTTTGAGTTTCCTAGTTTTTATGGCGCTCGAAACAGGTCAGTGTCCTACTTCTAATGGTTCCCCCACATGACACGCGTAGCAATATTTTTTATTTTTTTCTTCGTGGCTTTCTTAGATCAAGACTAATGAGCCAACTTTTACAAAAACACACACATAAAGTGCTTCAATAAGGATTTTAAAGATTGACAAAAAAAAAGTAGGCTAATAAAATCCTCACTTTCACAGAGGACGTGTGCAAGTTTTAATAAAACTTTGGTTGATTACTCTAAGCCAGTTTGGAGACAGGCCTGCAGTTTGCTGTCAACAACACCTAAAGAAAAGTTTGCATTTTTAACTGGAAGGACAACTAATGGTGGTTAGAGAGTTATAGGTAATGGATAAATGTTTGCAGATTCAAGGGAACAACTAGAAAACTGAAGGTGAGACAGGGAAATGTCTTTGAAACAGCATTAATGCTCAATTACAGTGACGAATACAGATGGGAGACAAATTAAAACACCAACATGAAGTGCCACGGTAACGCAGTAAGTCGTTCATTCCAATGAAGGGTGAACGATGAACAGTAGCGGACGACTGCCCCCTTAAGGCCGTTGGATCCATCCGTTGGACATCAGATCACGAATACGGCGGATTTTTTCCAAACTCTATACCGAAACCAGACCGCCAGTAAAAGTAGGAAGTGGAGTACGAGAGCCACATCTTCAACCAAATATTTTGGCTTTATTCAGACAAAAGAGAGCGATTTTAACTTTTTTTCCCCCCACAATTAAAAGTTTCTACTTTCACATTTTTATTCCTCCTAAATGTATTTTTAACAGAGGGCTCACATAAATACCTGACATTTACGATCAACCCTTTCACTAATCAAGCTTTGCATTTTGGTCACGATAACTGCCTGCAGCTGGGTCATACAGGTCAGGATACCTGGATACATCGAGGACTACGCTGTCCTCCATCTTGTTTTGGCGGTCCCACTCAATTCTGTTAAGCAAAGAGCTTTGCTGCCAAGCTTTGGGGGGTGAGGAATGAGTCCAAAAAAAATGGTTTGCCAAAATAGCAGAGCAAGTCTTTACCATAGACTGTACAAGTCTCTGGAACTCTACTGGAGAGATGAACACCATTTCCTCATTTGGTGTTTTGATGAGGCGAGCGCTGTCTTGCACATCCTATAGGTGTTCAGAGGGGTTGAGATCTGGTGGCTTCAGAGGCTTCAGCATATGATCATCATTTTCATTCTCATCAAACCATTCATTGACCCCTTGCACCGTGTAGGGAAGCTTTTGCATGTGTTGTTTCTCTACTCATTTATTCACCTGTCTGTACCGTCTGTCCCTGTCAGAGACTGAAATCTGTACATTTTTTTTCAAGGGAGGCTTTAATTCCACCAGCAGAAGAAGGATCAACAACTGAGTCAACAACACCGAAAAGGAGACGCTTCTTCAAAATGAAAGTTGAGGGAAAAAAAATCCTTAACCAGTTCATGATATTTCAGCAATAAGTCCTTCACAACACTGTAGGACACGTAGGCTTTATTAGCCTTTCCAATAATGTTTGGCTTTTTTATGTTTTCTCTTTACAGCCCAGGCATGTCCTTTAGCCATCCGAGTATTATTTTTCTTGATTTGTTGTTCCTAAAGGGTGCAACAACAGCACAAAGAATACTGAAGCAGCGGCTATTAAAACAATAAACAGACTCCTTGGTGTTGAACGGCGCCAGGCGGTACGATAGTGTTGTAATAGCTGTCAAAAAGGCCTCTGAGAATTTTTGGGGCACAAGTGGACTTAAAAATGATGGAGTGGACTCGTGCATGGAGACTGAGGGGGATTGTACTGCAACACAACATTAGAGACAATGATCCCCGGGTCCCCGAAACATAAAAGGAAAGGTTTGTGTTTTAAATGTAATGCACTCGATAAAGCTGATACAATTAGGTGTGAGGCCACTGGACAGCTGTGGCAGAATAAGTACTCATTATACAGAAAAGTGGCCACTGTGACTGATATATTATTAAGTATGACATTATTAGTGATGTATAAGCACGCAGCATCTTACTGTTGTAGTTGGAAGAAGTGGAGCTAGTTTGAACTGCTTTATATACTAATATTTAATTAATAGTTAAGGTAATTAGCTCAAGTGCTTCCCAAACAAGGGGTCTGGTCCCCTCAAAAGGTCCAACCCGTTCTCATCCCAACTCGTCACATACTGACGCTTTGTCAGACCCGTCAGCGTCACTTTTCGGTCGCAGTAAACAAGTGCTTAATGTTGTCAAGTAAACAAAAACACTTGCTTAGATTTAGGCAACAAAACTACTTAGTTAGGTTTAGGAAAAAACAACAAGGTTGGGCTTAAAATGCCTACGTTTGTACACGGGACACGAATGAACAGCTGATTGCAAAGTGAAAGTGAAACGTAACGGGACACAAACAGCGTTCTCCTGGATGAAAGCCTTGTCGTGTTTGTTGGACCCATCCACCTTCCATCCCACCCGCACTGGGTCTCTTTCGCTCTTTAAACTACGTCACCACAACGCTTTCCCTATGCGTTTCCTGTTACTGTAGATGGGTTTAAATCATAGTTAATGGAAATCCCGGTGCGTTGCATACCGGCACTAAAGGGTGCCTTGTACGGCGGTATCGAACGCCGATGGCCAGGACAAAGCATCTGTATTTGATGCCCTGGGAATGAGATCGGGCTGCAACATTTGATACTTTTACTCTTCGTTAGTTTAGATAAAGGTAAGGTAAGTGGTTTGGGTTAAAATAAGCACTTGTTAAGGTTAGGGGACGATCGTGGTCATGGTTTAATAGATAGATAGATAGATAGATAGATAGATAGCAATTTATTTATCCCCGAGGGGAAAAGCAACCAACATTGACTGTCGAGATGTGAAACGGGAAAATAAATGTAAGTGTAAGAAAGGTAGTGGAGTAGAAGTATAAAGTAGCTGGAAGGAGATGGAAATACTCAAGTAAAGTACCTCAATATTGTTCTCAAGTACAGTGCTGGACAGGCAACAAACATGGATACTAAAATGAAAAGAAAGTTTACCGTCATGCACATCAGTGGAACTTGGAGGAGGCAGATGATGAATGTAGGCAGATGTTGTAGACTGACGAGGTGCCAATCATCAAGTGTGGAAGTGAAAGGTCGGAGGATCATGTTTGTCTTTGGATGATTATGTGCACTCACGCCCGGATACTTGCTTGTTTCCCTAGAAAACTTTTGGAAACTTGGGTGTAATTTCTTTCTTTCCTCCCTCCCTTCCTTCTTCCCTTCCTTCCCTGCTTCCTTCCTCTCTACCTCTCAATCTGGCGGTCATGCTAATGACCCTGCTGTCTGCCCCGGCAGTTTCTCATAACACAACTTATCAGCACCGAACAGGAGTATGGGCATTTTTAAACTCTGCTACAGCCCCCCTCCTCTCTCTCTCTCTCTCTTGCACACACACACACACACACACTTGCATGCATACACCCTGTTACTATTCAGTAGACTTGCTGGGGAACCTGTGCTGAGGTCCAGATTGAAAATGTGATGAGTGCTAATGCATTCAGAACAGAGGTGAGGCCGGTCCTTTCCTTTTCTGTAAGCCAACAGTGGGAACACCAGCCCCAATACGGTAAGCTAGAAAGGCGAGCACATTACAGTGGCTGAGTAATGAGAACCATGGAGCTCCAAGTCATTCATGCACACACACACACACACATACACACACATGCTCGCACACAGGCTGGTCTGTGGGAGTGTGTGAAGCAGCGTAAGACTCCAGCAGAGTACTACCAGCGCTATGCTCTCCTGATGGTGATGCTGTGTGAAGTGCAGAGCTGTTCGACACAGACTCCAGCTGCTGCTGCCCTGTATTCAAATGGCACCACAAGACATCAGCACGCCGTCTCTTGGTTCTTATTAGACTCAGCCTCTCACTCTTTTTGTCTCCGTCTTCTTTTTTCTTTTCGCAAAAGTCTCTCACAACTCTCTACACCCGCGGCATCCCACTTATACTTTGCTTCCCTCCTCTCTTTACTTGTCTTGTGTGCTGCGCTCTTGTGACTGTTAGGCATCAATTTGTGGCACATCACAAGAGGAATAAAAGAAGATGCGTGTGGCGAAAAGTTTATAAGTATTCTTAATTTATTTGCTGACAGCCTTCAAAGGGACATCTGAGAATTTTAGTGCTTTACATCTTTTATTTCACAGTGACTTCTACTTGAAACAATCGGAATGGGATCAGTCAGACTGTGTGCATATGCTCATAAATACACAATACAGTATGTTAGCTTGTGTGTGTGTGTGTGTGTGTGTGCGTGTGTGTGTACATGCCAGTGCGTAGGTGTTCTGTGACAGCCAACATTTTCAGAAAGTGTAACAGAGAGGTGAGAAGAGACACACTGCATCCTGCAGCTGTATATCTGTGTGAGTGTACCGAGGAGGAGCGTGTGTGTGTGTGTGTGTGTGTTTGGGTGTATGTGTGCTTGTAGGCCAGGAATGTGTATAAGATGGATGGAGGGAGATGAAAAGTGGATGGAAAGATGCTGATGCAGAATGGTTTCCCTGATTATAAAGAGAGAAAGCAGTTAAAGTAGAATGTGAGGGAGTTGAATGTCAGAGCATTTTAGATTTTAGGATATGCATTGCATTGAATACAGGACGCGCTGGTACATCCTAGAGAGAGATAAAAAAGAATACATCTCTTTCATGTACACTCTATTGATTTTATCAGATGCACCATTCTTCCAGTCCACAAGAATTACAAACAATGACTCAGCTTTATATAAAGCTTGATGGGGCTGAGGTACAGCTTTTGTTCGTAATCTAAAGGTCAGAAAGAACAAGGTTCCTAATTTAGATGTTATGTAACCGTAATGATAAGGCAGGCTATATTGTATGGTCACAGACATTAAGCGATTAAAGATGAGGGTGCACATAGTTCTTCTTCTACAGGTGTGCAGGATACATACTGAAAACAAAACCCATATGCTGTATAGACCATTTCATAGTTGTAAACATTCCACAATGTATACATGATACAATGTATCCCAGTTTATTTCCTGTTGCAGTGTATTTATAGGCTCCTCGGTTGCAGCAAAGAGTATAGAAGCAAAGAGACGAAACTCCAGTGTTTTTTTTACAACAGCCGCTACCGCATTTTGGACTGAAAACGCTTATTATATTTATAGTAATTTATTGTTCAACACAGGCAATATCGGTAGAATATGACGATAGAATAGATATCATTTTTTTTACTGGTGTCTGGTAGTCGCTTTCAGTCCAAAATGGCGGAAGCGTAGCTTTGGTGCTGGACGCTGATGTGGCAATGGAACGAACAGTTGACTTTCACTTCTTGCAAGAGCCCTTTGTGTTTTTACGTTTCCTGAAGGCCACAGTAGTTCTCCGACATGCTTTTGAATCTGCGGTAACGTGAGCCCCCGAGTGCAAAACCGTGGTACCCGCCAGCCGCCGTCTGTCTTCCGTTGTTCCTAAAGTAGTGCTACAATGGTAAGGACGGCCTCGCCTTTTGCACACAGTGGCTCCTTAACACAGTTTGGATAGGGGGGGGGGTGAGCGGAGGGGTGATCACTTGGTTTGCAATCTGCAACAACACCACTAGATCCTACACACTGTACCTTTAAGTGCTGTTTTTAATATGAATTAAAATGTTCACAAATACATCTACAGTTGTATACATCCATGTAGCTTGGAATATGGACAAGAAATCCCCAGAGTTGAATGAACTTTTCAGAAAAGCTGATGAAGGAATATAAGAAACCCTTTTCGGAGAAACCCCTACTATCTTCCAGCCACCTGTTGCGTCACTTCAGCACAATCTACGCGGAAAATCTGCGCCATCTTGGACGCGGATTGTCACGGTGACGTTATTGAGTGTAACCGTCAGCGGACTTCACCTGGCTGCACCTCACCTGTTCGGACGTGTTTTTGCAACTTTTACTTACGGCTGAAATGGACTTGAATTCTCCGGAACTGTTGCTGAGAAGCAAACGACATTAACGTGACACTCCGGTGAGTTTGTGTTTTAACTGTTGTCTGAGGCAACTTTATTAGCTCGCTAAATGTTTGTTTTGAACAGCTGACATTAACTATCAGGGAAGACAGTGCAGCACCGGGGCTGACGTCAGCTGTTAACAGCACCGCACATTGTGTTTGCTGCGCTAATTTCGGCGCTAATTAGATAAGAAATATATTTTATGGAGTGGGTAAAGAAGTGAACTCTGTTACAACTTGCTAACTAGCTGAAGAAGCGCTAATAGTTAGCTACCAGGTTAGCTTATCCAATGCTAACGCTATCCATCACTCACACAGGTAATTACGTCATCAACACGAAGAAGAAGCTGGGCTAAATTCATCGTTAAAGAGGCGACGTAATGCATTTTTGGTATGTACCCTCAAATGGGTTTACACTTCCCTCATGTGTCCTCACTGTTGTTGTCTTTATCAATCAGTTTCAATGCATATCACTATGGCTGTTTGCTAATATTGCCATGTAATGAGGGGTCAGTGAAGTCGCTTTTGTTTTGACATGGACACAGTAGGAGAAGCACAGGTGCAAGTAATGATTATAGCTGCTTTAGTTTCAGGGTCCTTGTATTGTGCATGCTGGCTCACTGTCATTGGCTTACTGGGACACGCAATTAAGCCATTGTTAATGTCATTAGCAACACCTGTGGTCTGCTGTGAAAAGGCCTTTTTTGTAAATGCTAAATTGGTGCTTATGAATGTGCATCAGCTTCTTGAATATTGGCTAATCCTAGGTCTGTGTTTTTATGGATATATTGGAGTGGATTATAATTTAACTTTAGTCATATTAGATGTTAGTTTCACCAACTGGCTGGTGCTGGGGCCTTGCTGAGGCCTTTCTGTATGGAGTTGCATGTTCTCCCTGTGTCTGCATGGGTGGTCTGGTTTCTTCCCACAGTCCTGAGATGTGTGGGTTAGGTTTAGGTTCAGTGGCACCTCTAGGTTTCCAGTAGGTGTAATTTTGAATGGTTGTTTGTGTATATAGACTGGAGATCTGTATTGCCCAATGTGAGCTGGAATAGTGTCCAGCCCCTGCGGTTTAGATAATGGATAAATGGATGCTAGGGTTTGTTTATTGTGGTTAAAGTATAAACTGGCAAATAGTAGGGCTGCTTGCTCGTGTGCTGCTTGTTTAAGACTAAAATAGATTTAGATTTGATTGTTTTTACACATATAAAAAAGGTACAAGTTGACATTACACAAACAACGACAAATGTGAAAATAACCTCAAAGGGCTTGATCAGGGCACTTTCCAGTGCATACCTTAATCAATTGTAAAAAGATAATAAAATATGAAAAAGGATGATAAAGAGAGAGGAGATGAAAACAAACCTTTAACGGCTTTCTTAAATTGTTCTGGTGCCATCTTTAAAATATTAGATGGCAGAGTGTTCCATACTGAACCTCGGTAAATTAAACCTAACTGTAACTGAGATGTTTGACACATAGGAGGTCCGAGTTTGTAGTTATTTCGAGTTGAATAATTGTGGAACTGTTCATTATAGGAATACAGTTCATGGAAATATGAGAGAACGGTCCTGTTCAAAGAGCTGTACACAAATGAAGCGATCTGAAGTTGGTTAATATAATAAACGCTGAGGATGCCGGACTGGAAAAACAAAGTTTGAGAGATGACTGTGGGTCCTAGATTGAAAGAAATGTGATATTCCTGTTCCATGACATCATCTCTGATATTGCATTTGTGTGAGCTCACTGCGTGAATGTTGGTGTGCTTGGTGATGCTCATAATGTGCTGTCCAAATGATTTTATAATGACCGAAATGCTGAGTGAAAGTTGTGCTGTCACTTGCTGTGCCTGATATACTGCCAATGTAGATGACTTTAATGAAGCCATAACAAGAGGAAAACTTGAAATGTCTATTTATTTCTGAGGTAAAAAAAATGACTGAAACCCTACAGTTGTACTCTGGCCATCTCTCTCCCTGTGCTATATTTAATTTAAAAGACAGACTGAGGGATCCAGTGCCACCAGTGCATGTTAATGGGGCAGCTCTATGGCCCTGCAGTTTCTCATCCTGCAACCTATCTGCACAACACAGTGACTATGTGTATTTTAGACACTGCTGCAGCCTTCCTCCCTCTCTCTTGCTGTCTTCCTTGCTCTCCTTCCTGTCTCTCTTACTATCTTTTCTCAGACTCACATGTATGTGGATGTTTGAGCACCTAAACACACACACGCACGCACGCACGCACGCACGCACGCACGCACGCACGCACGCACACACACACGCACACACGCACACACAGCAGGAGTGGGGCCCGCAGCTCCTGGGTGTTTTGCGGGTTGGATTCACACCGCTGCTTTCTCTGACTGCACTATTGTTATTTAAATGTGGGAGGGCGATCAGCAGCAAGCATTAATGGCATTCTCAGCACTGTGGATGAAGCACAAGACACACACACCTGCGCACACAAAAGTGTACACGCATAGACATCCACGCGTGCACGTGCAGACACACACTTTTCACGCAAGCCTTGTGGATGCACCTTGAGGGCCATATGAATAACAAATACCTCTGCCATCTGCAATACCACAGAGTATTTCAAACCATTTCGGCACATTAGTCAGCAGTCCTTTGACTTAGGCTCTCCACGCACCACTTGGTGTATTAGCAACGCTCTCCTCCTCGGCTACGACACACTGCGTTTAAGGGTGCAGTTTGAAGAGAAGTTTGTTTTCTAAGATTAAACTTTATGTCGCTGCTGATCTGACCTTGTCCTCTTGAGTTTGATGTAGTGGGAGGTGCTTGAGTCGTTTGCTGCGGCGATGTTTTGTTCTGTCAAGGCCAATCAGAGCCTAGCTGGAATACCTGTGGTGATGGTATCGTTTTAAACTGGTGAAGACCTCCCCCACCCTCCCGACACTGCCAGACCAAATGGGATTAGACAGGCACCCCTGGCCATTAACACTTGATCCTTACCTGCTTTCTTTCTCCCTAGAAAACCATGACTGAAATAGTTGAACATGGTGCCTTTCAATCCCGCATGAATGTTATAGTTTCTAATTTAGTCGGATGTAATTCATGGACTAAAGAAAAGGTCTTTCATATTGTTGCTCGGGGGCTATTGAAGCCAATCAGGGGCATCTGGGTTTGGGTTGGGGTAATTAATTTATGCTTAATTTGTAGCACAAGCAGTCCAACAAAAAACAATCATTTAGATTTTCTTAAAAGTTCCCAACACGATGATATTATAGAAACAATATGCAGAAGTGCATTCTTAACATTGATTTCTGGTACAAAATGATGCATTTGAAGGGATGTACTCAAGAAGAGATCTGAACTTAAACATCGGCCATTTGGTATTTATGTATGTGTCGGCTGATAAATTCCAAGAAATTGCAGTACAGAAATGCCAAAGATATATTTGACGTAGATTAGAAACAGTGTCACCATAGCATAGTTTGTCCACCAGAGAGAACTGGCAAGTTATGTTGTTGATGTTATTAAATTTCTAAATGTTAAATATTCATTTTAGTATTCCCCTGAGCATTATTTGGACTCGACCAAAGAATATCTGCACTATTTTATTGTTTTTACACTTGACTACGATTTGGCGATAAGACCATATACCACGGCATGATAAGTCTATCGTTGGAGATTTTATTATACCATTTTTTACCATCGTATTTATCTGAATCTACATCAAACATACAAAACATGATCAAGGAAAGAAAGAAACATAAGCTTCGGTTATACTTTTTGCAAGGATGGCCGCACAGACATGAGCTGACCTGGAATCGTGAGGAGGAAATGTTTGAATCTTTTATACTCCGTGCAGATTTCTCCTTGCGGTGAACAAACATTCAAAGCTCCTCAAAGTTCTCCATTTTTGCTGCCTATCTGCATCTGGGTAGTTAGAAAAATTAGGATGTGCGCGGATGGGCGAAAACCTTGTGACCCTTGCGGATGCGGCAAGCATAAATCAAGCATCAGACTTAGTATATAGGCTATACTAATATATGCACACACATATCATTTTATAATGTATAACAATTGTATACACAAGTAAAATATCTGAAAATGTCATGGTTTAAGATATCATATTTAGTCGAAATTGTTCAATGATGATATGAAATTGACTTTTTATCCAGTGTTTTCATAGCCTGCTTATAAAGTGTTTGTACCTATTTTAATATGGTCCTATCTGTCTGTGTCCAGCTGGTAAGACAGTAGTTCATGTGTGAGAGAATCATGGCACTGATTTACAATTTTGAAGCCTCAGTTGTTATATTGTTCCTGATAAGTCTAAAATTTGCCAAATTGAATGTGATTCTGTTCACAACTTTTAAATTTGTGTTTCGAATTTAAGTTGTAGATCTATTATTATGCCTAAATATTTAAACTTGTACACTACTGATCTTCTCCCTGCTACTATAACGTCTTCATTTGGATCTCTATTTGTAGACTTTGAAAAAAACATACATACAGGTTTACTGACATTGAGGTGTAAACATGAGTTTGTTAACCAATTTAAGATATTGACCATTGACGCTGATAGTTCTTCTGCGGTTTACTTCTTATTACAACTTTAAGTCACAGCTTTATACTTGATAAATAAGATTCTTGTATTGAACAATCCTCCTTGGGACTATTTTTCCGGAAGTCCATAAATGGTCCCCACATCTTTTCAAAGTCTTTGTATTTTCCCTTGAATGCAAATGTAAATTTTTCCATAGATGGCGAGCTTGAATTCATTATAGCCATTTGCTAAGAGATGGCTTTAGTGGACGAACATAATACTATACCATTTATACTTATGTACAGTATCTATCCCTTAATATCTTTGGTTGTGTCTGGATTTACAGAAATTCTGCACAATGTGATGATATACCTGGATTTACTCCCCCCCAAATTTACAATATTATATTGAAATCATGATATAAAATTACTGGATCACTCTGAACTGATCAAAGCTCTATATATGTAGAAAAACCTGCTGATGTGGTGTAGTTTCAAACATGGAAGTTTCATCTTATCGGTGTCCATATGTTTTGGGGAAAGTCAGCTTTCTACTTTCTCAGCTCACCTTTATTTAGTCCTTCCTTGATGATGACATCACTTTAAATATGTTGAAATGTTAAGCATCTTTCTAAACCTGATTTTAAAAATGTCCATAGGTCTTCATAGCTTCCATATTATATTTTTTTATTCTGCCCTCCAAAGAGATAATAAAGTAAACAATATAACATAGATGAGATGTAATGTAACTCAGGGGCATTTTAGAACATATTTAAATATTCTCCTTTATTGAGATTTAGACTATATCATAGCTGTTTCTCTTCCTCACAGTTTAACATGGATAGTCGCCAGCTTGTGTGCCTCTCATCTCTGTGTAATTAAAGCAACACTGTTAATTAGCTGCTCAAAGTAATCAATTAACTACAAAGCAACTGCTTCCACTTCAATTTATCAAAGACAAAGAATCAGTTATATTATATAATAGAAAAATAAACAAAAGGCCATCTCATTAGAAATGGCCAAGTCATGTGAAAGAGACGCTGTTTGTGCTCATAAGAATCACTTAGGTCTGGGTATTTTGGGGGGTTTGGGTTGCATATGTGTTGTTACATATCTGCCGCGTGTTTAAAACTGAGCATTTTGTTGCAACAAGCACGAATATGCGTTTTTGTGTTTTGTGTGCGTCCGGAGGAGTGCATTTGTGTGAGTCTGTGTGTGTGTGTGTGTTGCCGAGTGTTGTCAGAACTGATCCCATTTTCATTACTCACTGGCTCAAAGAAGGAGGTGAGGCCCTGGCTTGCAGCAGTGATAAATGCATTACCCCAATAAACCCTGTCTCCACTGAGGTGCTGAATGCTGACACACACACACACACACAAGCACACACACACACAAGCACACACACACACACACACACATTGAGGAAGGGAGAGAACGGAGGTTGGTGACAGAGAGAGAGAGAGAGAGGGATAGATAGATGAAGGGAGTAAAGAGACAATCAGATGGGATGAGAAAGACAGTGACAGGTAAGAGGAGATGAGAAAGAGGAGATGGTGGAAAAAAAAACAACAGAGATGGGAAGACAGGAAAAAGTGAAAGGAAAAGTGACAGGTGCCGAGGAAAAGAGAGCGACAGGAAAGAGAGGAGACGGGAGAAAAGCGGCAGACAGGGAGGCGGGAGGAGGCGGTGGGTGCGGAGAGACAGAAGGTTAGGGGTAGAGGGGTGCTAATGGCTGTATGCAGAGCAGGACCGTGGGGCATGCAGGGGGGTTGTGGGGGCAGAGGGATTGGGTGGGTGTGTGTGGGTGGATGGATGGAGAGAGGTATAGATGGAGTGATTGGAGGGAGGAGGGAGGTGAAGGATCAGTGGTGTCCAGCTGGCCTCTTCCTCGGCCCCTCATTAGAGCAGCACAGGTCTGTCGCGAATAGTAATCCTGGAGGAGGCGGCGGCGGCGGAGTAGATGTATATAGTGGGTGTGTGTTTTAAAAGAGAGTGGGTGCACCTGACTGTGTGTATGTGATATCATGCATACTGTACGTGTGTTTGTGTACATTTTGACATGACTGTAAGGGAGACTGAATGCACTTCTGTGTGTGTTTAGTAATGCATGTTTATTGCATGTGTGTAAATGAGTGCGTATGTGATAAGCAATACTTATGTGTGTGACTGAAAAATGCTTGTGTGGGCATATTATAAGATGAATATATGTGTATATATATATATATATACAGCATGGTGAAAGGTATGTGTGTGTTTTGTATGATTACACCTGAGTGAGTGTGTGTGTGTGTGTGTGTATAATGATGTGATGTAGGTGTGTGTACAGCACTGTGTGAGTGAGTGCATGCATTTGTGTGAGCGTGCATGGCATGGAAATATTTAGATGTGGGCCTGTGTGTACGCAGTGCGTTTTCATGAATATATGTGAATGACTGTGTGTGTCTGTGTGTGTGTGTGTGTGTGTGTGTGTGTGTGTGTGCGCCCTAACTCCTAATCACCAACTCCCTCACTCTCACTCTCTCTCTCTTCTTTGCCTCCCAGCCCACCACCTTTGGTAATGAGGTGAGGGTGAGGGTGGATCAGAACCCTTAGCAGAGTGGACCGGCCCCGTTCTCAGTCGCGACTACATGCGGGTCAGGCCTCCCTCATTAGCCGCCATCACAGTGACATCACAGGCGAAAGCGCCGGTGTGCAAATTGAAAACACCAAGTTCACCGAATCAAATCAGAACCTCAGCAGAGACCCGGCAGGTCTGAGCTTTAAAAAAGAAAAAGAAAAGAGAGACAAAATGACAAGCAGGTCCTTTTAATGTCTTTTTGGGATTCTTGAGGAATTAGAGGAGTCGGACGTGGTGTATTGGGGGGGGAGAGGGGGGGGGGTCAGATGGGGGAAATGAGAGGCTGAGAAGGGTGGAGGAGGGCAGAATACAATTAAAAAGGAGCAGAGAGTCAAGGGGACTGACCTGGTGATGGGAGAGGAGAGGAGGGGAGAGGGGGCAGTTCTTAGTGCACGTGCACCACATAATGAAAGGTTGAACTTTTTGTGGCCGGGGTGGCATACCAAATCAACTCACCCGGGGAGTGTTGAGAGAGAGAGAGAGAGAGAGCAGGGAGGGAGGGAGGGGAGAGAGAGAGCGGACGGCAGGGTGAGAGAGGGGAGGAAGGAGAAATGGAAACAACAGGCGACCCGAACGAAAGAGGCAAAGGCGAAGGAGAGGCAGAGACTTTAACGAGGGACAAGGGAGGTGGAGAGAGACCTGAACATGGGAGAGACAGAGGGGATGGAGGCCGACTCGCTGAATGAGCGGAGAGGAGGAGGATGGAGAAGGAAAGGAGAGAGAGCGAGCGAGAGGCCCCCGCTACGTGGCTGCCACGGGGGCCTGAGTGACAGAAATTAATAATTAGTGACAATGATTGACAGCGCTCCCTCCATCTGCGGCTCACTGCCGCCTCACAACGCCTGCCTCCGCCAGCGACCGCGGGCACAATGAGCTCCAGAGGGATTGTGGGAGACGCGTTTGATTGACAACTGCCTCCTGGAGAGACAAGGGGGGAGGTGGAGGGGTGGGCAGAGGCAGAGGGGAGAAAGGAGAGAGCGAAAGAGAGGAGGGGTGGTGTACAAGAGGGAGGGATGGAGGGGAGAGGTGGGTGACAGGGGCAAAGGGGGACGGAACAAGAGAGGGGGGGGGGGGTGGGGGTTTAGGAAGATGGTCAGATATTTTTTTTTTTTTCCCCTTCAGAGATTGAGGAAGGAATTGCTGCCATCAACTCCTCTCTGTCCTCTCTTCCATTACCGTCCCTACTTTCTCCATCACACCTTGGGCTGCTCATCTTGCCATCCCACTTCCACCATCGCCTCAAACCACTCCACACCAGTGTATAGCACCATTATGCAAAAGTGACAAATTTGCCACAGAGGGATAAATAAAGAGGAGGAAATGAGAAAAGGGGGTTGAGGCCTCGGTTTTCTGCGGTGAGGGGGAATAGCCTGTAAATAGCCATCAGCTGGGAATTTGTCACTCTCTCCCACCCCTGTCCCGTCTCTGTTTTCCTCTCTTTATCCTAGCTCCACCCTTCGATCGCCATCCCCGCTGTCTTCCTCTTTACTGTCAGCAGTGACACCGCGAAGTGTCTCGGTTTTGCAATACGTCTTGTCTTTCTCCGGACACGAAAATGCATCTGTGTAGGAGTCTTGTATGACGACGCAGTCACACAAATGTCATGTCTCTGTCCCACTTTTTTTCTCTCTGTCATATTTTCTGTCTTTTCTTGTTTTATCTCTGTTCCTTTTCTACTCCTCCCTCACATTTCTCTCCCTGCCCTCCCATCCTGTTTATTCTCTTCTGATCCCATTTTTCCTCTCCTTTCCCTCTGGTGTACCCGCTCTCTTCATCCTTCCCCCTTCCAAGCCAGGCCTGTTTCAGCCTGCCATGACATGGCCCGGGCTAATGTGCTCCAATACGGCTTAATCGCTGCACAGGTCTCCAAGGCTTACTGCTACACACTGTAACAAAGTACACTATTTACCTCAGGGCCACACAGAGAATAGGCTTGCACAGAGCACAGCGAAATCCAGTGGGGAATCAGTTTCACATCACAACACATTATTGATTTTCCCCCCCCCAAAACAGACATGTTATTCATTGTTGCCTGAGCTTGGTTTCCTATCTCTCTGTCCCTTACAGAGGTGGGGAGGGAGCTCAGGATTAAGGTCATGCCCTAGAGGTAAACACTGTAATGCGTCTTGTATTTTTTCACCAAAACTATCCATTTTACAGATTAATGGTTCTTTCTACTGTCACCGTTACTGCGGGCATCACTTGTTAGTTTGCACTTTTTCGTTGTATATCATTTAGTAACAGCTGGGGTAGTTTTTCTTGCAATGATGCAGAGCTGCAACTAACTATTTAATCAATTAAGTATTTAGTAGGGCTGTCAATCGATTAAAATATTTAATCAAGATTAATTGCATGATTGTCCATAGTTAATCGCGATTAATCGCAAATTAATTGGACATTTTTTATCTGTTCAAAATGTACCTTAAAGGGAGATTTTTCAAGTATGTAGTACACTTATCAACATGGGAGTGGGCAAATGCTTGCTTTATGCAAATGTCAATATATATTTATTATTGGAAATCAATTAACAACACAAAACAATGACAAATATTGTCCAGAAACCCTCACAGGTACTGCATTTAGCATAAAAAAAATGCTCAAATCATTACATGGCAAACTCAAGCCCAACAGGCAACAACAGCTGTCAGTGTGTCAGTGTGCTGACTTGACTATGACTTGCCCAAAACTGCATGTGATTATCATAAAGTGGGCATGTCTGTAAAGGGGAGACTCGTGGGTACCCATAGAACACATTTTCGTTCACATATCTTGAGGTCAGAGGTCAAGGGACCACTTTGAAAATGACCATGCCGTTTTTTTGGGAGTGTTTAGAGCGTTATTTAGCTTCCTTCGCGACAAGCTACTATGACGTGGTTGATACCAATGGATTCCTTAGGTTTTTTATAGTTTCACATGATGCCAGCATCTTCACTCTAACTTTAAAACTATACTGCTACGACCTAAAAATCGCAAGTTGTGTTAATGCGTTAAAAAAATTAGTGCCGTTAAAATGAATTTGCGCGTTATTAACATGTTAACTTTGACAACCCTAGCATTTAGTCTATACTAAACTATACTAACAGTCCAAAACCCAAAGATATTCAATTTACAATGATTTTAAGACAGAGGAAAGCAGCAAATCCTCGCATTTGAGAAGTGGGATCCTGCCAGTGTTTGACACGCTTGATTGGTTGACATATGCTTGGTAAATGACTTTAACAATTAATGGATTATCAGTATTGGTAGCAGTTTTCTGTTGATCAGGTCGACTGATCAACTAAGCGACTAATTGATTTATCAGTATGTGAAGAGCTGATTTGGGGGAAGGCAGTTCAATACCATTTAGCCCTGATCTTTGGGAACTTTCCTTTATGTTACTGTCTCAGATGGTCTGTACTGTCAAAACAATTGACAGCTCTGACTTGATTTAAGGGTTCAGGGCTCTTTTGTGGGTTTAATAAATGTCTACTCCAATTTATTGTAATTCAAAAAAACTTGCAACTGTTTGTAGTTTTATTTGAACATTTGTTGAATGCAGGTAAATGTCCTTGAAGGTCCCTTATCACTTTCTTCCGCTCTGTCCATGGCCCAGCTGAGGCGTGTAACTTTGCCGCAAACCTTTAGTCTTCACACACACACACACACACACACACACACACACACACACACACACACACACACACACACACACACACACACACGCACACACACACACACACACACTAAACAGACGGCACAGAACACGTGGAGTTGACAGCTGGTAACTGCAGGGCCCAGCAGGTGCAGTGTGTGTGTGTGTGTGTGTGTGTGTGTGTGCGCTTGGCCCCAGAGGGCCCCTGACTCATGGCCAGAGAGGCAGGCAGAGGTGTGTGTGTGTGTGTGTGTGTATATGTGGATGTAATGGGGGCCTGGCTGACTGACTAGCCTGGAGTTGACTTCACTTCAGCTCCAGTGATTGATTGGAATTGGCCTGGACACGGGGCGATGTATTGCCTTTGGTCACTACCTTTGACTACCTTCATTACATCAATATCCCTCTCTTTCCTCTTTCCCGTTTTGTTTTTGTGTGTTCTTGTGGCCTTGTGCTGAACTTTGAAGAGTTCACTTTATTATGATAATCGGCACAAGACATGTTTTTCTGGTCCAGGAACTTCATGGAAAGATTTGCTTTCTGATCTGCTTCATGAAACGGATCATTGCTTGGCAGGACGGCGGGATTAGCTCGCCTTGAACACACTGCAGATGGGAAGTTTGGAGGATTTAGTGAACACTGAAACACTCTTTATCTCTCTGTCTGACTCTCTGTCTCTCTTTATTTCTCTCTCTCTCTCTCTCACAAGAACCAGCTTGTTCTTGGTCAGTGTGTTATTTGATGGAGTGCGCTTCCCAGCCCGCCCGCCTCTGGCTATGGTGCCATCTTGAAAGGCGCCGCGGCACACACACCTGGCCCGCCGGCTGCCTCTTTGGTCTGCCTCACCTTTTGTCAGCACCATGTTAATGAAGGCCCTGTCAGTGTCCACCGCCTGCACACCGGGGCGCCTTTTAATGAGTTCGCTATTTGATCGCTATAGACACCCGGCACGAACGATGCCTTTTTTTTTTTTCTTTATCCCTCGTGGACGATGCTCCTTCGCTCTTGTATATGTATGTTCACAGAAATGTGTGTGTGCGTGGGGCTAAAGGGGAGGGAGACAAGAAGGAGGGGGCCGGTCAGCTGATTAGGACTAGTTTATAATAAAAGGGGGAGGGTGGTTGTCTTTTTAAAAAAAAAAAAAGGGAAAGAAAAGAAAATTATTATTTTTATTCCCCCCTCCCTCTGTACCCAAGTGAGCCGTGGCTCTCCCTTTTCAGGGGTAGATGAAAGCAGCTGGGCGCAGGGCTTCCAACAAAAAGTGCCAAGCGATCACAAACAAACCTTCAGATGAATCACATCAAAGGCGCTGCCCCAATTGTTAGCCCTCTCGTATCTGCGGAAAATTGGCTCATTAAGGGCAAAAAATGACATTGTTTACATTAGCCGGGGCCCTGATTAGTGCCAGCCATGTTTGTTGTGTTGCTCTGCTGTCCGCTTACCAACAGACCACTTCAGCCGCTCTGCACAATCGCTCCTTTGAAGGCTTTCTTTCTCTGGAAAAAAAAAAAGGAAATAGAAAGACTGAGGACAACAACAACAAAAAGAAAGGAAAAAACACAGAGGGGGGAAAAATACACCCGTACACAAACACATACAATTGCTGTTCCAAACCCACACAAATGGACATGATAGCTGGTCTTTTCTCTCCCTGCTCTCCTCTGCTCATCGGCTTCTCTCTCTTTAGGACTAATTAGGTTGCTTGTGGAAATGGAGGCGATAGGAGAGGACAGTTGGGCCAATGATGAGTCTGTTTATGCTGTAATTGCACTGATAAAGAGGGCGGTGTTGTTGGCGGCAAAGAAAAGAAAAGACAGAGCTTGACAATGAAAGGGCCGGGGGCTCTTCTTTGCGCCGACGGCCTCATCTCCGTGAAAAGAACACCTTTTGTGCAGCGCGGCTTTTGTAAACTGAGACGATTTCTAATCTGTGGAAAGTGCCATGTGTTTTAGACAGGCGTGTGTGTGTGTGTGTGTGTTTGATCTCCTAGATCTAAGGTGTAAGGGTCCTTCTACCTTCTCATCTCCCACTTGAACTCCTTTCTCCACTCCTTTCTGCCCCTTTTTCCTTTTTTTTTTAACCATTATAGAGTCTCTAGGATCATTTAGTACTAGAAACCTCGACGAGATGTAATAAAATGACATCAAAATGACAAAGTTTTATCTTTAATCATTTCAGCAGTGATGCTAAACTCATGTAGCAACAAAAAGCCTTAGGATGCATCATATATTCTATCCATACACAAAACTGTATTTGTATATTCTCTTTATTGCAGACATGTATAGAAGCATAAATAAGCATGCATAACATTGACCCTCCAAATGAATCTGATCAAAGTCACCCTTTTCCTTTGTAAGTATTCCTTAGTTTCATTTCTATGTTTTTGATTCTACCAGAGACTTTTTGGCAAACTTCACCCAACAAGTTCCCTCAATGAAACATTTGACCTATTAAGATTCAGGAGGGGACATCTCATCTATCCCAGCTTGGTCTGGCAGCGGTGAGAGAACAAGACAGCGGGTGACAAAAAAAAAAGAAGCGTATAAAAAAAAAAGAAAAAACTTGGGGAGTGAAACTTTAAGTTATAGGTGAGCAGGTCAAGCTGCACCGCTAACGACAGCCGCCGACCCCGAGCTTGCCCCGCGTTACCCTTCACCTTCCGCCGCTCCCCAGGCCACCTCACCTTTGCCCTGGGAGAGAAATGGAGTCTGAGATAGAAGGGGGGGGGGGGAGGAACAGAGAACACCTCCCCCTCAACATAATGATAACCACTGAGATCTGGCCACCGTCCCCCACTGGCCCCTGGACACTCAGCCCCGCGGCCCCCAGGTCAGCTCAGCACATTATACCTCCTCTCTCCTCCTGAACTCTCTGACTCCACATTTACATACCCACCACTTTTTTTTTTACCCCTACATTCTCTCTCTTTTTTTCTGGTTTGCTACACTTCCTCCATTTTTTTCTTACTACACCTCATTTTCTTCTCTGCCTCTCTCTGAACTCCTCCCTTTTTCCTCTTTGTCTTTTGCATTTCATCAGTACAGTCCAGGTAGTGTGTATGCACGCCTGCGAGTATGTGTGTGTGTGTGTGTGTGTGATAATTACCATTTAGAATACTAGCAGATCTCTGAGGGAGGGAACCCAAGTTTGCCAACAGCGAGGCATTGTGGGAGCTGTTTGGTTTGTGTTTAGGTGCCCTTGGTGTGCTGCGCTGAGGAATCAGAATTTCCTTGACTTTTGACCGCCTTTGTCCCCAGGGGGGAGGCAAGGAGGGATAGAAGGGCACAGACTGACTTCCATTTGCCGTTTAAGGACCCATATGGAAAATATAAATTGGTAGCAGCAGGAAACACTGAAACCATTGGCATTCCGGGCATCACCCATTTGAATTCATGAGGTTGTGTTGCGTCTCTGCCCACTTCCCGATTGGAATATTTAAAGATGTGTCACACGAGGAAAGATAGATAGAGATGTCGACGGAGCTTGTTTCTCTCATTGTTTTATGTCTGAAATCCTTTAAAAGTCTCTTTTTGGGTTTTTGCTCTATTTCTTGGTAATATCTGATACATAAATCAATGAATGAATGTTGACAACTAGGATGAGTTGATTTAGGATCAGCAATGAATTCTGTAGATTTACAAAATGCTGCAGCCTTGTGAAAAGCTTGTACATCCACAATCTTGCCAATATCTATATTCACATTTATGACATCTGGCAGATGCTGTCATCCAGAGAAACTTACATAATGAATAATATTCACGATCAAGGCAACACTATCTGATCAAGTGAAAATAGACAGTCGGCAGCAATCAAAGAATTTCAGTGAAAAGCAGACCGCTAGTTCAGGTGGTACAAAAGAAATATTTAACTTTTCAACTAGTGGCTTGAAGTGTTTTCATATACGTCTATTCAAAACAAAGCAATACATATGACCCCCCATCTCCCCAGGTTGTATGGGTCAATGTGTTATGAGCAGTTTAACCGAAGACTGACTTCCCTTTTTCCGACTGTTTCACTTAAAAATAATGTGATGCCTGAAGAGATGACACTATCCTGTATTTCAGAAGGAAAAAAAGAGAAACAAATGTTATAAAAAGCTGTCTGGCAGAAGTATGTATTTCTTATCCCACTAATCATCTTGTGGCCTGTCATCCCCCATGTTGAAACAACTCCTATTTATAATGAGCTGCTAACTGTACTACAAATATTTTCAATTTATTATTAGTAAAATATAAAAGTAAGTTAAAGTATTTAGTAGTGAGCCAAAGTGTTATCTTTTCAGGTACTATAAAAAGTACAGCCTTAAGAGCTGTGAAATTCATTCATCTAATATGTTATCTAATTGAATGTCAAAGGGTCATAGCATTTTAGCATAGCATTAGGACTCCAGCTAATGATTATATGATCAATTAATCTGTAATTTTTTTTTGATTAACTGATTAAGATTCTAGTCAATAGAGTCCTACAGGAATGAGTCCTAAAACCCGGAAATGAGTTAGCATTTTAGCACTTCTGTTTCCTCATCTGGAAGTCAGTGGGTTTTGAATGGGTTTTTGGTTAGATGTCTGAAATAAGGTCTGCGGTTAACACAAGCTTGAGAGATTATAATGTTTTGTTCTACGACATAAATTACATCAGTAAATATCCCACTCATTCATTTTGAAGCCTTTATGTGTCTTAAAGAAGGCGGTTGCTAACAAGTGGCTAAATGAGACTACTAAAGGTCATCACCCCGACTCGTCTGCCTTTACAGCCTCGTTGTTTATACTCATGCTCATGCGACCGTGGTGTAATATGTTTACAGCCCAACGTTAGCTTTTTACTTCTGCCGATTGCAATCGCAATTAAAAAATCATAGAAGTGGTGTTCATTCGTGAAGATTATCTTGCTCAACAAAACGTGTAAGTATCATAAATGTGTGTTTGCTACAGAGCTTTTTTTCTGGAGTATTCCAAAACCCAATGGAAAAATCTCATTGGCTTTTTGTCGAGGGAACCAGGGCGATGCTAACTTCCTGGTTGGCCTACAAAAATACGTCATCCCTGGAGCACTCTATACACGGTGACGAATGACCATCATAATTTCCCAGAGTCGACGTTCATTTTATCCATTGTACAGTGATAGAAAACGTATAAAAGCAGCAAACCTTCACATCTGAGAAGCTGGGACCAAAAAAAACATTTGGCATTTTTGCTCTGTAAATTACTTAAATAATTAATGTATTATCAAAATAATTTGAGCAATTTTCTGTTGAATGATTGTTTAGTTGACTAACCATTTCAGCAGCGAACAGAGCTGATTTAGCTTGTTAGATGTCTATTCCACGTTGAAATAACCCCAAAGTGTTCAATAAAAAATGACACACTACCTTGTGACACATGCATAATGTCTTATGTCATGAATCAGTATCACATAATAGACCTCCCGCCTTACATCACGTCTCCTCCTGCCTCCAGGAACCACACTCGACTAGCGCTAGGCAGTGGTAGAAGGGAGTAAAGCTTCCTAGATGGATGGGCAGGGTATACTGTGTACTGTGTGTATATGTGTGTGTGTTTGTGTGCTGATGAGGAGGGGTGCTGCAGTGAGTGTATGGCTTCACAGGAGCAGGCCTAGTGGGGGACTACATTAGGAAGGGGTTGTGTCCTGCTCATGGGACAAGGGACCAACTGCGACCTTGTGGATAATAACTGCCACCAGGGGTCACAGCCAGCCACAAAGGGAGAGAGGCAGAGAGAGTGAGTTAGAAAGAGAGGACAAAGCTTCATCACTTCCCCATTCTCTGCATCTCACTCCGAGTGCCCTCCCGCTCATGTCAGCGCTATCAGTTTAAATGGAGCATTATGCAAAACGGAGATGATTTTGGCTTCAGGGGGTGTGATAGGGAGAATTGCGGGTTAATGTAGGGGAGAAAAGAAAAGAAAGATGGGGATTTTGTTGGGTGGGTTAGAGCGATAGTAGGAGGTTGTGGGGTGGGGGGGGGGGTGTTGGAGGGGAAAAGGGGGTATAAGAGGGTTAATAAAAGTGACAAGTGAGTGTTTCATTCTATCTAAGCCACCTTCCTAGACAGGTAACTCACTTAGAGGATTCGCTGAGTGAGGGAGTCAGGCTATTGGGGGAGATCGTCACTTCGGTGTCTGTCTCAATATAAGCCAGAGGCGACACAGGACCCCAGGGTCCGGCCTTCCCATATAACAGCCCACCTGAGAGCCAGCACAATAAAGGCCACTCAGCCAGATGCAATATACCACAAAGAGAATTTCCTGAAAAACTTGATTTAAGCCGGAAAGGAATTGAAAGTTATTTGCAAAAAGCGATATCCAAAAATGATATACCCCAGGTTGACTTAGGAGAGTCATTCATATAAGATTGACTGTTATCTACAAGCTAAATGGATTTGGTTTTACCTGACTCAAAAGAAAAAGTTATTGGAAAACACACTTTAGCGAGTCTCTTGTCTCTTCGTGTGGACTGTTGAGGTGAAGCGAAGCGCTGGATGCTATCCTTTGAGGATTTTCCATTTTCATCGCTTACACAGTTTTGAAAGGGAATCAACTTTTAAAGATGCTGCCAAATCTCAGACTTCCTACAAGTTTATTGCACTTGCCATGAGTCAAAGATGTGATTGTTTTAAAAACATTCTGAATCAGTCTAATCAGAATTTTACCTTAGTCATGTGTTCAGCGATATTGAATTCCCAACCCAAAAAGTTAATTTTATATCCTTTGTTATCGACATTGTGTCTCTCTAGGTTCTGTCAGATTAAATGCAACTTTTTTTGTTTGTTTGTTGGGGGAGTGGGGGGGCATTTTTTTTCAATTGCAGTATCAATTAATTAGCCTAACACTAACTGCATCCTTACATTTTTCTATGCAGCTTACATCGGTACAATTTGATGAGCATTTAAATCTGTAGCAAATTTAGAGAGGTTTTTGTACAAGACTCCACTAACTAAAGTGCTGAAAATATAAATAGAACAGGTGGGCATAGCAGGTAGAAACGCATGCAATTTCATGTAGTAATGAGTATCAGAAGTATAATAGCACGCGTTAACGCAAATTTGTTTAACGCCACTAATTTCTTTAATGCATTAACGCAACTTGTGATTATTAGGTTGTAGCGGGCTTAGTTTTAAAGCTAGAGTGAATATTGGTATCATATGAAACTAGACAACCTAAGGAGTCCACTGGTACCAACAATGTCATATGAGCGTGTCGTGAAGGAGGATAAATAACGCTCTAAACTTACACTAAGTTTTGGTGAGGAAAAACTGACATTGCCATTTTCAAAAGGGGACCTCTGACCTCAACATATGTGAATGAAAATGGGTTCTATGGGTATCCACAAGTCTCCCCTTTACATACATGCCCACTTTATGATAATCACATGCAGTTTGGGGCAAGTCATAGTCAAGTCAGCACACTGACACACTGACAGCTGTTGTTGCTTGTTGGGCTTGAGTTTGCCATGTTATGATTTGAGCATATTTTGTTATGCTAAATGCACTACCTGTGAGGATTTCTGGACAATATTTGTCATTGTTTCTGTGTTGTTAATTGATTTCCAGTAATAAATATATACATACATTTGCATAAAGCAAGCATATTTAACCACCCGCATGTTGATAAAAGTTGTCCAGGATGTACCCTGCCTACGCCCAATGTCAGCTGGGATCGGCTTCAGCATCCCTCTCGACCGTGAATTGAATAATCAGTTTCAGATAATGGATGGATGGATGTTGATAAAAGTGTTAAATACTTGACAAATCTCCCTTTAAGGTACATTTTGAACCGATAAATAATGTGTGATTAATTGGCCGTTAATCGTGATTAACTATGGAACATCATATCGCATTCAATATTTTAATCGATTGATTATTTTGTTGATTATCCATTAAACATTTGGTTTAGGAAAATATAAAAAAAAAACAGTTTCCCTGAGTCCAAAGTGACTTCTTCAAATCAAGTCTTTTTTTTTGTCCAACCAACAGTGTGAAACCTGAAGATTTACAATGGTATAAAACAGAGAGCAGCCTCACATTGGAGAAGCTGTACGCAGAGAATGGTTGGCATTTCTGCTCAATAAATGACTTGACCTATGAAAAGATTATCAAACTTTTATTAGGATTATTATTATAAAATTGTTGATGAATATTTTTGTGTTGATTGGCTAATCACTACACCCACAGTGGCGTAAGTGGGATTGTTCGAACCCACCTATGTACCAAAAAGGTGCTTGCTCAGAGGAATTGACTTATAACAGAGGAAAATGGCACTGTGACGGTGTTAGTGTTACCACTTTGTGTGAGCAAAAAATTAGACGACAGTGTGGCCGTGGTGGAAAAGCTTAAAATTGCTGTCACTGAATTTCCCTGTGAATTTAACAGTTAAGGTATGATCAACCTGAAACTCTGCAGCAGTTTGGAAGTGCAGCGTTTTTGCAGAAAATCATTTGAACTTGTGGCCAATGCACCGACGCAGTTTGTGTGTACGAGGTGTGAGAGATCCCCCTGGGGTGTGTTAAATAGTTTCTGTGTATCGCTATTACAGAGGTTAACAATTATTTTCTCCCTTGAAATGAGGGGCGCTGACCCTAATATGAGGCCACTTAACACCCATAATAAGATGATAATTGGCCAGTGATGATGGTCTTGCCCCTCCCCCCGCCCCCAATACAGTTATTTGTAATAGATTATCTGCGTATTAGTTACATTTATCATTTCCGAAATGAAGCGCATGGAGATGTGCGTGTGTGTGTGTGTGTGCATGAACACTTTGCATGTGTATGTGGGTGATTATCAGTGGGGGAGGGGCGGCTGAGACTTGAGATAATAATACTTCATATCATTTCCTCCTTCCCCATCCTGATATTTTCTTTTTACGCTCGACGCCCGACTTCCTCACGTGCGCGCTTCACTGATGACTGTCATAATTGCGTGTTCACGGGCTCGATTTCCCCCGAGGGGTTCCCCAAATTAAAAGAAGTCATCCCACTCTTCCCTCATCTCCCCTTTCCTCCAGCACCCTGTTTACCACACACACACACACACACACACACACACACACACACACACACACACACACACACAATCTCCCCCCCCCCTTGTTTCTCTCTCTCTCTTACACTGCCGCTCCAGGGATGCCATGCCTATTTGAATGGAACTTTCTTGTCTTTTTTTCTTCTTCCTTTTCTCTTTTGAGGACAGTCACTTTCTGCTCTGCTAGGCTGCTGTTAAACATTTGTTCTGTATGCAGATGATGCACATTGTGAATTTTACAGGGCCTCTGCTGGGGTCAAATAACTGTAAAGACAAAGGATTACAGATTTAAATACAGTTTTAAAAAGGAAAGTTATTAATCACACTTCTATGAACCATTTAAAATAATTTGTTGCTCTCTATCACTGATTAACAGAGATTTAGTCCGTAACAAGCTGAAAAAAAGCTTTTGAGTTCCAAATGTAGAGTCCTATGGCAAATTTACATCTGCAGCAGCAATAAGCTGAGATGGACAGGGATGGCTACCAACTAGAGGTCGACCGATTTATCGGTCGGCCGATTAATCGGGCCGATTATTTGACATTTTTTCATAATCGGCATCGGCCGATGCCTGAGCATATTAACCGATTATCAAGCAGGCACATCTGCGGGCAGCCAGTGTTGTTGTTGCTGTGGAACACGTGTGACGCCGCCCCTTGTGTGTCAATCAAATTGCCATTCTGCCGGCAGAAACCGGTAGGCTTAAATTCTTCTCTTTCAAAGCCCTATATATTTAATTGGTTAGATATGAAATGCTCCGACGTTATCAATTCTGTTTTTGGTAACGGAGAATTTCTCTCCGTCGGTAACGTTAGCTGTGTGCGGGGCGGAGCAGCTCTCACAGACACGCTGCTGCAGTGCAGACACACACACACACACAGACACACACACACACACACACACACACACACACACACACACACACGCACAGAGCTTCTACTCTTAGTAACTATCTCTCTCTCTCTCTCTTACACTGCCGCTCCAGGGATGCCATGCCTATTTGAATGGAACTTTCTTGTCTTTTTTTCTTCTTCCTTTTCAAGCCGCGTGTCACTAATGAATAAATAAAACACACACAAGCAGTGGATTGACTTTCATGCATGGGTGCACTGGCTTTGATGAGACCCCCCTCCCCTCCAATCTTATAGACAGGCTGCTGAGGACAGTCACTTTCTGCTCTGCTAGGCTACTGTTAAACATTTGTTCTGTATGCAGATGATGCACATTGTGAATTTTACAGGGCCTCTGCTGGGGTCAAATAACTGTAAAGACAAAGGATTACAGATTTAAATACAGTTTTAAAAAGGAAAGTTATTAATCACACTTCTATGAACCATTTAAAATAATTTGTTGCTCTCTATCACTGATTAACAGAGATTTAGCCCGTAACAAGCTGAAAAAAAGCTTTTGAGTTCCAAATGTAGAGTCCTATGGCAAATTTACATCTGCAGCAGCAATAAACTGAGATGGGCAGGGATGGCTACCAACTAACTTACCAACAGAAAAATCAAAGGTATGAGTCATCCTTGAACCACAGTTTGCTTGTGATCACTGGGAGGTACAAGCACCAAAACAAAATGAAAATAATTTAAAACAGATTGCTGCCTTAGATACACAATACTGAAATGATCTTCTAAATTGTGGCTGTGTTAACATATAATATGTTTTATATTATGCACAAATGAAAATATTAGGACTGTCAAAGCAAATTTGCACCACTAATTTCTATAACGCATTAATGGAACTTGCGATTTTTAGGTTGTAGGTTGCTCAGTTAAAGCTTGAGTGAAGATGCTAGGATCTTATGAAACTATCCACTGGTACCAACCATGTCATAGTAGCTTGTCGTGAAAGGAGGCTAAATAACGCTTCAAACTTGTGCTAAATAGGGTCCAAAGGGGTCCCTTGACCTCTGACCTGAAGATATGTGAATGAAAATGGGTTCTATGGGTACCCACGAGTCTCCCCTTTACAGACATGCCCCGTTTATGATAATCACATGCAGTTTGAAGCTGACTGACAGCTGTTGTTGCCTGTTGGGCTTGAGTTTGCCATGTTATAATTTGAGCATATATTGTATGCTAAATGCAGTACCTGTGAGGGTTTCTGGACAATATTTTTCATTGTTTTGTGTTGTTAATTGATTTCCAATAATAAATATATACACACATTTGCATAAAACAAGCATATTTGCCCACTCCCATGTTGATAAAAGTATTACATACTTGACAAATCTCCCTTTAAGGTACATTTTGAACAGATAAAAAAATGTGCGATTAATTTGCGATTAATCGCGTTAAACTATGGACCATCATGCGACTAATCGCGATTCAATATTTTAATCGATTGACAGCCCTGGAAAATATATTTGAATTATATAATAATAAAATAATTTCCTAAAGGATCAAAGTGTAAACCGTAGCAGCAGTCAGATCTACTAGTATAAAGTTTCTGATGTGGCAGTGTACTGTATTTACCGACCTTTACAACCACAGTTTAAAAGGAAATGAAGCCCAGACTGGTTAGAGTAGCCTTTGCTAGTACTTGTGCAGCTAAAGCCAGCAGTGTGTGCCCTCTCCTAACTGCCAAGGGCCTGGCATGTTGAGCAGGGCAGAGGGATCCTGGCACTAATTAGCTTGTAATGGCACCATAAATTATGGACAAATCAAGGCGGTGCATCGGACAGACGTTTTAATGAAAAGTTGTAATGGGTCACCCCCGGAGGCCTGAGGGGCTGAGGTCGTCTCACCTGCCAGGGTTATCCATCACATCACCGCTAGCAACAGGGTTGAATCCACAGACTGGTCCAGAGACCGTGTTTATGGTCTCGAGGCTGGATTTTTATTCTGGATTTTCCATTCTCTTCACCGCCGCTACCTGTTTGATTGTTTTTGAGTTTCTCTACCTGGCAGTGCTGATATCAGATATTCCAATGAGGCAATCTTTTCCCTATTCAGCTACATTACATCACCTTGCATCACATCTAAATAGATGCATATCCATAGAGCTTCGCACACATGCCCACACACCGCACGTGCATCAATTTCACACTTGTGATGCAGCACAGATGATGAGATCTTGATTTTTCCCAGACAGAGGTGCCTCTCTTTCACCTAGAAATCTTTAAGAAAATGGACATCAATCCCTGGAACGTATGGTCAAATAAAGTCATTCTGGGACTTATTGATGTTTCTTTTGTCCCTGCGTGCAAGACCCGATAGGGTTCTGGCCGCGGCTGCCAGATGAGCGTCTGAGAATCATTAGCGAAGCTGATTTGATTTACGTCCTGTGTAGATGGGGCCACCCAAATGATCTGCCTCGCCATGGCCGTCATCAATCACCGCCAACCAGAGGGCACAGCGAGCACGCATGGGAAAGAGAGCGGGGTGGCACACCAAAGCACCCACGGGGCTGTGCATGCGTGGGCATGTGTGCAAATACTTTGTACAAGTGTGTACTCTGTAAATATCTGTGTGTGTGTGTATGAGAGTGTGTTTGTGGGATGAAATTTGTGCGTGTGTGTTTGATTATGTGTCCATGTGGGGGGTGCATTGTGTGTGTTCATTTGTGCATGCATGTTGATTTGTGTGTGTCACTATGTGAGCATACAAGACTTATTATGAATCTGGATTTGAAATTATTCACATCTACCATTTTAATTGTAAATTCAAGCAACGCATTTTGGGTTTTAACATTCAGTACTTTTACGGCATTTGATGTTTTCTTCAGTCAGTGGTTCCCAACCGGTGTAGACTCCGTTTTCTTATTTCTCCGTAGTTATTAAGTCATAGTTCACACAGAGTAACTAACACAGTCAGTTTCATTTTACAAAATAAACAACATAGATTTGGTGCATTTGGGCCTTGGAACCAAACAAAAATAAAAAGTATTGTAACAGGAATGTGCAGTAATGCCTAGTTCACGCTAAACAACTTTAGCCCTGATTTTCCGCTCCCCGACAGTGTTTGGTGCTCCCCGACAAACGCCCCAGATCAGAGGCAAATCGGCATTGGCTCGGCGCTCGCACGTCGGTCCTCGAGCGTCATGTGTGAACTGCTCAAAGACGCGAGCCGAGAGGCTCACTTCCACTCGCCGATGCTTCGTAGACCCATTCCAGATATCTAGCATGCTAAATATCTGGACCTGTCGGGGACTCCGGCCATGAGCTTCAGCCAATGAGAGAGCGAGACACGGGTTGAGGGGAAACATGGGGGAGGAGAGGTCGCCTGTAACAATAGGATTTACTGTATGTGTTGCATTTGCAACACGGCGCAAAGTTGCAGTTGCACCTAGAGGAAGAAATAGTAAGAAAAGAGTGTGGAAACCGGTGGAAACAGGCTATTTTGTAAACACGTGCCAACAACAACGCGTGTGTCTCGCGTATGGTATCACGTCGTTTACTGTGGATTTCTCGCGTGTCTTCGTGACAAAACGTAGTTTGGAGACCTCATCGGGGATTCCTCCTGGTGAAAGATCTTGTAGTGTGTGACCCCCCCCTGTCTCCCGTCAGTCATGTAGCGTGAAAACCACAACGACTTAAAGACTCCAGATTACAAGACAGCAAGTTGTGTAGTGTGAACATTATAGAGATCTGGCGACTTTGAAAGTCTTGTATGAACTTGGCTTTAGGCATTGAAAGTATTGTATAGAAATATAACTAATTCAGGCTTAATCCGGCTTTACAGCATAACATCCTAGGTCTAAAGATTACAAGACCAGGGCAATGAAACAGTTGCTTTTGCTGGAAATTATGAGATGGGAGAAGTTTTTTTTTCAATTAAGTTAGGCTGACTTATGATAGGTCCATATTAGACCAAGAACAGAAAAGTTTCTTTTTCAAGAAAAGCAAAACCAACTTTAATATATTTTGTCATATTTATAGTTAGTCACTCTGCAGTGGGAATGGTACTTCAGAATAAAAGTCCTTTGCCAGAAAGGACACTTGAGAATAAAGATTTTTGGTTAATAACATGACCAATGCAACCAGAAAGGGATAACATATTTCTGTTCATATATAGATACAACACACATTTAACCCTGAATTTAAGGTAGTTTTAATTGCATCAAATCACCGGGACTTACAGCAGATGGTTTCAAGTGCTTGCACAGCATGTCCAGCAGATACCAACTCCATATATTTCGAATTCTGTCCAGTGAGTGAAATGATATTCTAACCTGATCATTTCTGACCTAAGGCCAGTGAGCTGGTGAAATTCCCATGCTGTTCATGAGGTCCTGAAATCACAGTTAGATGTATTGCAGCTCCTCAGGAGGATTAATCGAGACATTCTGGCAGCTGATCAAACTTAGTATTTACCCTTTTCTTTTTTTTTCACTTTTAGCGCCCCCTTTGTATCTGTGTGTTTGCTAGTGTTTGCATGTGTATGAATATCCGTGCGTCTGTCTGACAAACTGAGTGAAGTGGGGGCCTAGTGAGAAATTGGTGCGTTTCCATTTGAGGGCTCATGATTGACGGCCAACTTCGGCTTCCCCGGGAGTGTGTTGTTGCTGGCAAGAATCCACGGCGCCTTGTTCACTTACAGAGAGTTGGCACAGGTTCCACTCCACAGCGGCGCACAATTCACATGCCACCGCACTGTTGCATCAGCAATAATCTCTTAAAGCCAACAGAGACAGGGAAACGGATCAACGTTTCGTTAATCGAAATGCCTTTATCCGAACCCCCTCCCATCGTAACCACCTCCACGCTAAAACACCATGGCACTTGTATTATTGGAACACGCATGCTCAAATATCTCCCTGTGATATGGTAATGAAACACTAATCCTTTATAGTGTCGGTCTATTTGCACTTTTATAGCGTTCAGAATCCAGGGATTCCATTGGATTCAGGTTAAAGGAATATCAAATTAGATATGCAGTATCAAATCCCGAATTTATGACTCAAATATAGGCCTATTTGTTTTGTTTTTGCTAATACGCCGGAGCAATAGTGACGATCTTCAAACATTCAATACTGTAGAATACTCCCCCTCATAGAGCACACACATACTGTGGATTATAGCAACATGAATATCACACATTGGGGAGAGGAGGGCGGTGTGTGCAAGTGTGTGTGTGTGTGCGTGTGTGTGTGTGTGTGCAGGGGGTGAAGGCCAAATTAGCCAGGTTGTATAAGCAATTATTGGGGCACACTATGTACCTAAGCACCCTAATAGGTATGTAGAGGAGGCATTATTCAATTAGAGTGGCAGTTTGCTGTAGCGAGGAGCAGAGCAGTGGTGACAGCGCTGGTGTCTTCTCCTTATGAAACAACCTATTTAAGCTAAATCAACTCCCACTTAAGAGCTGCGGTAATAAGCGCGCGGCGACGCTCACCGGCCCGCGGGGGCCCATCCGTCATGCTGTAATACGGAATCAGAATGAGTGATAACACCTCGTCCTGCTACAGCGCCTTAGCTGCTGCCGCAGGAATGGCTCTCGAGCACACATACACACGCACACACAAGATAACATACACACCTGCACAGACACACACATTGCTAGCAGCAGCAATACTGCTGGATGGCTCTGCTCATTTCCCGCTCCCACCCACCTCCTGCTCCAGCAACTTGCATATGCGGAAATAAATTGTGTTTCTATGGATTTGCAAGTATGAGCCTCTTTTTTGTTTTTTTGTCATCGTCCAAGTGGGAGCACGCTGTATAGTGTTGGTCTGCGTGTGTGTGCGCATTGTATATTTAGTTCAAAATGATTAATTATGTTCAGAAATATTATCGGGCTGCAACTCACAATTAGTTTCATTTTTGATTAATGTATTTTTTGATTGATTGATTACTCTTCAAAATGTCAGAGCCCAAGCTAAAGTCTTCAAACTGCTTTTGGACAGTTCAACCTCCCCCAAATTTTCCATTTACAATGATATAAAATGTAGGGCTGCAACAAATGATTATTTTCATTGTCGATTAGACTGTTGATTATTTTCTCGATTAATTGATAGTTGTTTGGTCTATAAAATGTCAGAAAATGGTGAAAAATGTCAATCAGTGTTACACAAAGCCCAAGACGACGTCCTCAAATGTCTTGTTTTGTCACAATATTCAGTTTACTGTCATAGAGGAGTAAAGAAACCAGAAAATATTCACATTTAAGAAGCTGGAAGCAGAGAATTTTTCCTTTTTAGAGAAATCTAAAAAAAATCACTCATACGATTAATCGATTATCAAAATAGTTTGCGATTAATTTAATAGTTGACAACTAATCAATTAATTATTGCAGCTCTAATAAAATTAATAAAAGCAACAAATCCTCACATTGGAGAAGCTGGATCTTTTTTTGGATTTTGGCTGACTAATCGCTTATCAAAATCATTAATTTTCTGTCGATTGACTCACTGATTAATGTACTAATTATTTCAGCTCTAAAATATTGTCAATATCTTTTCATCACTCAGTAACCACGTCCTGTTTAACAGTCATGTTGTGAAATTGGTATCCGAGTCCATCAAGGCATATTTTAATTGATTGTTATTGGCTACATTAAGCCCAGTCACTAGTCATCATGTAACCCTCCTTCCCCCTGTCATGATATCTCTGTATCAGGCCGCTAGGCGACATTAGGTTTGGTGACAACTTACATTACGTGACTGTAATTTCTGTCTCAACACAGGAACAGTGCACTCACAGACGTTAGTCGGTTACACCATAAGTACACTGTAAATCCTTGTTGGGAAAAATCTGGCAGATGAAGTTTGCAAGGAAGGAATCGTAAAAGAAGACGCAGCCACAGCGAGCTGGTTTAGATAAGGAGCTGCAGGCGACAGGCAGTCGCTGCAGTTTGAGTGAACCTCAAAGCTCCAACATGTCATGAAGGGATTCAACTTTTACCTTGCACTTCCTGTCTTATGGAAAGCCACACTGATCACAGGTGTTCATGGAACAGTTATTCCATCAGTTTTGCCATTTTTAACACCTACATGGTTGGAAGTGAGATCCTGAAAAAAATACTGTGCCAAATGTGACATTACCGGTCGACGTATTCTTGATAAAAGATTGATCACATTCTTAAAGCTTTTTAACTAATCATTGGTATATCATTGACATCCCTAACTCTGTTATCTAGTGGGTGCTTTGCCTTAGACTGTAGGCACATCAGTTGCACCGCAGTATTTAAAGTTTTTACTGTACATTTACTCTACACAAAACTTATTACAAAGAACCAAGGCAGCAAATACAAACAAACGGGAAAAAGATGTCGAGTATTTTCCCGATTTGAATTATGAATAGATGAATGAACAGATGAAAACAACAACAAAACATCTACAGAGTGATGAAAACAGAGGAGGGAAAAAACACTCAATAAGCGGCATGCTTGAAATGTTTGAGAAGCCTGGTTTCATGGGCATCCTACTTTCTTTTTTTATATCTTGTTTGTTTTTCTCCTCCACTCATTCCACATCTCTCTCTCTCCCTTTTCCTCCTATCCCTCCCTCTCTCTCTCTCTCTCCGTGGCTCATCAGTGTGGTTGTTCATCGGTAATGACTCCCACTGTGGCAGGGCCCCTTTAAGGTTGAGGCCCCCCCCCACCACCCCTCCATCCTTCCCCCTCCTTCAGTCCCATCCGCCATGCATTATTCATGGCTTCACAATCAAATGAGGGAACTACGGTTGGTAGCAGGAGACATGGTGCATGGCTCTTCCTCCCCAAAAGTCCCCCGAGGTGCCCCAGTCTGGTACCCACCATCACCCACTCTCCCTAACCCCCGCCCCGGCCCAACCCGCCACCTCCCACACACCCCTCCCGACACGGTGACAGATTTTTTTATTTTTTTTTTATGATTGGGGTGGGGGTCCAGACACATTGACTCCATCCCACCCTTCCCTGGGGTCATTGGCAGTCACGCTGGTCAGCGGTGACCTCCGTTGCCCTTTGGGGTACTCACCACTTCCTCTTCCTCTCCACAGGGATGCACCCAAAGTGTCTGGCACCTTTTTGGAGGATGGGTGGGTTGTGCTTGGGATAGGTCGTCCTTTCTTTGAAAGCTTTTATACTAAGAGCTAAGACACTGGTTTGACATCAGTGACAAGCTGTTAAACTTGTAAAGATGTTATTTTGTCCAAACTGTTGTTGCCAAATCTTAGAGACACCCCCCTTGTTCCCCCTTTGAACTCGGTGCTGTGTAGCAACCAGAAACCATTCATTTGCCAGGACATCATCATCTGCCTGACTCCTTTATCTTCAGTTCAACATAATACATAATTCATTGCTCTGAAGTGCATATTACCTTTCCCACACCTGCCAGTGCCCTTTCAACACCAGGAGGACGGAACATTGTGGGAAAAAAAAGGCAGGACAAACTTAAATCTCCTGTAGTAGTCCTCTCAGATCAGCAGACAAGCTGATCATCTGAACACACACACACACACACACACACACACACACACCACATCTAGTGTGTTATGAATTGAATGGTACAAATGCGTATAAAGTCAATGGAAATGCACAAAAGCATCTGCTGTAGTTGATGTCTCAACTTCTCAGCAAATAATTCAGTGGTGCTGTACATGCTGCAGGAGGATGATATGCACCCAGTGATGGTGGCAGGATCTTCTCACCCGGACGAGCATTGGTACAGGACAGCAACCAAGTAGCTCTGTCTCTCACAGTGATGATGATGATGATAATGGGACTTACTATACTATCACGATACTTAGTTGCTGATTCGATATGTGTTGCGAGTTTTAAGTATTGCGATTCTACAAGCATTGCGATTCGATATTATGATTTATTGTGATTTTTGTTAACTTTTTTAACACTAGACCATAGGAAAAAGTTGTATCATACACTTCTAGGGACTTTTACTTTGAAAAATATCTAAATTAATACATTAAAATGTTTGATTTTCAGCAAGTATGTAGTCAGAGATGTCCTGAAGTCAAATATATCAGTCATTGTCAGGCATTATTTATTAAATAAATAAAAAAAATTATATTAATTAATTTATATTAATTATATAAATATTGTTATTATTATATTAATAAAAATAAATTTTTCCAGCAACCCAAAAATCAAAGAATAAAGCCATTTCCCTCACAAATTAGTGGTATTTTCTTTTTAATTTATAAGGGACATGTAATGTTTTATACTTCTGGTGAATACAATCCAATCAATCGTATTTCCACATATGTATTTTGTATATACAGTTCCCTTTGTTAACACCTTATTTTGAAAATCAGATGTAGTCACGTGTATACTTCCGCTAACTTCACCAAGTCCGTCGCTAGCTATCCCGTCAGCTCCGTTCTCTTTATACATCCATGGTCAGCGCCATCGGGGCCGTTTGACTGTATTTAAGATAAATGTCAGTATATGGGTGCTCTACAGTTGTAGCGTCGGCTGATTTGACCACAGAGATCAGAGTGACGGCTGGCTTGACCGCACGTTACCGCATTACGATAATGTTTCCTGTCCATGATAGCGTTAGCATGCAGCTTTAGCCGTGATGTTTAGCTCTGCTTTTCCTGGCAATGTGTGAAACCCAAAGTGTTTCTATACTTTACTGTATGTGTACTGTTTACCACTTTGGATTTAAAATGTGAGGGTTAAAGTCGTATCCACGCGGACCCTCCGCTGTTTTGAACTTCCTCGTTGCGGTCGGCTGCGGTTTGTTTTGGTTGACGGATACAGAACGGATATGACGTCACGTTACTCAGACTACACCAATATAAGCCGTAACTTCCTTCTACCTTCGTTAAAAAAAAATTGTATGTATTGCAGTGAATCGGTTTTTTTTTTTCCCCACCCCTAGTACAAATGCAGATAAAGTCGATGGAAAGACACAAAAGCATCTGCTGTAGCAGATTCTGCATATAATTCAGTGGTGCTGTACGTGCTGCAGGAGGATGATATGCACCCAGCGATGGTGACAGGATCTTCTCCCCCGGACGAGCACCGGTACAGGACAGCAACCAAGTAGCTCTGTCTCTCACAGTGATGAAGATGATGATGGGACCTAACAATGCTGACGTAGCCACACCTGTGCCTGAGCATGTGGCTCTTTGTGAGCAGTACACATGAACTGCAAAAACACTTGGGAGGTCAAATTTGTGCACATTAATGAAGACAAAAATAGGATAATAGGGATGGGAAGTGACAAAGTGAACCCGAGAGAGATTGCAGGTGGGCAACCAAGAGGGATAGTAGAAACTTAACTTTACTTTATTGCAGTTTACCACACAGATGGGGAACAGGCTTGTTGCACAGATGATTCCTGCCCAGCTGCTATAGCCTTCAGGTTTTGTTGGGCTCCCTCCCTCCCTCCCTCCCTCACTCCACCGTCACACAGATCTTTGCTAAGTTGGAGACATAGCTCATTTGATAAGCTCTTTTTAGAGCAAAGACTACACAAAGTTTACTTAAAATGACAAGTGTTTTTGAGGTCAACCGGGATGTTTAAATGACTAATTGGTTGAAAAATTCCCAGCATTCATTCTTGCAACCAGTGCCTGTGGCGCAGTGAGAAGTGTCAAGATTAGAGTACTGGAGAGAAAGACAGAAAAGGAGAAAATTCCTTTGCCTGTAGTAGAATAGTTGAATGAAGAGGAAGATTACAGATTAACATATTAAATGCCAAGATGGGCCCACCTGGTGTGTGACAGATCTTTTACACAGCGCAGCCAGTGGAAATGGAAATGTATCATAACTAGGTCTCTTGTGAGTAATTTTATTCTGATCACTCCTGGTTTATTCGTTTGCCGCTTCTTTTATTACAGTCTTTATATACATATGAAGGATTAAGTCCTGTAATCATGTTGGTAATTGAAATTGCAGGCTGTGATATTGTACATTGCTTAAAGCCATACAGTCTCACACAGTCACCTGTCTGAATCAGAGTTCTCCATCTTTCCTTTCCTGTCATTCTGAATAACCCAAAACACTGCAGCCAGTCCCTTCTTGTCCTAGCCAGCCCATAAATATGCCATTATGGTACTCTTATTATCCTCATTATTGGGGTGGCTGGAGTGGCGCCTGCGTCTATCACGGCCCTCTAATGTGGGTCTAATGGTTCTGACCTGTACGGGACACAGGTGGTCCCCAGAACAGCCTTGATTGGGTCCATTTATTAAGCTGCTCTGGCGCCAGAGACGGTCCAGTTAGTCATTTGCGTGCGGGGCAGGTTCCATTCCCAAGGCTGTTGATGGGCTGGACCCCCCCACTCTGCACCCCCGTCTCGCCTCATAGCCCCAGCTTTGTTCTTTCCTAATGGCTCAATTAAATGGGTTAATTCGGAATGGGGACCCTCTTCAAATCTGTGATTATCACCTAGCCCCCTACCCTGCCACATCACCACCACCACCAGCACACACACACACACACACACACACACACACACACACACACTGCTATTACTCCATCGCTCACCCCCCCCAACTGCAAGCCCACACATTTATTATTCATCGCAATCAAATAAGTGAGGTGGTTGAAGAAAGTTGCTTTTCTCTCTCTCTCTCTCACTTTCTTTCTTACCTCTCTCTCATTCTCTCTACCTCCATCCCCTCCCTCCGCGCCTCTTCTCCTCCTCCTCGCCACTCGTCACCTCTCCTCTCCCAGGGAAGAATTTCTTTTATTGCGACAAACACTCTGTGGAGCCCTCGGCTTTCGGCAGCCCCAGCCAGTCATCGATGCAGGCAGTCAGGGAAGCAGGCAGCCAAGCAGCCAAGCAGCCAGGCAGGCAGCCCTCCCCGTCAGGAAAATGAGCAATTCTCTCATTGTAATAATGCGCCTCTGTCATCTTCCCATTATCGGCATGATAAAAGATGAAATATTCAGGGAGGCTGGCCTCCTAACCTGATCTGGGCGCGATATTGGGCCTGTGGAAAATGAGTTTTATCAGCTTTAATATACTCCTTGGCAGACTGACCCTTGAAATTAAACATTATTACAGAGCGGATATTTAAAAAACCGGGGCCACAAATTACATCAAAATGAAAATATTAAGGAACATTACGAATATATCAAGTGGCGCTTCTCTCTCTCTCTCTCTCTTCTCACGCTCGCACACCGGCTCTCCTCATTCTGACACCCCCTTTCTCATCCAGCCTCACTCGCTCCGCCATTTCAGCCCCCCCACCCCCTCACCCCCCCTCAACCGTCTTCGATGAGCGCGGTTGGGGATGCGGCAGGCGACGTTGTAAGTGTCACTGTTGTTGTGTGTGTGTCTGCTGTGGGCTGGCAGAGAAATAATAACAATGCTGCCTGTCCCACCAGCTTCATACGTCTGCATAAACTAATTAGACCTCGACGCTCTCATCACCTGCTTTATTGAGAATGGAGGGGAGAACACTGGCACTGGAAGTGTGGGACTTGAGTAGCAGTGTGTTCCTACACTCGTGTGTTTGTATGTTTGGGAGGGAATGTGCGACGGAATTAGTGCTTGATGTGTATTTGAGAGGGAGACAGAAAGTGTGTGAGCTCCTTTGGCATGGGTGGTGTGACTTAAAATACTGTATTTACATCTATGTGTGTATATATAGTAGTAAGTAAGTGAGGTTCAGTTCCAAATTTGTCAGATGAATAATCCTTCCTCTTCAAAACGATGGTATTTTCAGCTGCATTTTTTTTGTCAGGTGAAGGTAGCTCTGGACTCCTAACATGACAACTCGTGTACAGTAATGCTCGTGGAAAATAATGGAAAAACCAGTAGGAAGTGAGTTCCTCTAATCACTTTAAAAGTAAAAATCCCCCCAAATCTATCTGTCCCCCAAAATGCAGGGGAAGTGATGTTGGCTCTGTGAAGTGTGTGGTGATTTGTCACTTTGTGATGGGGGGATATGAGAAATGCAATAAAAGGCGGAGGAGAGATGTGATTTGAATAGATTTCAGAGGAAGTCGGTCCTTGGGGGAGTTGGATGAGTAAGCAGTGTCCCCGAGGACCGAATTAAAACTTTACTTTTGGTCACGGCGCCCCCTCCCCGTAGTGCTCCTTCGCTTATCGCCTGCATGTGCGAATGTGTGTACGCATGGGTTATAGTGTGTGTGTGTGTGTGTGTGTGTGTGTGTGTGTGTGTGTGTGTGTGTGTGTGTGTGTGGTGGCGTATGAGCATGTATGTGTCTGGCTTTTTTTCTGTTTGCGTGCAAATGTGTTTTCAGATGTGTGTGTTTCCACTTGTGTATGTGTGTCCCACGCAAATGGAGCGCCCTCCCCTGCCCCTCGCCCCGAGGTTATGGGGGGATACACACAGCTCCCTCTGCCAGGCTCAGATGAGTATTCACAGCAGCACGCCCCTATCCCTTAACCCAGCACAGGGGAGCTTTGCATATTGAGGCCGTGTATGTATCTGAGTGTGTGTGTGTGTGTGTGTGTGTGTGTGTGTGTGTTTGTGTATGTGTGTCTCCCCTGCCCAGAAACGAACAGGGGTCCAGTTGATTCCACGCACATGCATTGTTATTATTCCATTGGCGATTCAGCTGGCTTGGTTGGTGCCGAACTCATATAGCTGCGTGCATGCATGCACAGTGGCTCGACATGATGCATGCTACCGGCTTACATTTAGCTGTGTGTAAACGCTCATAGCTCCCATTGTCATTGGGAGGGTTAACACTGTACGTCTGGACTGGAGCAGAGGCAAGAAATTAGGGATGCTAATTTAGAATTTTTTTTCTGACCAATAACCGACCCTCGTTAACCGATTATTAACCGTTAACTGACAAGATTAGTGCGTTGCATGCACAGCGATGCTATTTTTGGCGCCTAACAAGCCGCCCAGCTGCAACGATAAGCCGATGCACAAACAGGTTAAATCCATCATTTATCACCAGCTGCAGTGTATGAGCACAAAACAGAAAACTGAGTCCCCGGTTCACCTCACCCGGGAGAGTTAGCAGCCACGATGCTGCGTGTATTGTCGTGGACGAATGCAGCCACTTTCCAAGTAATAGTCTCCAACGCATCATTTAGTTTAGCTGCGAGTTTGTCGTCTGTGTGTCTGTGTGTGTCTGCCTTGCATAATGTTAGCGAGTGTCCGACAAACTGTGTGTGCGTTTGTGCTGCGTTCACAGATGTAGCGTTGCTGGTGGCTTCGTGCTCGCAGTGTGCGACAGACCGTGTGTGTGTGTGTTGCGGCGAGGATTGTTCGGGTTGTCAGTGGCGTTGTAGCTGTGAACGTAGCAGGGCGGTGTGTGTACGGTTTATTTGTTGGTGAATAAATGCTACAACTCCTAAAGACCCAAGCTAAGCTCCTGTATCTTGCAACTTCGGCTCAGACTCACTTAAGGTGGACCAGCTATTGTCCTTTAAGTGACAAGCTGCTCCTCTGAGGTTTGCTCAGCTTTTTATTTAATTTTTAATATTTCTTTTAACCGTTTAACTGACAGCATTAATCGGTAAAAATTCTTAATGTGGGTTAACGGTTGTTAACATCCCGAACAGAAACGGTATTAAACACATGAGGGGCATCAAATGAGCTCTTGAGTGTTGTGGCCAGTCCAGCTTGCAATGCTTGAATGCTGTACTGAAGGAGGGAGCAGCTCTCTGATCAGGCCAAGCAAAGAAATAAAAGGGGGGAAAAAGGCAAATGCAGAATAGAGGGAATAGACACCACAGGGGTTGGTTGCAGAGAGGGGAGAAAACAGCAGAGGGAAAATGGCTTTCTCCATCCCTTCCACCCTCCCTCTCTCTATTTCTCTCTCTCTCTCTCTCTCTCTCTCTCACTTGATTCATTATGCTGATATACACAGTATTTGCTTCCTGAGTGAGCCCCCCTGCACTCCCGCCCTCCTGGAATGCACACACTGGTGAATGTACACACTCACAAACACACACACACACACACGCAGAAACACACAGCAAGATGGTGGTGGTGCCATAAATATAGCAAACGACACAGCCTAGCAGCCGAGCAAGGTCAGCTGCGGCCCAGGATGACAGTGCCGTGGGCGCTGCACCGAGTTCTTGTTAGAAATGCACACAGATAGCTCATTAGGACGGGCCCCTGAGGCCCCCCAAACACACACATGCACACGCAAACATATACAAACATTGATCCATTTACTGTTTAATTGCAAAGTTACAGTGTACGCTCCGCCGTAGAACGCGAGCCCCTCTCTGACAAGATTCAATTTGCTCCCCTCGTCAGTTGCTGCTTTTATTCCGTGTGCGAGGATGTCTGCTGGCTTCCAGTGTGTGTGTGTGTTTGAAATGTGTACCTGCAGGAGTGTACATGAAAAGTGTGTTTTTAATTTGAATATCTTCAAGGAAAAAGTGTTAGACTCATGCATTTACACATTTCATATATATGTTGCGTTTCGCCGCGTGTGATATCCTATCCCCCAGTACTACTGTAGCGCTACTGTATATTAAAAGCAGCGCAAACTTGGCTCGGTGTCGAAGGATAAGCACTTCTCTGAATGCAGAAACTGTCATGTTTACATAAGCACAGGACAGCTGCGGAAAAAAAATATCACATAGACGCACACAGACAATAGAGCTGTCTTTGTGTTTTTCTTTGCTCTGTGAAAGAAGACATCTTATTACAGAGTGAAGGGGAGATGTTGGACGAGGGGAAGAAAAAAAAGAGCAGGAAGGAAACCTTAGAGGGATGTTTTCTGTCCTACTGGAACAACTGGGGAGAAATGTCCACGTCTAGTATGACTTTGCATGAACTTTATAATTGCAGGGTAAAAGTTTGAGTGTGTGTCGGTGCGATGAACTGCGAGCATGTACATCGCCGCGCGTGTGTGTGTTAGGTGTGTTAGAGATGGCAGGTGTGCACGTATAGGAAAGTGTGTGTGTGTGTGTGTGTACTTGAATGTAGTAGAGGTGCTAGGCTCATGCTCTGGACACGCCTGAGAGACTCTGTGAGTGTTGCCCTCCTCCCTCCTCCACGCCAGCCTCAGACACATGCTGGGACACACACAACTAGTTTTTCACTCTCCTTTATCCTTTTTTTTCTCGCCTATCTCATTCTTTCTTTTCTCTCGCAGATAATACACAACTTTTTTTTTTATCAGACAGATTTTTTTTCTGACTCGACTACAATGCTATTGTACAGTAGCTGCATATCGCGTGTATTGCTATCTATCTATTATATGCTGAGTAATTGCTGTCTATTGCGTCCTCTCTCTCTCTCTCTCTCTCTCTCTCTCTCTCTCTCTCTCTCTCTCTCTCTCTCTCTCTCTCTCTCTCTCTCTCTCTCTCTCTCTCTCTCTCTCTCTCTCTCTCTCTCTCTCTCTCTCTCTCTCTGTGTGTGCCAACTGAAACAACCTCACTGGGCACAGTGGCGAACCATTGACTGTCTTCTCTCAGTGTCCTCTCCACCTCTACCCCTACTATGTGAAATAGATAAATGCATTGGATACTGATTGTCCCTCATGCCAACCTCCACCTCCATACACCCCTTTCCCGTGCCCCCCTCCCCCGCCCCCCCCTCTCAGCCTCCTGCCCGGCCGGGGGTGGTGTCAGTCTGGCAGGCCTTGGGGCCCGTCAGGCGACCAGTGGGCTGTGACGGGCAGCAGCTCCGCGTCCCTCTCCCTGCAGTCTGGCGCCCGCTGGGGTCTCGTCCGGGAGCCCAGCCTGCCAAAGTGACCTCACTCCAACTGAGAGGGGAGAAAAAAAAACAAAAACCCTCACACAGACCGCGGTTCACGCCATTTTTTCACTCTGCAAAGTGGACAACGCTGCAAACAAATGGCTATTTTGCAGTTGAAATTCATAATTTATACTCGCAACAATAAGTGTTTCGTTAAATATTGCGACGAAAATGCCGACTCATCTTAGCTAGATAATTTCAGTTTTTACATATATTGCTGTTCATTCAGTCTTCACTGATATGCCAGCGCTGATTTGTGTTTTAGGCCAGAATAATCATTCATGTGTTGGTGCTTTCAGAAACACTTTTTTAGCTGGTTGATCATTATCATAGTTTATCCTAAAATGGTCCAGTAATGGTTTGGGATCATAAAGAGCACAAAAAGTAAATCTCGATATATGCTTTTCCATTATGGAAAACATAGTATATAACAATTTTTCTATCCATTTAAAGAGAAAACAAGAAATTAACTAAAGTTCATCATTCTGCATCTCTGATAGAGTCAGTCTCTTATATGATGATACTTCTCTGCTGTTTTTGCCATCTTGTCAAGAAATTTGTATTTAAGCATCATATTGGGCCTTAAAATAATATTTGTTCCATACAGAGATGTGAATGGTTCTGGCATATTGTATTTAGATTATTTTCACTTTTTTTGTTCTAGAAACGAGCGTTAATGTCCTGAAATAAGTCATAATAGTGATGTTGAAATAGTTGAATTTAAAATTTGGATTGTCATTGAAAAACAAATGAAATCACGTCAGCTATTGACATAGTTTCCTCATTTATTTACAGCATATTTTTTTGATTCATCAGTACTGTAACGCCTGGATGTCAGGAAGTTTAGTTGGTAGTAATCTCGGTACACATGCTGGTAATCTAGTCACAAATGCCACTTAACTCATTTCCAATCATCATTTAATGGAGCCACTTCGAAATTCGTCTTCGTTTCGAGGACTTTCGAGGCAACATTTAGCTGCTCTTGCAGCAGATGAGGGGAGTAATTATTAGTGTGCCAGAAAAGATCCAGGTGCGTTACACAAACAATTTCCCCGCCACCATCTCTGGTGGCAAAAACACAACATCGCAGTTCTCTCCTGTGACCGAGTGCTGAGCTGTGCCTGCTGAGGCGAACCTCCCCCCTGCATCCCTGAGAGGGTGATGCAGCGAGGTGACACCGTTAGGGAGGAGAGCTCTGGGTATGTGTGTGTGTATTTGTTTGTCTGCATTAAAAATAATGTGTGTGTCTGCTGCAGCGAGTGTGTGTTTTTGTCGCTCTTCCTTTCTGTGTGAGTTCGGGTGACTTCACATCCAGTTCAAGTACTCTTTCCGGTGTGTGTTTAGTGTGGTGTCCCACTGCATGCGTGCATCCAAAAGTGTGTTTGTGTGTGTGTGTGTTTGCAGCATAATGTACTGTGCTTTACTTCCAACCCCTACCTCCCCCTCCCCTCCGTGTGCCCCGCCCTACCTCAGCCCCATGGAGATGCGTCGGGGTCAGGGAATATGGGGAGAGGAACATAGGGAGGCCGCACTCCACAACTTGAAAGGAATTCTAATGAACCAGCACAGTCGCACTGCCTATTCCCACGACAACAGGCCCCAAACAAATAGCTGCATTTGAAGTCCCCTCGTTTTATGACTTTGAAAATGCTGCGTGTGTGTGTGTGTGTGTGTGTGTGTGTGTGTGTGTGGTTGTTTTTGTTTTTGGGGTACAGTAAGTGTTTGTTGTGTGTGTGTGTGTGTGTGTGCGCGTGTGCACGTGTGTCTACCTCTACATTTTTTCCCAAGAAATTGGCCTGGGAACTGATTTACTTTAATGCCTACACAAGAGGATGTAATTATTGCCTGCTATGACCAGAGATAGACTTTTTTTATTTGTAATTACCAGACTCATATCGGTGTGCTTCTTCCCCCAATAAACACTTCACATAGGCTGTGAGGAGATGCAAAGTCTGCTACGCGTGTATGAGAGGATAATTAGAAGATCATTTCTATTTTATATTTAACATCAAGATACTTATTTGATCCAAGAGGCAGGTAATCGCTGAAACATTTAGCTTTCTCAGTGCCGACGGTATGTTTTTCATACCTCCCGGTTAATTTTTTAGATCTTATCAATTACAGGTATATTCACATATAATTGCAGAATGTGAGTTACAGATTTGTGTGTTTTTTTTTTTTTTTAACAGATCACATTAGAATATGTTGCCTTGTATTCCTGCTGGATTTACTTATTCAAACAGACCTTTTTAGAAGGATCTGAAAACGTAAATAACTTTGATTTTATGGAGACAAAGCAGGTTTCAATCCCGTGTTTTGAATTTTGGTGGCGTGTTGAACATTTTGTTAACACTGGATCTCGGATTAGGCCTTTAAATCATCTTCCAGCTATAAACCCATCCTGCACGAGGAAAAATGTAAATAATTCTCAATCATTTGGTAGAGGTAGGGGATTTTCCTTTTTGTTTTTTTTTATTGCCTTAGCATTACCTTAGAAAAAGAAAATCAGTTTTATGTCATTCGTACTTTAATCTTTGGCTAAGAAAAACACTCTTATGTCACATGACAAAAAAAACCCTTTCACACATTGTGCACCTGTTATCACGCAGGATACACACCTTTGTACTACCCTTCCTTTAATTCACACAAGGACCACTTTAAAAGAAAATTAAATGGAAAATGAAGAAACAGATGAGTGGGGTTGTGGCCAGTTAGGTGTCTGCATAAATATTAATATCAGTGCCCCCCCCCCCAGTGCCCCACCCACTCCCACCCTTTTCCAACCCCCTCTGTGCATGTGTGTGTTTTCCTTTGACAACCTCAGGATGCGTGCACAACGGCTCCTATGAACCGAGATGTCTTTTATTTCTCAGTCCAGTGCCTTTGCATCAACTGAGCGTGGCGTGGAGCGCGTGGCTGCCCGGTTTGGTTGGCTGCCTGCTCCGGCTGGCGGGGCCGGCGTGTCTGTCTGCGCCGCGTCTTGTTTCGCCTGCCCTGCGCAGACGGCGCGGGTGAGAATGTCACTCCACAAAAGCAGCATGAGTTGAGCTGTGTAAACAGTAAATAATAAACAAGTGCTCTAATACATTATTGAGAGAATCACTTTAGGCAACTGGGACAGCATGAAACGCGTAACCCCCCGAAACACCCCCCCCCCACCCCCCTTCCCTCCCTCCCTTTCTCTTTTCAAACTTGCGCTCTTTATGTTTTGAATTGGTGATACTGCAGACAGGCTACAGCACTGTAGTGCTTGTATGCATTGTCATTCCCTATAAAAGCTTTTTCTTATGTTGCATTAAAATGACTTAGATATGCTTTTAATGCTTTTGACACGTGTTCTTCTGTTCTCTGTATTTTGAGATGGTGATTCTGCAAGTATTGCTACCCTGATAAACTACGGTGCGTGACTTTTAAAGCTGCAACTATACTGCTTATTTCATTATTGATTAGTCTGCAGATTATTCTTTTGATTCATTCGATTAATTCTTTAGTTTATTACAGTACATGTCAGAAAACTGTGTAAAAATGCCGATTACAATTTCCTGGAGTCCAAGGTGAAGTCTTCAGTTTGCTTGTTTTGTCTGACCAGTAGTCAAAAATCTCAACAATATTCAATTCACAATGTTGTAAAACAGAGAAAAAGCAGCAAATCTTAACATTTGAGAAGTTGGAACCAGCTAATTATTTTCAGTTTTGCTCGATAAACGACAATAAGTTGATTATCAAAATTGGTGTCTACGGATTTAACTAATGGACTAATCTTTTCAGCAGTATTGGCGTTGTCGCCCATATGACATTAAAAAAAATCTATAATTTGATGCTTTTCAACTTGTCCTCCATCTTCACCAACAGCTCTAAAATGCATAATGGTTCCCCATCTTTATTGTGAACTAACAGCAAACCCGTTTAAAAATGCATGTGTGATTTTTTCCCCCCCCTTTAACCAGTAGCATGTTTGCGTATATTGTGTGAACATAAAACAGCATCTGAATCTACCTGCTTTAGAGCGTGTAGTAAATGGAATATCCTCCTCCAGTGGCTTATTGAGCAGAATAATTACATTGCACATATTGAATTCCACTAATGCTCCAAAGGTAGGTCTTATTTAATACCACAACTCCCCGAGGGTGCAGAGCATGATTTGGAGCACACATCTCTTCACTGTACCTAATGCTCCAGATAGATTTGTACATAAAAAAATATGTCCAGAGCCGTTCCAAAAGTAAACTTGGCTGAATTGGTCCGAAAGGTACCTGGGAATTGAGACATTATTTCTGTGAATATCTCTGCGGTGGGTTTAAACCGCAGTGATTATTTTGCCTTCAGCTTGCCATATATTTATATGGTGACTCTCCTGCTGTTAATTTTCCCACACATAAACCATTCACGCTTTTGAGGAAAATGATTAAGATGTGTATAAATCTTTAAGAATCGGAGCTGATGATGTGCATTTATGTAAACAGATGCTACAGTTAATGATTATGTGTAATGTAAGTCTTAGGGTTATGGCTTCTACAAATCCTTGAATGAAATTAGAAGAGATTAGGGGTGGGGATGTCTAATTTTCATGAAGGAACAATCACCATGTTTAGCTCTAGGGCTTGTAAATCCTATTTGTGTGTTGGGAGGGTAATACTAACAAGAGCCTGAAGATGGCAGCCAAAACCCAGTTAGCTGCCATGTGAATTTACAGGCCCATTTTCCTAATATTACTTCATAGGTCAAATGTATCTTCTGTGTAGAATCATGTTTTACCTGCATGTGTTCATTTCACTTGAAATCCGGCAGTCAAAGTAGCAATAAGACAAATTTAAGCTTTGTTACCTTTAAGTGAGATGCATTTTCAACGTTCTGCAATAAAAGGAAGGTTAAGCATGATGGATGACATTCAGAAAACACAGTATAGTAGTTGCTACAATGAGAAGTGGAGAAAGAACATTTTGTATGATTGGGTGTAAAATAAATTGAGGATGTCTGCTGTTTTGTCAACACTTTCGGCACTAAAAATGTAAAACTTGTGAGAGGGGAATGACGGAAAACATGAAAATTACTCAAGGTCTGTGTGCATTAAATAAAACGTCAAAATAGTTATGCTAATTTCTAATTAAATAAAGTGTGACTTTGTTTTCAATTAAAAGGAAAATAAATGGTAGTGGTGCAGGTAATTTGCTCCCAGATGGATTTTACCTACTGTTGCAGTCTCACTTTTCTAAGTTAAGTGTTGGCAATGAACACATCAGCAAACCATGTTTTAAAAATTTTGCCTCAGCCTGTATGATGAACCTTCCAGCAGACAGTAACTCTGCATCAGCATCCTCCTTTCACCGGCTGCTCATCCCTCCATTCTCAGCTGAGACAATGGAGGGGAGGAGAGGAAACAATGGGAGGTTTGGGTGGACGAGTGAGGAGAGGGGAGGGACGGGGGGGGGGTTAGGGGAGGAAAAGGGTCTGTATAGGACACACACACACACACACACACACACACACACACACACACACACACACACACACACACACACACACACACACACACACACACACACACACACACACACACACAGGCCAACTCACAGACAGAAGGAGGGTAGCGAGGAGGGAAAGGTCATATAGGTCAGCGATCAGGCTCTCTTTATCTGTGTGTGTGTGTGTGTCTCTGTCTCTCTCTCTCTCTGTGTGTGTGTGTTTTGGTGTGAGGTTGCAGGATTGTATGGATCCTTACACGCACACACACATGAACTCCACGCCATGGGCAGTCTGGGTCATGCCTGTCCCTTCACAGTCCGCTGCGCCATTATTGACGGCTTGAACTGATACCCCAACAATGAGGGTGTTCACGGTCATGTGTTGTGCGTGCATGTGTTTGTGCATGTGTTCATGTATGTGTCTGTGCACATGCTTTTCTGTGTGTGCTTGCATGAAGGCGTGAGGGTGAGAAGGGCATTGGTCGGTACTCTTAAAGATGTCAGAGTCCAGACTCGTCTCTTTATTTTGTTCTTTCTCACACACACACACACACACACACACACACACACACACACACACACACACACACACACACACACACACACACACACACACACACACACACACACACAGAGAGAGCCTGTGTTGACACACCAACTGCTGGTATTTTGCACACATGCACACGCAGGCACAATAGGACCCGGGTGGGGGGGACGAGGAATGGGGGCCCCTGCGGGAGGGGCCTCCACCTGGTCCAAATCAATATATGAGAAGCCATGCAAGTATAACAGAATCATTACTCTCACAGGGCTTAGGAGGGTACAATACACAATATGGTTTGTGTGTGTGTGAGAAAGTGTGTGTGTTTGCCTTGACACCTGTTGTCTCCATCCTGCTGGAGTCATCTTTTAAGCCATCTTTCTTTGATATCATTAGTGCGTTAAGAGGAGAGGATTGCCTGTGTGCGTATTCTTCGCTGGTTCCGTAGCATCTTCGGTAGCATTTCCTCTCGCAGAGCCGAATACAACGATGCCGCCGCACACATCTAAGCACCCGGTGTCAAACATGTGCAGTGCTGTAGGTTCAGTGCGAGGAACAACAAGCTATCGCTGCCTCAACCTGTGTCTAACAAGACTTTGTATTTTTCTCACTAATCATGATTACTGCCACAATCTTCCCCTCCAGCCCACCTCTTTTCTACCCCCTCACACATCAATGACAACCTCCTTTCATCTGCCGGCGTGCAGCCCCACATCCACGATGTATTTACAAGGCCCGAAATGAACAGAGCAATTATTATCAGTCATGTTAATTCCGCAGATAATGATCAAAAGCCGAGTCCTGCTCCTCTTTCTCTTTCCTCTCTCCCTCGCTGCCTGCTCTGGGGAGCCAACAGCGGTGACAAACCTCCCCTTTTATTATTTCATGGCCTGTTTAAAGATTTAGTGAGGCCCACAAACCACTACTTTTAATGACCAATTAACAGGAGCAAAGCTCTCTTCGGAGCACCGCGGCCTCGTTCAGGATTTGCTAGAGTAAACAGTGGTGCGGCGCCGGTTGTGGTGGTGGTGGTGGAGGTGGTGGTGGTGGTGGTAGAGGGGGCGTATGTCTCGTTACCGGCTCACCGTTCAAACTGGCACCCATACAAACAGCCATGCATGTACACAAACCCCACACACACACACACACACACACAAACCCTCTGCTCCGCTGCTTATTAAAACCTGGAGGAGCAGCAGTGCTTACCAAAACCTTGAGAGAGAGAGAGAGTCAGTCAGCAAGAGTCAGAGTGAAGAGTCCCGCTCCCACTGGGTATATGTTTTTATTTTTTTTTTATTTATTTTTTTCGTCGAAGGGAAGGGTTGAAATCTAAAATGATAAAGCTCGCTGCAAAGTCAGCCCGGCTAAATCTGATACGAGAGCCAGCGAAATGGTGTTGAAGAGGGAGTAAATGAGTAGAGCCTGGATCATTAGCATTGCTCAATAATGTAGCTGGGGGGTAGGACAGCACCACTCAAGGCCACAGGCTTTCTGAGCGGCTAATTTGGACCCGTCTTGTTTATGGGTATAGCAAGCAGGCCCCTCAAGATGACTGTCAAGCTGAGGCTCGCTCCCCAAACTGAGCAAACACAAATGAATAAACACACTCCTTGATGAAATCCACAGCATGCATGAGTGATCAAGCATACACCAAAACACATCCATAGATGGCTCACCACCGTAACTTCTCAGCAGTCGGGGGTTTGAAGTGCGAATGCTGCCGTGTGGACTTGATCTCTGATTACGCTACAGGTTGATTTTGCTTCGGAATTTATTTTCGATTTAATATATGAGGCGCAAATGAAGATATCTATTTTGTGCTTTATATGGAATTTAATATAAGGGAGGTTGGCGCTAAAGCAGACAGTCAATCAATCAGTCAGTCAATCGAAAGATAAACTTCAACTGTTTTGATAATTAATGGTTTAGGTCATGTTTCAAGCAAAATACCAACAAACTGACTCCTCAAATGTGAATATATGCTGATGTTTTCCAGACATCTGTGATAGTAAACTGAATGCCCGTGGGTGTTAGACAGTTGGTTAGACAAAACTATTTGAATATGTCAACTTGAGCTTAAGGAAATCGTGATGTGCATTTTGTTTTTACTATTTTATAGACCAAATGTTTTATCGATTAATGGAGAAAATAACTGGCAGATTAATCAATATTGAAACTAATTATTAGTTGTTAGTTACATGAGGTCCTGCATCATCAAAATAAGTGTAAATATAATCTTTATATACCTTTTTATTTGAGTATTGACAAAGTTAATCGTACCTTGGTCATCTTTCATGTGATTTGTCACTTTTAATGAAATTTATTTGACTTTTATCTATTTCTTTTCTTTCTTTATGAGTGCTTTATTACATTGCATCTTTTTAATTACCTTTTTTATTTCGTCGTGAAGCACTGCCATTCTAATATTGTACCTAAGGCGCTATATAAATAAAGTTTGATTTGTTTTTTTAACATAAACACCAATGTAGAGATACAGTATTAGACTTCATTATGTATTTGGCTGCTCTTCTGTTTACTTTGTTCAAACTAAGTGATGGACCTAATAATGCTTTGCGTCGTCGTCCCTATGTCCCCTTACCCTTTCCCAATTACAAACCAATGTTGTATTGTGTGCATATGCAAACCTGTATTTACGTTCACTTCACGGCCTCTCCATCAGCACATCGTAGTGTACAGAACACACACAGAGACGAGGTATTGCCTAGCAGAAGTGTTGTTGTTGGAGGATCAGACAACCTGGTTAATAAGACAGTTTGTTGATTGTATTTGTTTTCCATTTGTCTATCGTTTGCATTGAAGACGCTCAGTGGTAATTAAGCCACTAAGTGAATCTGAAACAGGCGAGTCATGGGGCGAGCGCCACGGCAGCATTATGAGATGAGAACAACAGACGCAGAATGACAAGAGCTTTGATAGAACAATGCAGGGAAATGGAAATCCCCCCATCAGGAATATCCTATTGTAACAGAAAGACAAAACTAGAAAAGACAAAGAGAAAAGAAAGAAAATAATACCACAATGTCGCATTGATGCCAAAGTGTTTAGCATAACATAATGGAGGCATGACATTGGTTGGTGCATATGTGTATGATTGAATATTATAGACCGTATGAAAGCCAGACAGGTTTAAACCTGCGTGGGGGGTTCGTAGGTGAAAGAGAGATCAGGAAGAGGAGAAGGCACCGAAAAGGTGCAAAACAATTATACAGTAATGTTCATAACATGGCAGAGAACTGGCTGACTAATGCGTCATGTCATTGAAAGTCTTGTCCATCAACTTCTTGAATTTGAATTGAAACTGAGCTCAACTCAACTTTTAACTTCATAGTTCACAAATGTAGCTTTGAAATACAGAATGCACATAAACCTAAACCTAAACACACAAAACGTATACTCTAGACCCAATTAGGGCTGCAACTAATGATTATTTTCATAATTGATTGTTATGTTGGACATTTTATGATTAATTGTTTCATTTATGAATTGTCAAATAATAAGTGAAAAATGTCAATTACAATTTCAGAGACTTCAAATTGCTAGTTTTATGTGATTTAAGACCTTTACACACCTGGGGGGGCGGGACGATTAAACGACACAAAAATGGGAAATACTCGTCTGGGAATATTTTTATGTGTCTTTTATTGTGAAAGGGAAGAATGGAAGGAGTGGATCTGGTACTGTATCTTTGTCAAGGTTGAAAGGAGGAATAAAGTTTTCTGTCTTAGTTCGGACTACGGAGCCTCCGTGTTGTTGCTTCACAGATATAGGCGCAACTCAACTCGTTCCACACAACGTGATTGCCTCTATTCGCAGCGCGAAAGCACAGAAAAATCGACCTTGTTCCGGAAATAAGTATGTTGCTTTTTTGCCACGTAACATTCACGTTCTGTGTGAAAGTATTACAAAAACAACAGTTCGAAAAAATATATTGACGTGGGAATTCATTACTTATTCAATAGTATAAAACAGAGAAAAGCAGCAAATTTGAAAAGCTCATATCAACAAAAATGTAGTGTTTTTGCTTAATGAACAACTTAAGTGATTCATTTTTCTGTTTTTCAATTCATCTAAGCAAATCGCATTATAGTTTCAGCAGTAATATATGCTTAAACCGACCACATACAATCCCATAAAATACATTGTACTTAAAAAGCTACAAAAACATGGTTTCCATCTCCAACCCGGTGTCCTTCTCTCCCTCCCTCAACTCACTTCTCCCTGGAGGTCCGATAGAATGACGATAGGCCCTCTTTCGGTCTCTCTTGGATTCCCCTCTTTGGTCCACCGTCTCTCCCTCTTACCCAATGAACCCCAGAAACAAATCAATGGCCAGGGATAAACACAAATCCCCCGTAGAGGTGACTTATAGAAAACAATTTGAACCCGTGCACCTCAGTTAGGCGTTAGGCGGCCCCGCCCAGCCTTTTTACTGTATGGTTCTAACCTCAAACCTCCTCCGTCTGGCAGTCAATCGAAATTAGATTCCCAGGTAGATGGTGGGGGGGTGGGTGGGTTTGGGGGGGGGGGGGGGTCGGGGTGGAGTGTCACGAGCGCCGTTCCTACGCTGGAGGAATACACGGTTGTGTAAACACAGTCGCCGAATTTACAAATGCTGCAGCCTTTGAAAGGAAACAAGAGGAGTTGTAAGTGAGACTTTTGATGACACTGACGGACAATATTGTATCAAAGATAGAAGATATTTGATTGAAAATACTGATTCACTGCAAGATGTTTTTATATATTACTGGATAATTAATGAACCTGCGTGTAGAGGAGGAGTGCGTATAGTTGTGTGTCGGGGGAGTTCAATGTCATTATTGATCTTATTCCGTTTAATTCATCCTCTGTTTGAAATGAGCAAAAGAACTCCACGATATGTAAAAAAAAAATCCACCGCACAGTATTGTTTTACCTCAAACACACGGCGACCTCATGGAACCTAATAACCTACGAAATCAAATATGACAAGCGGGATCTAATGAGAGCAAGTGTGAAGAAGACACGGAGATGAGGCCTCGGCCTCCTCGGGGGGAGACCTGGGCCCGGGGCTCGCACCGGGGAACTGTGGGAGGCGGCGGGGGAGTTAGAGGAGCTCGGGTGAAGGGGCTGCGAAGGAGGAGGAGGAGGTTGCTAAGATCAGGGCCTTGTGCTGAGTGGGCCCTCGGAGGGCTCCATCCCCTATTTGCAGATCTAGTGAGGTGGGGGTGCTTTTTGCATTACCTCCTTCTTTATTCCGCTCAGGCCCCCCCCCCCCCCGCCCTCCTCTCTCTCTCTCCCAGTCTCTGTCTGTGTCTCTCTCCCTCTCTGGTCATGCTAATTGCTCCCAAGGTCAGAGCGTCGGCTGCGCTCCCCTGAACGCCCCCCCCCCCCCCCACCCCACCCCAGCCCTGGCTTTGAATGGCATGTTTTGATCAGGCCTAATTTGATTGGTCGACGCTGTCTGGGGTGGATAGGGACAGCGCTTTACAGCCCACTGCTTTTGATGTGTGCGGATGTGTGCGTGTGTGTGTGCGTGTCAGGGTGATGCATGTCAGGTTATGAAGTGTCTGTGGATGAGTGCATGAGAGTGTTACACGTCAGCAGGGAAGTGTTTTTTGAGGGGTGTCAGAGTGTGTAAAGGGGAGTGTGTGTAGAGGGTGGTTTATGTCACGGGCGAGGGCGATTTTGTGTACTTGAGTGTCAAGGAGAGTTTGATGTGTTTTGATACAGCATATGGCAAGTGTATCGGGAAATATGGTCAGACATGGATTGAAATGCTGCCTCTCAAATAGTAATCCTCGTATCGCCAATATTTGACAGAACTCAAAAAAAGTGCAGTGTGTGGCATGAAAATAGCACCACAATATTAGTTTTATTGTAGGAAACTGATTAAAAAGGTGCGGTTCTCTCGATATGGCTTTGCACAGTGGGTGAATGGTTCACTCTTCATTCTGTAAAGCTGATTGTTTTCATCAGTAAATTCACTGATTTATTGTAATGAAATGTATAATTGAATCTATTCTTGGTTATGAGATTATTTTGAGTTTGAATAAGTGACTCGGACCGGTTGTCGTCTGATCGTCCTCCCCTCCTCCCCCCTAGTTGAACTTGTTTTGAACTTCCTTTAAATGCATTGGCCGTCCAGTATCTCCTATTTGTATTCTTTAGATCTTACGATACATTATTAGACTCATTTTAGGTGTTTTCAAGTCAATTATTGATGGCGTAATTGTCTCAGATGTTTGTGATTTCACTCATTTTCTAATTAGCTGATGCAGCCTGTGGCTCTACTATAAAGATGTTGTTGTTTCATATTGTGTGACCTTTATGCCTGAAGAATGTTCTAAAACCAAAACGTTTCATTTTAAATGAAATTAGTGCTGACAGTGTACGGGAATTCGGGAGATGAGGAATAAAATGGCCAAACATCGTGAACAGCAGCAAATTCTTACATTTTAGAAACTGAAACGAGGTAATGCAGGAGGACAACCGCAAACACAAGCACATTTGGCAATTTTTGCTTGACAAATGACTGAAAGTGGCAGTAGGCAAAAAAATTTTGGCATAATATGGCAAAAATTCCATAACAACCTTTCAGCATATTGTTATACAAGTGGTCTGAGAGAAAACTAGACTTCTGCACCTCATCATGGCTCTGACAAATGGACTAATTATTCCAGCACTGAATTACTGAATCATATAAAGACACATAGGGCTGTACCCGAATCAGAACTTTTTGATTTGACTCAGATTTGGCTGTTCAATACGAAGATTCGACTGTTTGTTCTTTTTTTTTCGTCATATAGACTATCTGGCAATCAGAAAATCCATTGACCTGAGTTTCAGTGATCATGTCCACCACATTAATATTTGGCATGCACCGATACCGGATCGGATATCAGGCCGATACTGACTCAAATAGCTGAATCGGATATCGGTGACAATGGGGTCGATCTATTCAACTCAATTCTATCTTTATAAACTACATACAGTCTATACTGGAATTTTAATTCCCGTTTAAATTTGACCTATTTGTTGATGCATTAAAAAGATTTACACTTGAATTGTCATTCTTCTTCATTTTGAAGATTCTTTTACCAAGTTGTTGGTGTACGATTCATTATTTTAATAATAAATAACAGTTCACTAAATTTATGTTATCTTATCTATGTATTTATTTGTTACATTTTATTTTACAAAGTTAGGGAAGCAATGTTTAAGTCAAGCCTGATGTTGCCTTACACATAAAAGAATGATCTCAGTCACTTCCACATATAGTGAAGCATACAGCTTATTAATTAAACACTGGTATCAGATCGGTACTCGGTATCGGCCGATACACAAAGCCCAGGTATCGGTATCACGACTGAAAAAGTCGGATCGGTGCATTCCTAATTAACATAGTCCAATGCGGTCAAATGTCGTCCACCACAGTTTCATAATGAACCGAAAATATTTTTACACTTCTCAACCGGTGGGGTCAGCGCGGTCTGCCCGGGGGGGATTCAACTCGGTGGGTCAGGGCGAGGAGAGCTGCCCTAAAAGACATGTTCTCTGGCAACAACACAGATCTAAAACTTAACAGTGACACAAAAATTGTTTCCCTCATAATATGAGCTATAACTTTTTTTAAATTTTCATTACAAACCAGTGTCAGAGCATTACTTTAAACATATCTGAACTTTCCAAACATGACTTTAACTCATTTCCCCCCCCAGTTCAAGTCCTGCCAGCAGCATCTGGGTAGGACTAATGTATCTCCCTCTCTGGAGTTGAGAAACAGCAACATCCCCTCTGTGGGTCTCCCTATCTCAGCTACAGTCACATCCCCAGTGAGTGCTAGTGCGCTAGGTACAGTACAGTAGGAAGTCCTCGGCAGGCAAACAGGCCATGTGTGTCTGCTGTCTGACAGCAGCGCTGATCCGGCCCCTATGAGTGAGATTGATAGGGCCTGTGATCAGGGACGCCGCGCTCCCTCCATCGCCGGCGAGATGGATCACATCACACTGCCGTCTCCTCCGCTTCCAGGATAAATGAACTGAGGGGGAATCTATCACTCCCCGAGAAGGAGAGGGAGAGAGAGAGATAGAGGGAGGGACAGAATACCTTACAGAGATACTGATGAGGATACAGAAGTAAGGAAGGGACGGGAAAAAGGTAAAAGTAAGAAAGGCGAGCCGAATGAAAGACGGGGAGGGAGGGATGGAGGAAAATCGGACAGAGGGAGAAGGAGGCCGGTGAAAGGGAAAAGCTGATGGAGACAGCTGTAGTCCTGCTGCTAGGTCAGCCCCCCCCCCTTGCCCCAGTCCCCCTCACAGGTTAGGTGTTAGGGTGTGGGCTTTTTTGTGTTCGTCTGTCAGCCAGCTATTTGTCACAGTGAGCGATCTGACGCTCCGCTGAATCAATCACGCGGAAGCGCTGTGGGTTGTGTGCACTGTATACATGTGTCTGAAACGCGAAGCTGTGTTTGTGCGTATACATGAATATAAGCGCACGGAGGTTGCGAAGCCAAGAAAAGAAGCACGTTCCTCTCAACAGGAGGCCGCGCTGAACACACACTTCATCTTCCTCACACCAGGAAAAGGACTGTGTTTTGGGTGGGACGGGTCTCATCTCTCCAAACTCTTTTTAAATCACACTTTCCCGCAGTCGCGATCATTACTCGGGGCCCCCAGACTCCCGCTCCTTCTTGCTCATTCCGCCTGGCATATATTAGGCTTTGTCATGGCTGATTGGGAATAGGCACCTTATTGCATTAGGCCACGGCTTATTAAGCAAACGCTCTTAAGACGAGCCTTGCTTAACTTGGTGACAGCTTCTCAATTAGGTCGTCTGTGAAATATGCCCCAGCTAATTGCCCCCCAAACACGAGCAAGAATTGGATTAGAACTTGTTCCGTTTGACTTGTGTGGACATGTTTTTCGTTTAAGTTCGCAGGTGTCACGGAGCTCAAAGTGATTTTGTGCGCGCGCCGTTGATTTCTGAGGCATTTGTAGTTATTTAGATCCTCCCTTTCGTGTTACTTGCGTGTGCGTTACAGCTAACTGACAACGCCGGATGCAGCGCTCACGAGATCCCCCCTCTCCTCCTCTCCGAGAGGAACGACGGCTTCAAAAACCTTTCCCCCGATGATTATAATTGACTGATTGGTGAGTCCTTAACTTCCTCTGCCTCCTTCAATAATCCCAACATGGCTCTCAAGTGGCTCTAGGCTGTCTTTTATGAGTGCCTGCTTGCGTACTTTATGATTGCCTGATGTGAAAATGGCAACGGTGGTTGCGAGGGGGTAATTTGTCGGAACTCAACAAAGAAATGTTGTAACAATTAATCACGGGGTGAACACCGAAGAATGTGGTAATTATGTTCATTAAGTGGCGAGCACGGGGGCAATTATCTGGCATCGGCTCGGGTTGTCACAGGCGTGTCGGGCCGAGATGTTGTAATAACTCACCACTTTTAAAGGGTTATCCTCTCATCTAATACGGTCTGATGGGTAAGCAGTAGCATGTTAGTAGCGGTGTGACCACAATAGGGTCACATGGTTGTTAAAGTGCTGCCCTGTGTCCTTGAGTTTCTACGCAAAGCCAGTAAGCAGCAGACTGTATGGGTGTGCTTAATAAATGCACTCTGAATATGGAAATGAATGTCATTTGCTTCTCCTACATCCCCATAAGAATGTAATGTTATTACAGAAATGTAACAAAAAGTGGCCATTTACTTCCAAAGGTAACCTGGTCATACCACGCAGTTTCTCCTGTGTTTATGTTTCGGTCATTTTATGAAATTGATGATGCTTTTATTCACGGCACTTTATCATGAATGCATACATAACATGTTAGCAAAGTGTCATTTGATCATATCTAAAGGCTTTAGTGTGCATAGCTGCTCTGAATGAAAGGCTTGGAGAAAAAGCCTGTCATCAGAAGTCAGTTTTTCATGCAAATGTAGAGCTAATTTCTTAACCAAATTTTCCAGAAAATCAGCCAAAGAAAATGCAAATCAATGCACGTTTACATCCACTACCGTTGATGCAGATATTAAGAGTTGGGCACATTGAGATAAACAGCTGGTGGCGTTAAGCTATTGCAGAAGATGATGGCGAGATGACGTAATTAAAAGAGCCAAAGTCAAACCTCACAAGGTGGAAAACCATAAAAAAAGTGATGTAAATATGGCATGTACTGTATGTTTGTTTAATGTATTAATATGAGGAACTTTACGGTCTCCTCATCGCTCCACACAGATCTGATGTTTCGTCTGCCTCTATTTTTCGTCTCTTCAGTGGAGCGGAAGCTTTAGTGGATGATTATGTCATGATTTATTCACTAAGCTAAGTTTCCATTGCACTTTGTCACATTGTGCTTTTTATTGATACTAGGGCTGTCGCGATGAAGGAATTTCCCCTACGGTGATAATGATTGGCTCAACAGCACGATATGTGGTATTATTGCAATTTTTTTTTTTTGTAAATTACTTAATTTATCCTGATTTCAGTGCTGTATAAATAAGCTTTATTGTTAGGTATATTGTTGCTTTTTAACCGACAAAGATGACAGTTTTAAAATGAATTGAATGCCTGTTTATTGTTAAATGCAGAAAACAGAACAATGAGGCCTAGCGTTTTTTTCCGCTGTGCTTTGGTTGCGTCTGGTTGCTATGAAACTATCAAAGAATATCAAAATGTTGGCACAAGGTAGAGAACTTCCTCTGGATGAAGGAAGGCTGAATCACGTAGAGAGAGAGGACAGACCCGCTGGTCTATGTGGGTTCATTTATCCTCCATTATTGTTGTTCAGCACTTGTAGCCTACATATAGGATGTGACAGTTGGTCTTTGTGGACTTTTACACAAAGTTGAACATTTTTCAACTCTTGGCGACCAGAAAAAAAACACGATAGGCGCAACGCTCAGCGCAGAATAGACGTTCAGCACCTCGTCACGCTGCTGCCGTTTGTAGCAAAGTGCAAATGCGGCGCTCCCATTGCAAAGAATTTAGAATAGAAAAACACATGAAGATAGCGGTTTTGGCGGTTGCTTCCCATCCCCTGCGGTTGCCTTGTCAATATTGCGGTTATTGCGACAGCCCTAATTGATACATGAGCTTTTCCCCTTAACCAAGGATAAAAAAAAATGCCTTTTTGTGATATTTAGACTTTTTCCAAATTTCTGGGGTTTCCTCTCATGGTTTTTAATTGCATTTTGAAAATGTGCATGAAAACAAGTGGATGGAAACGCATTCATAAGAAAATATGAGATGTGATAATCGTGCAAATAGTTAAACGGAGCACACATTCGGACGGTCTCTTCTCTAAGGCATTCCCGATGTTTGATTGTACACACTGGGGGAGCTTGAGGGAGAAGTTCAAAACCTTTATAGTTTCTCGGCTCCGCACAACTGGCCTATCACTGTGTGAAATGGTTGTGCTTGTCGGATTTTTGAAAAGTTCCAAAAACTGTTGGACGCAGTCCCCACATGTCCGATGTGTGAATGATGAAGCGGACAGGGTTTCAGTTGCTGTTCGATGATCTGACAAGTGCTTCATTTGACCCATACTGAGGCCTTTACTATCATACTACACATTATTTATTCAGGGCACCAGTGGCCTGTAGACAGAACCATCCTCTCTACTATCTTCCCAACACTTAGAAAGATGAGTTACCACCGCACCTGGAGGGGAAAAAAAACACCTGTCTACACCTGTATGAAACTCCTACCAGTGCTTGTCTGATGCATATCTACTTCCCGTCTGACTTACAGTGGAAGAGACTCGCAAGCCCCGGTGAATCCTTAAACAAAAGGCTGAAACTTAAATCCTCACTCACAAATCCCAGCCTTGTAGATACAAAACCTGGAAATACCGTCGGGCTAATTAAGCTGATTGGCTCGGTCTGTCCTGAAAGAGGGCCGGCCTGCCAATCAAACGTTGATGTTTCCGCCGTAACAAACTCTGGCAGCCGGCTTTTCTTTCCCACTCGAAGCCGGGGGAAGAATCAACCTGACAGTGGAGCGTGTGATTGGACAGAACTGTGCAGGCTGTAGTTGTCAATCAATCAGCGAAGAGTTGAGTATTTCTTACCCTTTTCACAACGCTGCACACCTCTGAAGCTGCCAGGCGTGAAAATAATAGATACTTAGGTTAAAGACTCCCGGTGTAATTATACAAACCCGCAGAAGACACCCAGTCCTCCACTTTGTGAACACATAGTGCACGCTGTTCTCTCCTGACATACTCTTCTCCTCTATCTCCGGTTTTAAAAAACATCTCCAGGTATATCTATGCTCTCGAGGAGGGCAAGGCAAAGAGAAAGACAAATAGCGTGGGCTTTTTTATCACCAAAGCCCTCCTGGAAACAGACAATAGCCACACAGGTCTTATTTTAGTCACTGGCTTTTGTGGCTGCCAGCCTTCTCCAGCTCCCTCTCTCCCTTCTCCCTTTTATTTTCTTGTGTTTTTCCTTGGGCACAGTTCTCTCTCCCTCTCTCCCTCTTTCTTCCCTTCTCTTTCAATTGCAAGCCTATTTGGAGCATGTTTGTTTTCACGCTTTCTCCTCTCGTTCTCAATCTCTCCCTCCCTCTCATTTTCTCTTGCTTTCCCCTCCTCCCTCTTTTCCCGGTATGTGTGTGTGTGTGTGTGTGGTTGTGTATGTGTGTGCTGTACATCCACCGATGGATGCGAGGCGTGTATAACCTCAGGTAAGCTCAATGAAGCAGCCTGACTAGCCAGAGTGTCTGTGGGAGGCTCTGGCTCATCTCTGCCTGCATCCCTGTAGCCTTAATCTGTGACAGACCATTTCATAATCACAGCCAAGGGGGCTTCTCTCTCTCTGTCTCTCGCTCCTCCTCCTCCTCTTCTTCTTCTTCTTCTTCCTCTTCTTCTTCCTGTGCTCCTCATCTCCCTCTCTCTCTCTCTCTCTCTTTGCCTTCTTTTTTTCTCTACCAAAGTGCAATAATTCACAGGCATGCACCCTCCCACAGGCGGATTAGCAGGCGGCGTGCTCGTCCTACATAATCGCAGCACAATAGAGCCCATACGTGCTGCCGCCACAGCCACGCCATAGGGCACAATGCATCTGCCGCCGTTACCCCCGTCTCCCCCCCCCCCATCACCAAATGACACTGGACAAAATGGACCCCATCTAGCACCCAACACCTGCAGTACAAGCAGGCCAGCAAGGGCCCAGTCCTTCTTCAGTAGTGGTAGGTTTAGGGTGCATCAATGATGACCTGCACTGGAAAAAAGAGACATTTGGAAACCCTCTTTGTGTTCGTCTTGGAGTGGCCAAAGAAAATCTCTTCTCAAGGGAGTCTTATATTCAATACTTTCATTTTTTTTTAATACATAATTTGGACTATGCATCTGTTTAGTCTGCTACAAGAAAGACAAAGAGAATCGTCACTCCAGCTCCCTCCAAAAACTGAAGTTCTTCAAATGATAAAAGAAGACAAATTGCGGAATCCTTTCTTTTGATCTTGATGTCACGTAAAAATACCGCGAACACATTCACCGCACACTTCTTGCCTTTAAATCGTTCCATGAGCTCAGTCGATTACAGTGTGCGACATTAACATATTGTAAAAAAAAAAAGAACAAGCATCTTATGATTCATTTTCATTGTCAGAATAATAGCTGAGCCGATTAGAAGCATTGTTGCCATTGGAGAGGCAAAACATCATTACGCTCCTCAATCTGTTTGAGTAATTAAACCATTTGGGAGAATCATCTCACGTGTTTGCTGATTCAGTCGGAAGAAGAAGAAAAAAAAAAAAAAAAAAACTGCTGTTGAGCGCCGCAGCTATATGTAATGTTACATTTATGTATTAGCTTTAAAGGGCTTAAGTGTGAAGCTGTGCACAACTGCTCTGGTAACGGAATGTCAAATAGGATCCATCGCTCCATACCAATGCATTTCATATAATACTATAATGAAAGGCGAGGATTTATACCGCATTAGTATCAAGCTCCATCAGATTTAAAGCCATAAATCCATTCTATATCCTCCAAGTTTTTTCTCGAACATTTTCTGGGCGCTTAATTTAATTTTCTCTGAAAGTGCCAGGCGACCGCTGTTCTTTGGTGTCAGGTGAATGAAATAATTTGCACATACTTTGCGCCTAAACTGTGGAAATCCAGGAGGCAATTGCACGCTTTGCTGTATCGCACCAACGCACCAAATCTCCTTTTTCCTGTTACTCTGTTGTTGCAAAAGGCGCTATTAGGCTCACTTTCAAAGCATGCAGTTGGAATACCCGTGACTATCCTATTTGATTTATCCAGCTTTAGCTAAACCAGATCTACTGTTACCTCTATAAACCCTGTGCCCCATCTTTCCATTCACTTCTTTCTATACACTCTAATAGCAATAGATGACATACATTAATGTCTCCCACAGTAGGATCTAATCAAACTGCTACAGGTTTCCTGGAGATTTGGCCTGTATGTAAAACACAGACACGTTCAGCTCCGGTATAGCTTCCTCTCCTCTCCTTATCCCTTTCTATTTTGCCACCTCAGCACAAGCCCACACTGCGGTAATCCCTCACAAGTCAGGACAAAATGAGTGACACAGGGTGGGTCGCAGCGTGAACACACGCGGCCGTGCATAAGATATCTCCTAGATTCTGCCCCTACCTGGGCTTACGGACAGGCTCGGAATGTATTAGCGATTTGGCAAGCCTCGCGGCCCGGCAAGCCAGAGCCTTACGCGATGTGGGCCTTCTCACACACGCAGGTTTAAACACACAGGACTTCATTAAAAGCATCACGGCAAGATGATGCTCGCTATATGTAATCCACATGCATTTTCACCCCCTTCCGCTTTGCAACTCCAAAGAGGCTTGTTAATCCTCGCCTGTGTTGAGGTAGATGCTGATACGCACAGCCAGATGAGCACACACGTACTGTATGGACACGCACGCGCTTGTGCACGCCGACACATTCACATTTAAGCACACGTGCATTGTTTTGCACACGTTTTTGATATGAAAAGTATGAATACGATATAGGAACACGTGTACGAGGTAGGGCTGGGACGATACACCTATCTCCCGATTCGATACTGTCACGTTACTTGGATGCCGTATTGCGATTTGTAATTTGTACATTTAAGATAAATGTCAGTATATGGGTGCTCTACAGTTGTAGCGTCGGCCGATTTGACCACGGAGATGAGAGTGTCTAGCTCTGCTTTTCCTGGTAATGTGTGAAACCCAAAGTGTTTCCATACTTTACTGTTTGTGTAGTGTTTACCAAGTTGGATTTAACATGTGAGGGTGCAGGTCGTATCCACGCCGACCCTCCGCCGTTTTCCGCTTTGTCGTTTCGGCTCACTGCGTCCGGCTGCCTTTTGTTTTGGTGACGGATACGGAACGGATATGACGTCACGTTTCTCTGACTACTACAATAAAAGCGGTAACTTCCTTCTACCTCCGTATAGACTCAAATGAAGCAAATATATCGATTCTTGCATTAAGAAATCCATTTCAAAATCGTAAAAAAAATCGCGATACATAGGTGAATCAATTTTTTTTTTTTTTTACCACCTCCTAGTACGAGGCTTGTCCTTTGATTTAACCATTGGCAGTTTTTGTTCTGCTTCTCTTGAGCATCTCAAACACAATGCTGCAGGTACAGTATATGTTTGAATAAATAAAGGTAAAGGGTAGGGGGTCAACATGGCCTCGTGAATGAGGGGCTGCAATCGCATGTGACCCCAGTAGAGTGGAAAAGATAAAGTGAGACATGCACACTGTATTAAGAACACGAAAGAAAAGAAAGAAAATATATACAGTATAAAAGAAGTAGGAAGAGTTAATCCTGCAGGTTGTTGGGGCTAAACATTGGTAATGTTATGCTGTTGTTGTCTCACTTTTGGTTTTGCTCTCTCTTCCTCTCTCTCTTTCTCTCTCTCTCTCTCTCTCTCTCTCCCTCCCTCCCTCCCTCTCCATGTCAGTCCGCTGATTTATGGCTCTGTTTAAGCGAAGGCCACACGTCTCTCCCGACGCTGCTATTTGTTTCAACGCCGCTTCATTTTTCCACTCTTCCCCCTCTGAAAGGCAACCAGGAACCAGCAAAAATTAACCCTTGGCTCTTATGCACACAGCAAAGTGTGTTTTGTGGCTCTTCCCAGGTTGTAGCCGCTTCGGGGAACTTGACAGGGCTGCACGGTGACTCCACTGTTGTTCTGACAAAGCGCCTAGCGGGCCCAGCCCTCTGCTGTTGTTGTTAGGAAGCGAGTTGGAGATGTAGAAAAATGACATGCCACAAGGATGCCATTAATAATGCTCACAGGCAAGGTTGGAAAAATGGCCGACGTCACAAGGCCCTTTTATCAGCCTAATTTCATAAGAGGATTTCATGTCTGAGCAGGGAAAAGTGGCTATTTTTCCTCTTCTTTTATATTGTAAACAGCCATTACTTGGAGAGGTTTACAGGCCTGCCCTGGCAGTAAGTGGATATGAATTTCAAGACAAAACCATCCTTTCATATCAACCTCTCTCACACACGTATTGACATAATCGTGACATCAGACAGGCTTACTTTTTCCACTGCACTTGGGTTTCCGACTGCACCGTGATTCATTGCATTTTCTTGATGAGACTTTTTTTTTCTTCCTATTGGTGATACTGAAAATTAGTTCTTATAGATTTTCCCTGCAAACTAAAGCAATTGTTTGACTAAATCAAAGAGGCAGCTGGAGCCACAATTACATATTGTGAGTGTGATTGTGTTGCCATTGATTCTAAATGTCTAAAGCACTGAGAGGGATGCGTCTGACTTGGCTCTGGGTATTGTGGCTGTTTTTTTTCTGCTACCATGCAGTATTGTACTATATTTGCACTTCTTCTTCCCCTTTCGCTGTCTGTGCCTTTTGTGGCAGGCTGGCATGGAGGAGGCTGTTGTTTACCCTGGTAAGCTGCCCATTGTCTCTGGTGGGAATTCCCTTTGGGAGGGAGCACCACGGGAACAAGGCTCGGCACAGCACGAGAAGCTAACTGCAGAGCTGCTAGCGCAGCATCGGCGGGGCTTCCGTGCGTCCGCTGGGATCTGGTGCCCAGGGGTAAGATGGCCATCCCCTGGGACGGGAAGAGACGGCGAGGTCGAGACGACAAAAGGGAAAAATGGAAAGACCAGAAACAAAGGGGGAAGGGGGGGGCAGACAATGGATGTAAATAGAAGACAAACACACAGGAATGAGAATTCAAGGTAAAAAAGTCTGTGTAGTACTACAAGAATGAAAAACAAAAACCAAGGAGTTGAGCGTTGGATAAAGAGAATAAATAAAAATAGGTGTAACTGAATAAGTGAACTATGTCAGGATCCAGCATTTGATATAGGTAGGAATGCAAATTTGCAAATGCCACTAATTTCTTTAACGCATTAACACAACTTCTGATTTTTAATCAACCTCTTAAAAATCCGGCTGGCCGTTTTTTGACCTTTTGGATGTTGTAGAGGGCTCAGTTAAAGCTAGAGTGCAGATACTGGCATCATATGAAACTAGAAAACCCAAGGAACCTGACCTTTGAGCTCAAGATATGTGAATGAAAATGGGTTCTATCGGTACCCACGAGTCTCCCCTTTACAGACATGCCCACTTTATGATAATCACGTGCAGTTTAGGGCAAGTCATAGTCAAGTCAGCACACTGACACACTGACAGTTGTTGTTGCCTGTTGGGCTTCAGTTGAGTTTGCCATGTTATGATTTGAGCATATTTTATATGCTGAATGCAGTACCTGTGAGGGTTTCTGGACAATATTTGTCATTGTTTTGTGTCGTTACTTGATTTTCCATAATAAATATATACATACATTTGCATAAAGCAAGTATATTTGTCCACTCCCATGTTGATAAGAGTAACAGAAACACATCAGTATTGGAAGAGAAGCCAAACCCTTGTCTAAAAAAAATATTCCACTCCTTCTGCCAAACCCATCATTTCTAAAACGAAGCTTCCTGTAGTATGACCTAACCCTCCTGCACCTTTGCACACCAGTCAGTGCTGACTGGAGGCCCGGCCCGCCTGGGGCTGGAGTAGAAGGCGTGCCCCAGCTCAGGTGTGTTGGTAGTGGACGCGGGGCACTGACAGTATGGGTTAGTCTCCTGGCTAGATGTGACTTGACAGCAGTGAGGCTTGCAGGCTCCAGTAGGCAGGTTGGGTGCTAAAGGCCTTATAGTGAACCTACAGCACACAGGATTCAACGGGGGGGGAAAGCACAGAGAGCAGCACTGAGTCACATCTCAAGTCGAACAGGATGAACTGTTGTTCAATCAGCGTCACTCCCTATTGCTCTGCTGTTTCATAATGATAACAACAGACAGCTTAGTGGACACTGTGTACTTCAATAGACATTTGATGTTTTCAAATTGATGTTGTAGTGGAGAAAGTACAACAAAGGCAATCATAGAGTCTAGAGCTGTCAAAGTTAACGCGTTAATAACGCGTCAACGCAAATTCGTTTTAACGCCACTAATTTTTTTAACGCAAGTTGCGTTTTTTAGGATGTAGTTTGCTTAGGAAACCTAAGGAATCCATTGGTACCAACCATGTCATACTAGCTTGTCACGAAGGAATAAAACTTAGGCTAGGAAAAACTGGCCGGACCATTTCCAAAGGGGTCCATTGACCTCTGACCTTTAGATATGTGAATGAAAATGGGTTCTATGGGTACCCACGAGTCTCCCCTTTACAGACATGCCCATTTTATGATAATCACATGCAGTTTGTGGCAAGTCATAGTCAAGTCAGCACACTGACACACTGACAGCTGTTGTTGCCTGTTGAGCATCAGTTTGCCATGTTATGATTTGAGCATATTTTTTATGCTAAATGCAGTACCTGTGAGGGTTTCTGGACAATATTTGTCATTGTTTGTGTTGTTAATTGATTTCCAATAATAAATATATACATACATTCTCATAAAGCAGCATATTTGCCCACTGCCATGTTGTTAAGAGTATTAAATACTTGACAAATCTCCCTTTAAAGTACATTTTGAACAGATAAAAAATATGCAATTAATCACAATTAACTATGGACAATCATGCGATTACATTTTTAATCGATTGACAGCCCTAATAAAATCATATTACAATAAACCAGTTTAACTATTTACATTTTTTTTTCTTCAATTCAGCTAAATGAGAATCACTCTTGGTTTTTGAAGAAGCACACTTAATGGCTTTGCTTAGTTTGGGAGCAGTCCACTACTTTGGAAGAGGTTGAAATGCCATTGGTTAAGATAATGGAAGAGAGGGATGTAAAGTTCAGTGGAAGAGAGCCTAATGCCTTCTTAAGGTGAGCCATTTCAGCACGCAACCGCATTTGTATACGTCTGCGTATTTACCCGCGAAGGGAGGGAGGTGACCTTTCCATGTGGAGATGGTGTCTGCATGGAAACGCTGCTCGCTGCATCCTAATGGCCACCCAGGGCCACCTCGCCTCCGCGGCCGCCCTGATATTTGCCTAAACGCGTTGGTGAAAGTTTTTTTTTTTTTTTTTAAACGCATCCCAGAAATATTTACAGAGAATTTGTGGTCAGCTGAGAGGAGCGAGAAGGTGGGGATGAGGGTCATAGGGTATATGTGGTATTAGACTTACTCGGAGCTCCTGGTGCTCAAGGTTAACAGGGTTTTAATTGGTTGTATGATAGATTGTTACACATTTAACATGTTTAGTTTGAGGTCTTATTTTCAAATGAAAATAGTTCTAGCAAAACCAAATGGATAAAGGGGAATATTCTGTGTCTGACTTTGAGCTAAAAGTAGTTTTTGCTTGTGTTTCAAATAACAAAAGAGAAGTTTACAAACTGACAAACACACTCAACGGAGTACGACTGACACAGTATCATTAGCAATGCTGCTCTGAGTGAGGGTTAAGGCAGAGGTCTCCCAGTCAACATGGCTTCCTGCCTCCTGCTGCTCTGCGGATCATTAGGAAAATGAACGATTGGAGGGCTGTGTGTGTCTGTGTGTGTCTGTGTGTCTGTGTGTGTGTGTGTTTGTGTTTGTGTGTGTGTGATTTCTGTGCCACTGGGCTGTGGGCAGCCTGATTACTCCGCTCTGTCTCCTACTTACCTGCCGGCCCACTGACTTACCTTCAGCATACTAACTCCCTCTATTTCCCTCCTCCCCTCTTACAGACACACACACACTCACACAACCCCCCCCACACACACATATGGGAAGGAATCACAAATGCATTAATTTGTCCAGATTCATCTCTGCAAAACTTCTGAATGTATCACATCTTGACAGACGATTCTAGGCCAGTAAATCTATTCCTCGGGGTATCTGTGTACCTTTGGAAAAAAAAAAAAAAATCCCTTTAGCTTGCAAAACCCCTCGCTACCACCCGGTTTCCTCCTCTGTTTTATGTGTGTATACCCAATCGTATACTCGAAGGCAAATGGCACACATACATTTTAAAAGCACATCAACGACTGGGGCGAAAACCCCGAAAGGTGGGAAAAATTACAGGATCAACGATTGATGTCAGGGGAACAAATCTGAGCAAGGGGCTGGAGATTTTTCACTCCTGCTAGGGCGTTTGTGTGAGCTGTCCCCATTAACAAGCAGGGGAGATAATGTTGGTGGGTGGACACAGTGTGTGTGTGCGTGTGTGTGTGTGTGTGTGTGTGTGTGTGTGTGTGTGTGTGTGTGTGTGTGTGTGTGTGTGTGTGTGTGTGTGTGTGTGTGTGTGTGTGTGTGTGTGTGTGTGTGTGTGTGTGTGTGTGCGTCTTGCCGAGCCTACGTCACACTATACGTGCTGAGCCTGACAAAACAAGGGATGGAGGTAATGTTAGGCTTTTACGAAACATTCAGGCTCTAACTTTATTTTCCCCAGTAATATAAAAAGTAAAGCTATTGTTTGGGAAAAATAACGATATATTATGTATGCATCTAAATGTAGAATAATATAGAATAGTGGGAATTTATGAACAAAATCACAATTACTATCAACACGCCACCAATCAGAGAAGGAGAAGTGTGTTTGTAGTTTTCTACTAGGGCTGTCAAAGTTAACGTGATAACAACGCGTTCAGGTTAATTTGATTTAACGCCACTAATTTCTTTAACGCATCAATGCAATTGATCTTTCGGAGGTTGTAGTGGGCTCAACTATAAACTGGAAAACGTGAAGGAATCCATTGGTACCAACCATGTCATACCAGCTTGTCGCATAAGAGGCTAAATAACGCTCCAAACTTGCGCAAGATTTTGGCGAGGAAAAACTGGCATGGCCATTTTCAAAGGGGTCCCTTGACCTCTGACCTCAAGATATGTGAATGAAAATGGGTTCTATGGGTACCCACGAGTCTCCCCTTTACAGACATGCCCACTTTATGATAATCACATGCAGTTTTGGACAAGTCATAGTCAAGTCAGCACACTGACACACTGACAGCTGTTGTTGCCTGTTGGGCTTCAGTTGAGTTTGCCATGTTATGATTTGAGCTTATTTTGTATGCTAAATGCAGTACCTGTGAGGGTTTCTGGACAATATTTGTAATTGTTTTGTGTTGTTAATTGATTTCCAATAATAAATATATACATATATTTGCATAAAGCAGCATATTTGCCCACTCCCATGTTGATAAGAGTATTAAATACTTGACGAATCTCCCTTTTAAGTACATTTTGAACAGATAAAAAATATGCAATTACTTTGCGATTGATTGCTATTAACTATTTTAATCGATTGACAGTCCTAGTTTTTACAGAATAGTGGGAATTTATGAACAAAATCACAGCTACTACCAACAAACCACCAATCAGAAAAGGGAGAAACGAGTTTGTAGTGTTCTACAATTACAAATTAATAAATGAAGGAATTCCATAAATATATATGTATATACCCTGTAATTTCAGCCACAATGGATTACAAATCCACCCCCCCCCCCCTCTCTGATTACCCTAATGTTCTTCTAAAGAGTACAAAGGAATGGAGCTGTCTTCTTTTTTTTTTATAAATTTCCACCATTCTTTATTTTGCAACACAAACAAATTCACACGTTGCTGTTCACACATTAATTATGCAGTTCGAGAAAAAGCTGCAATGGTGGAAAGGAAGGAAGGTGAAAATGAGGAATTCAGTTTCTTATGCTCCCTTGTTGAATATTCATATAAAATCAATTTTTGATGCTTTCGGGCATTGTTTGTTCCAGGGCGGCGGAGTCACTTCCTATTTGCGAAGCTGTTAGGTACGAGGAAATGGGTGAATCCGTTTTGGCGAGAGGAGAAAGGTGTCTGTGCTCCAAGGTAGACATATGGGAGGTGTCTGTGGCAGACTGTGGGAGATAGTTAAAGTGTGGCTTGATCACCAGCCCCACTCCCACCCAAATTGCACCTAAATTTCATTTGATTAAATTTGTTTAATATGTCATTCAGCGCCGGCGCCGCGGTCGACGTTGATTTGCTCTGACAGTCGATGCGGTGCGTGTCTGACGAGCACTTTTGTAGCTCTTTCTAGTTACCCGTCATCATTTCTCTTGGAGCTCTGCACAGTTTGTTTCACCTCTCCGAGATGTTTGAGAGCACTTAAAGATAATTATTGCCAAATGATGCTCTAATGAGGGGAACAACTCTCCTTAAGTCTTTTTGCGTGAGAGCCGGGCCCGCTTGCCGTGACGCCACCTTTTTAGGCTTCATTTTGTTTTCGCCCGTTTGACAGTGTCACACTTTCTATAGATGTTGCCTCAATCTGACGCATGCCATAATAATTGGCTGGGCGCGGGAGATGCAAATTGCCGAGGATTTATTAAAATGCACCTTAAAGGGGTTAGAAATGTCTGTTCGCAAGTCAAATTACCATTTCGCCTCTCTTTGAGTCTTTCTTTTTTTTTTTTTGTCAACCTCTCTTAAACTTCCTGCGCTCTTGGAAGAGGTCAGACGCAGCCCTTCATTTGTGGAGGAGGATTTTCGTCTCCTGTGGAAAATTGCAAGGCATTTAGAGCTATCGGAGAGGGTCAGGGACCTTTCCTTTAATTTCCCTTTATCTTCTCTACCATGCTGCACGACCCCAAGCACATCACCGTGCTGATGTCTGGCCTGTCTCTATGCATGCTGTTTATTTGTGTACCTGTTTTTTTCCTTCTCAATCAAACGGGATGGTGTTTTCTCGCCAGAATTTGGCCCGTGCCTCCGAGATATTTGGATAATTTTTCATGCCTCTCTAAGCAGTATGAGCATAACATGTTGTTGAATTTTAATTTGAAGTATTAACTTTAAATCTTGCGAGTTATTTTTGAGATTTCGTGATGAGATTGAGTTGGCAGAGGTGATGCATTTGCTTGGAAGAGCCTTCCTGCAGGTGAAGCTTTTGTGTTACAGCCTGAATCTCCACAAGAATATTAATGACTCCAGTCGATTGTTTCCATTCAACGAGCCGCTTCCTCGTGGCTGTTTTGTATCTCTTTGGTGTCTCGAGAAGCCACGGTTGCTACGGGAACACGCATTGTGTCACCGGTCAGCCAAGAGTGACAGTTGTTTCTCATCAGTGACATAACGACACAACGGCGGGCACTGAAGGACGAGAATGTTCTCCTATAAGCTTTCCGAGAGGATGTTAGCGCAAACATTTCCCCAATAATCCGTAACCGAGACTCGCAAGCAGGGGACTGGAACTAATGAAGACAACTATTCAATTACGAGCTCAATTAATGCAAGTGCCTGGGAGCGCAGATCACAGATGAGCCGAGCAGCTAGCCCTAGATGTTGTGGACCACAACTGGAGGCGAACAACACACTGAGACATTGAATTTCTCCCTCAATCCGTTGGCTTAGCACTCATGGCCGTCTCCACTTTAAAATGGCTTTATGGGCTCATGAGAGGGACCTGAGAGTGTGCCTCAAATCTATGCCTTCGTCCACTGTGTAGGGTCATAAGGACCTGAATTGACTTTGTCTAGATATGGACCCACAATCTCTCCTTAAGTATTACTCTGTTATTGCCATTCTCTCCCGAGGTTCATCTCCAGCTGCACTATATTTGACCAAGCACAACAGAAAGTTCCAATTTAGCCTGATTTCCCTTATTCCAGCTTTGATTCTTGCTTTGGCTCATATTGATTTCATACAACTTGTTATGTTCTGTTTCTTCTCTGTCTTGTTTTTTTGGATAAATCCATGTTGTTTACAGTGCGCGATGACCCGCGGGGCGTCAAGATTATTCTTAACCCTCTTCCTCGCTGCGGTTTCGTGGTGTATCGATAGGTAGCCATGTTTGCTTATAATTAAGTCCCTACCACACCACAGATGGGACTCAGCTCAGACCTCTTGGCCCAATTAAAACAAGCTTTCCTACGTCAGTACTACCTGCTTTGTTACATATATATAACTGCATTAGTTTGATAAAGAGGTTTACAGCGGTGAGGCATTTACGCTGGTTGATACACGACGCTTGCATCCTCATAATGCAAAGCAACTCCGAATTACCACAGAATATTACATCTTAACATAAAGCCGTTCCGCACTGATTAAAGATTAAAGATAAAAAAAACAGAGGCTTTGGAAAAGAAAAAAAAAGTCTAATTATTTCCCTAGAAATAAAATAAAATGGTATAGGCCACTGGGGAGTTGGGTCTAAGCATTTCATTTATCTGTAAAAGGCCTCCTGAGGATGTTTCCTTCCTTTATTTTAATTTCTCTTCTCTTTTTACACCTTTAGCATTCTTCTCCTTCATGCATTATATCACATCTCTTTCTCTAGTTCGTATTTGCAGTAAGTATTGAGGACAGTAATTGAATATAGGTTTGATTGATGGTAATTAGTAGGTGACTGCGAGTAATTTAAACTAGTCTGCGGTCCTCTGTGACTCATTAGCTGAGGCTATGCTCTCTAGACCTTTACTAAAACCCCTGGCAGGAAAAGGGACCATCCCTGTCCTTGATCACTCATTAAATACTATCATTATACATTAAATAACATATATTTTTTTCTGACAGTCGTGGGTAACCGATCTGTAAATTAGCACACCTGACCTAACCAACTAGTGGCTCAACATAACTGCAGGTTTTTTCTGTCCAAAGCTCTCCCTTACACATGCGATATAACTGTAGAGATTTCTCAATAATGTGTTTTTGTTTACAGATCAAGTATGAGTGTGTACTGATAACAATACCAAGTCAATATACATTTTTCATCTTTAATATTTTTCTATTATTTCTACATACAGTTTGCTTAAAATCTATGAACTATAGGGCTGCACGAATATGGCCAAAATTATTATCACGATTATTTTGATTAACATTGAGATCACGATTATTTATCACGATCATTCATTGATTTTAGGAACAAAATATTTTAATTGCACTTTCACATTTAAATTAACAGAGCACTGCTTTCACTTTGTGCTACATTTCTGCTAATGTACACATTTTTGCATCAAAATAAGACTGGTCCTTATTGACAGTGCATCTCCTAGAGGCAAAATAAAATTGTACCAAAAATAAATCAACAGAGCACTACTATCACTCTCACGTTGTGCTACATTCTTGCTAACTAAACATTTTTTGCATCAAAATACGACCTAAAATTCGGTTGTTCTTCACCTGAATTCAGTACATTTTTGTTTGCCCGTAAATCTACTCTGGACTCCAGCCGCAACATTCAGGTTTTTCACAGGCTGACGCTGTAGGGTGCTCGCACAGAAGCATGACAACTCCCCAAAAGTGAAGCTAAAACATCTTGAGCGCCCCCCGGTGGCTGGCTGTTAGTTTAGGAAGCGCTTGATTTGATATGCAGTTTTCTGTGAGTGGAGCATTTTAAGCGTCAATATTGCAGTCGATGATGTTCATTTATTTGTTAGAAGCCAAAATCGTGATCGGGATTAATATTCGATTAAAGGACCAGTGTGTAACAATTAGGGGAATCTATTGGCAGAAATTGAATATAATATTAATAAGTATGTTTTCTTTAGTGTATAATCATATGAAAATAAGAATCGTGTTTTTGTTTAGCTTAGAATGAACCGTTTATATCTACATAGCGAGCGGGTCCCCTTCACGGAGCCGCCATGTTGCACCGCCATGTTTCTGTAGTAGTACAGAACAGCTTGGGCTGGAGTCGTTAACAATTCTCGCTCCCTTCGCCGCCCCTGCTCTCTCTCTCTTGCTTCGCCACTCACTACCCACATACACACACACTCTACGCACTGGCTCTGCTCCTACTCTTACAACAACTGGTTCTAGAGAGAGCTATTTGTGTTTTCGTGTCGGCCACCGTAGTTCTCCAACACGCTTGGCACACGGGAAAGGCTTCAGTTTGTTGCAATCTCAACCTCAACGCTAGATACCGCCAGATCTTTCCCTTTTAATTGTGCAGCCCCAGTGACAACCCATAAGTGAATAAATATTCTTAAAAATATTTTGATGATTTTTAACAGTATTACCTTAATTGGAATTGGGTTAGCCTCATTAGGATCAGTGTTTGGGAATATATTCTCTGGTGTCAGACTGTTGAGCTCCAAATGTTTGCCGTTAAACTCACCTCTGTAGTGTTTTCCATGTTTCAATTTGGCATTTCGTTGTGAGGCTTGAGATTTTAGCTCACATTTTCATCCATGAAAAAGGGATTGGTCGTCCACCACAATATGTTCCACACTTTTTACCATCCGTAGGGAGCTTTTTCACGCTTCTTCATCGCTTCAAACAAAAAGCACACTTTTCCTCTTGGCCTTTGTTGTTTGTAAAACCTAATCATATTTCCTTGCATGATGCTTCTGCAAGTGTTTTATCGAGTCTTTGGTGTTAAAGCCAACCGACACTGATTGTGTCCCTTAAAACACTTGCACTCGCGACAGTCTGTCGTTGTGCTTTCCCCCCCTTCCTTTAGCATAAAATAACATAGCTGACATAATGACGGCTGCTGTGGCTACTGTCGTTAACACATGACATGTTGCTACTTCTCATTGAGGTTCTGTGCACAAAGTGTGCCTATAGAAATATTTAGATGATGTTTAAGTGGATTTCTTTTTTCAAAAGTTTGTATCTTATTTTTTTTTTCTGATAATGGATCCGGTGTTTTTTTTTTGCTAGAATTGGACCGATACAGATGCTGACTGTTGGATGAGCACAGCCCTAACTATGACCAAGAGTGTTGCTGCACTGCTCGGGGCATGTGTGTGTGTGTGTGTGTGTGTGTGTGTGTGTGTGTGTGATAGGAGCACCCAAAACAAGGTTTCCCTAGTGAGGTGACAGAGGCAGCTAAGCCAGTAAACAACGATGACAGTAATCATATGTGTTTGTGGTGCTATGCTTCATCACCTGTCCGGCACCAAGGCTTGTTAAAGGACAAATGACTCTTAATAAAGCATATTCTTTCTCCTCATCTCTCTCTCTCTCTCTCTCCTCTCCGTCCCCCCCTGTCAGTGCTCCTTTGCTCCCCCCCCAGCCCTGCCCCCCCACCTGAGGAGGCCAGGTTGCCAGGCCGCGGGGCGGTGGGATTGGCCGGCTCCACGCTGAGATTGATTACCCCTCTAATCTTAGGACTGCCAGTGTGTCTCCAGGGCGAAAACTCCTGCATGAATCCCCCCCCCCCCCCCCTCCCTTCCCCTCTGCCCCAACTCCCACCCTTCCTCTGTCTCTCTACCTCCTCTCTCTCTTCCTCCATCCCCTTCATCCCTCTGTCCCTGTGCTGCCAGAGGCACTGAGGGACGATACTAAGTCACAGCTCCAGACAGGGCCACTCGCTCGCAGTGCCTGCCTTGTTCGCCATATGTCACGGCAAATGGGGCTCCCGTGGACTCTGCCTTGGACTCGCAGGGAAAAAAAAAATGACAAGGGGAGGTGGATAGGGGATGAGGGTTGGAGGCTGCACGAGTTGGGCAATAGAGTGGAGCAGAAAAAGCCAATCCAGCTTTGATTCAAAGATCTTTAAAAATCACAGTGCTCTCTCAGGAGTTGTGCCGAACTAAAACCATATATATATATATATATAAAAAAAAGAGGCGCGTTGCTTTCCTTGGGTGTTAATATGCTTTGTCTGTTTGCTGTGTTCACACGTGATTTGTTGAGGGGTACAGGTGATGACACGACACCCTTCCAGTGTGCATTATCATGGCATCAAGGACACAAGACAGATGACAACTTGCAAAGGTGACAATTGTGCTTGGTGACGGTACGACTTGTCATCCAGATGCTGGTGAAATTAGCTCTCTCGGTGGCACTCAAGCTCTCTCTAGATTTAGAGAGACTTCCACAGTGGCTGAGTGGTGACGTTGCCTCTTCACTCGTAAAGCCGGATTTATTTCGGATGAGAGTGGGAACCGAGCGGAAACCTGCTGACAGAACAATTAGCACTATTGAGATTCTGCACTTAGGAGTAGCAGAACAAAGTGGAAATATCAGAATCTACAAATTTTTTTGAGGTTTTTATATCAGTCTGTAGCTTGACAGTGGTGTTCCTTACAACATTCAAATTTTGGTCAAAGTATGTATGTTTAATTGTCAAAATGCTATTTTCCCAAGTCCTTCTAAAAACTTTTTCCCACGTGACCTGACGTAGGTTTCTGCATGATGACGCTGCTACATGTACAGTATATTTACAGCCGTTTATTAACGTTACATACAGTAAATTAGATGGCGGTCAGTATGCTCCCAGTTTGGAGAAGCAGACAGGAGTACCGCCACAGAAGTTAAACAATTTAATGCTGAGTAGACGCGATGTCAGTTTGGATCTGAAAGTCACACAATAACACAAACAAACTAACCGATCGATGCAGCGGTAGACCAGCTTACTTTGGAAACCTACGTCACTGCTTTTTGCAACGGCTGAGTGTGCGTTTCCCTTTGAAAATAACAGAACACAACACAGATGGACCTGCCCTTTAAGTGAGTTGCATGGGTCAGATCTCACTTTTTTTCAGGCCTAGCGACTAAAATTTGTTCTTTTGGTCCATCTCGCTCATGCCGACCCAAAAGACATTGTCAGTGTTGGCTTCTTAATTCAATCAGACCTTGATTCCACAATTCATGTCGGATAAACACAGGCAAACACAAACCCCGGTGCCTGATGGCGGCGACCAGTCTTGTGATTCATGGCTGTAGTAAGACTGGAAGGTGGGGGCTGGGTTATTCTATGGTAAGGATGTTGAGACGATGTTGTTGTGATGTGGTGTTTACATGCGTCTGCATGTATTTACCCCCAAGGGTCACATTGAGCATGCACAACCTTGCAGTGCTCTGTGTTCAAAACTATGATAGCTTTTAGGCAAAGTAGCAGTTGAAATGATCCACAAAGAAATCTTAAGTGTTCAATTAGGCTTTTAAATTGTGAGTTCAACTTTTATTCCAAATATGGCGATAATAGTAGTGAATGCTTATAATAATAATAGGAAAGTAAGACAGTTTTGCTTGAACCATATGCGATTTAAATAAAGCAAAGCACATATTTTCAAGGTGAAACTTTATGTGTACTAATCCACCTGCACCAAAGCTATAGTCTTAACACAGGATGAGTAATGCTGAAAAGCGGAGTTCATTTCGTACGTATGAGTGCGTCCCCAACAGCACATGGAAACGGCCAGGCAACCATCAGAAGGCTCTTTGAAGAGCTCTTTCAGGCCACCATGGATTGCCCACACACAAGTACTCACAAACACACACTTGAGAAAGTCTTTGAGGGCACTGTTTTCTAATTCACCTCTGCACCTGTTTATACCTTCTCCCCATTCTTCCTTTTTTCCATGTCTGAGTGAGTCCGAGTCATAGAAAGAAAAAAAAAAAAAAAACGGAAAGAAAAGCAGCGTGGGTGAATCTGAGCAGAGAAACATCCTCTGGGTCTTTTTCCTTTTTTAAAAGAACTCCTCCAGATCTCATGTTTAATTTATGAAGGAGGGCTCAGGCGTGATACATCCTGGCATGACAGGCAGAGTCCATCTTTGTCTGGGAAACATGGATCGGACCGGACCAGGGGTGATATGCCAGTCCCCGTCAGGGCCCCGGGGTGCCACAGACTGGTCAACAGCTGGGGGCGAAACCAAGCCTTTCATTGGAACCAGAGCGTGGTTAATTAAACAAGTTCCCCTCGGTCAGAAAGCAGCTGGAGTCGGTTTACTCCGTGTGCCAGTCAGTGCCAGGCTGGCTGGAAGGCACACTCCACCACACAAAGGAAGAGGAGATGCGACAGTGTTCTTCAACGTAGGAATGTACAGACGCGAGGCACACATGAGAGGATGTTACTGTTTGGGAGTATTTAGATTTCGAGATTCCGAGTCTAAGGAGAGGAGTGGGATGCGCTCGCTTTGGCTCACCCACATCCTACAGTAAGCATCAATCCACAACCCACACCCCTTAAACCCAACTCCAGCTTTATGTGCGAGTACATGACGAACAAATTAAATTTGTTTTAGGTCTCTCCAGATCTGCATACTTTACAGTACAGACTTACAAACATACCAACACACATACAGGCGCAAACACACAAACAAACTCAAAATGAGAGAAATCTTGTCAAGCTGAGCACCGAGTAAAGATTAGGCATCCTTGTCCGCCTTCACAGACTAAGACGTCGTGGTCAAACCTGGGGCGATTTTCGGAGAGAAAGATAGATTGGCTTGAGTTGAGTTGATAGTTGACGGAGAAGGATGCGAGAGAAACAAGACGTCTTCGGAGTGCTAAATCGCTGGTAGGGGCTGCAAACTGGGGGAGGGCGAGAACGAGAGCAAGAGAGTCAGAGGAGGGGGGGGGGGCTGGGTACAAAATAGCCAATTTCATAGTACACATGTGGATTAAGTTCCCTCCTTTGAAAACGCGCCGGAATGCCCATGTACCAATTACGCCCCGGTGGTACAGGCGGGAGCTGTGGGGCCATGTTTTTGGATGTTCTTGCGCCTGTGTGCTGCTCGGGCTTGCCAGATTGTCTGCGGGCAGCGTTTGTGCCTGCTTTGATTCGGTGCCAGCGAGGCCTCGCAGGCTCTTGGCACCCTGACACCTCCCCATCAATACGCTGGCAACCGTGTGGTAGTGGGGTATCAAAAATGACCCAATTAGAGGATGGCAATGTGTTCTGACAGGCACTACCTGGTCGGGTGTGTTTAAAGCTGCCATCTTTCCCTTTTTCTTTCTTTCTTTCTTTCTTTCTTTCTTTCATTCTCTTTGGTCCTCACTCTCTACCTCATCTCCGTCTCTCCGCTCCTCTCCGTCTTCCCCCTGCAGTTTCTATCTGCTCCATGTGTTGCTCACAGCGGGTGACAATGGTAGAGATGTGAGTGGGTCTGCCTGCCTTGACACCCTCTCTTTGTACGCTCCTTTCAGCTGTTTGCCATAAACATCCCGGCACTTTGCAAGTGCACAGATACGAGGGGATTGGTTTTGACTAAGAACACTGTGATTAGAGCGCTCAGTGACAGAAACATTATCCACAGAGTTGGCTTGTCACTGTTCATTGCCATGACTGACAAGTCTCTGGATCTCCCATTCTCTTTTTCTATGTCTCTGTTTTTCTCTGCTGCTCTCCATCTCCATCCCCCCCCCTCCATATTCTTGATCTGTCTGTCTTTTCCATGTGTAGCTGGAGTTCAGTTGGAATCTCTGCCAGCGTGTGTCAGCGTGAGTCTATCTGTTTGCAGGGTGTCTGCAGCTCCTTTAAAAAGTCTAAAAATGTCTTCTGTTGAGTTTTAAAAAATATAAAAAGTCATTAGGTGTGCTTTCACGAGCCATAGTCCGTCTGGCTAGTCTGAGTCAGAGTGAAATTGATACTTCTGGTTTGTTTTCTATTTAGTCTAGTTCGGATTTACAGTGAACAAATAAAAAAAAAAATTGCTGAGGGGCGTGTACGAAGGAGCGAATTTATCTTTTTCGTTTCTGGAGCTGCCACTTTTATGCAGGGATTTGAGGACTTTGATATATTGCTGTCAAAGTTTTTTCTCTTTGACTCGGCCCTGATCTACTGTGCGCATGAATCCCTTCTCCTCCAGTTTATCTCAAATTACTTTTTAAACGTCATTATTTTTTTGGACTTTATTTAGCATATTCTGTATGTTCTCTTCGGCCCAGATGTCAAGAACACGTCGGACTTCTGCAGAAGTCCAGGTCAGTCCTCTCCAGCTCATGTCAATCTGTCTTTTATCTGTGTCCATCTCAATAAATACCAGCACGGGCAGCCCTCGTTTTGGTTCGCTTGGAAAGAAGCTCGGTCCGAGACCACCTCTCGCAAGCAGTCTCGGACCGGTTGTTTTGGTCCGCACCAGAGCACGGTTGCTGCGTTCACAACTGCCCAAACGAACCGTAACAACCGTAACGTTTGATTAAAACGGACTAAATGTTGGCTTGTGAAAGCTCCCTAAATTATAATAATTACATTATATCATTACTAGTTATTCATTTCAACCTAGACACTCTCTCATTGAAACTGTTACGGGATGTATGTTTTAAACCTACCATATTGTTGCTTGATAATAACCTCTGTGCTGAAGCAAACATCATGTACATACTTTTACTCTTAACATTTACCTCCCTTCTCTAAAAGTACTGCTGTTGTCTGTCAACAAATGAAAGGGAAACAACGTTTCAGACTAGCACCACTCCACCAAACACGTTTAGTTAATTTAAAATAATATTCTGGTGTTTAAGACCTTAGGTTGTCCTCAAATAATGAAGCCCTCTCAAGTGATGTCCTTTCTGTTGCTTCCTTCTGTTTTTTAAATCTTTACTCAACTCCACCTCAATAATTTCTCCAAAAATGGCCTTAAATGAAAAATGTATGAATTGTATAAATTTGCCTGTTTTCCGTGTTGGGTGAGGCCATGAGTGCCGACCTCATAAATTCTCTCCGATGCATGATCAAGCATTTGCATATATAAGATAAGTCATATAAATTAAGTTGATTGATATCACTGAACTGCAGCAGAAAGGCTGCATTCCCATCAGTTTCCACCAAGCAAACAGAAAATCATATGCCACGTCTTTCAGCTCCCACTAATGTTTTGACACACCATGATGCAACAGACTAGCAGTCTTAGTTATAAGAGTTGTATGGGATTTACTCAGGGACTTATAGCAGAAATTGGTAACGATTCTGTGAAACCTTCAATCTACTGCAGAAATGACTGGAAGTCACACAAAGTAGAGCATTTTTCTCATTGTTGATGGACTGACATGTGATTCTTTGAGAAACTAGAGCCGTAGGGAAATGTTTCACAGATAATTAACTGAAATGATTAGTATTTACCACATTTTCAACATTTACAGGTTTTTACAGGGCAATCCTCTTTTGATTCATTCTCATCTTAAAAAAATGGTGCAAACCGTCAAATGGCCTTTTCTGCTCATTTGTATTAGTTCTAGTAAAACTGTCTATTGAATTACTTTTAGTTCCCTCTCATTAGATTTAATGCCTCAGTTGCTCCATCTGAGAGCCGACTGTGAAGGTTTGGCAGCTGATACCCTCCGGCGTTATACTGGTCATGAGCTGAGCCCTCACAGGTCTCGACTGGCATGTTAGAGCAAGCTGCCAGCCTAGATGGGCAGTTGGCGCCAGGTCCACTACCAGCTGGTGAGGTTCTGTGCCACTCTCAGGGCCATCAGGCTCATCTGTCAAAACTGCTACGACTCCTCCTCCTCCTGTGTGTATTTAATGAAAGTGTCACTCCGCTACTTTGAGTAAGCATAAATCACCCATAAACGTTGATTTAAAACCAATTGGTGGAGAGAAGCAGTGTTCTGTGGCAAAGTCAAATTAATTTGCTGGTGTAAGAAAGGTTGTTTTAAAGAGCTTATTTTCAGGTGAATACTTATATTTTGGTTTTCTACTAGAACATGTTTACAAGATGTTATTTAATATTTAAAGAAATGATACATTTTTCTCATATCGGCTGTGCTGCAGCACCTCTTTTCACCCTCTGTCTGAAACGCTCTGTTTGAGCTCCCGCTGTTCTGATTGGTCAGCCGAATCAAACTCTTCGGACTCCGCTCCAGCTCCGCTCTAACTAGCTTTGTTTGACGACGTGCCAAACTAGCCGTTTTGCAAATGTGTTACTTGGTGACATCACCACGTTACAGAAGAAAAGGCAGGACTTCAAGAGAGGCGTTTCAGGCAGTTGAGGGTCAGTGTTTCCCTTTGGCGTGGACTTTGGACTTAATAACTTTGCAGACCTTTGACATGCACAAAGAACTATACGACACACTAAAGTAAAGGGGAGAAGCATAATAGGTCCCCTTTTAAAGGAATATCAGTGTTTTTATACTGTATTTTGCTCACATATAGTGGGTTACTTGAGAACTTCTATCTCAAAATAAATGTACTCTCACTGAAGTAATAGAAAAGGATATATTACTGTATATAGAGCCATGGTCACTGTGAAACCTTGCTGCAATTGAACCTACTATACATCTTCTCCACTTATTTTTCGACCTTCCCCAGTTTCTCTGTGAGCTATTAACCTTTTGTGTAATATACTCGCTCATGTGCTGTGTCGCTTCTGTGTGTGTGTGCTTGTATGTCTGCTTCCTCTGCTGATTGATTGGATGTGCGGGTTAAATGATCAAAAAAGCTTTTACGATTATAGGACAACTCCTTCTCTTAAGGCACCTGTTAAGTTGTTTGTTGCCGGGAGAAACGGACACTTCATCACGCTACTGTAAATGATTTCCCTGCTCCCTCACCCCGAGCTCCCGTTTCCTCGTTTCATTTTATAGAGGGGGATATCTTTGCAGGAGACCTCCCATTTTTTTTTTTTGCGGAAAAAGCAGGGAAGGCTAAAAAGGATGTAGTGCTGTTTGAGGACAATAGCTTATCTACGAGTAACGGGTGTCTCGGCTAATTTGTACGACTTGCCACATCCTGCCGTGGCGCAACAGCTGAGTGCTTTCAGAGAAAGACTGATTTGACTTCGGCCATTATCTTTTGATAGATAAGGGGTCTGCAGGTGCTTTTCTCATCCCTCGGGGCGTGGTTTTGAAGATGGAGGACATGTTTTTACCCATTGACATTGATGCAATACAACCCAGAAGCAAGGGTGCTAATGTCTGTGTGGAGTCCACTCAATCCTGGTGCCTAGTGTCCTCTCCTTGCCCCGGCCACAGCCTGCGGAGCCCTATAACCAAGGAGTGTGCCCACCAACCATGAGTCATTAAGGTCTGTGTTTAGACAGGGCCAGGGGTCATTGTGGTGTAAGGTAATGTATAGTCTGGAGGATGGACTCACAAATCAGAGGCAGTCCACTCCAAACAAATCCTTTTTTTCTTCGAGGAAACAAAGAAGAGAAAGAAATGAGAAGCAAAAAAGTGAGATGTTTCCGTAAGCAGAAAGTGATTTTGGGTTTCAGAAGTCATTTAGCCGAGAGTTATGTGTTGATTATTCAAAAATAACTTTAAATACGGGTAAAATGTTTTGGCAAACTGATCATATCACTCTGATTGCAAGCAAAAAAGACTAAAACTGGTATTTATCTTGCATAAGCGGAGCGATTTCTGTAGGTAAGTTTTGAATGGCAAGAGTTCACGAGTATTGGGGAAAAAAAAATCACACTTTGTAATTAATTAAAGTAAATCCTTTCAGTGTAGTTTTTACCACATTTAAAAGCCTGAAACTTGACCATTAACCTCCAAATGGATGTGAAACACCACCAGTGTTCCCCTTTCCACTTTCTAAAAACAATGTGCCACAAAAAGGACTGTAAAATGAAATGATGAGTTTTAAATGCCTTTTTTTTCAGGCAAACTCAATTAGCGATATGTTTTTTTTTTTTCTCCCCTTTTGCAAAGAGCCCTACATTAGCACCAAGGCTAGTTATTATTTCCAGCGCGGACATCTTTACAAATCATTTCTCTTTGCCTTTCCACCACTGCCTCCCCGCGTGCCACTATGTTCCAAAGTGGGCTCCAATTATGAAAGCATTAAAAATGCTTGTGAAGGATTTAGGTACATTACACCACTCAATGACATTCTACTCGCCATTATGTTATTAGCAGAGTGCTATGTGTAAAAAGGGCCTTTAATTGAGAAAGTGTTGTAGAAAATACATTTAAAACTGCCACTGTTACCCTCCCTCCCAGCCTCCTGCACCGGCAGCTGTGCTCGCTGTGAAAAGCTTCTCATCTCGGCCGATTTGGTTAAAATCCCTCACTCATGACAGGTCTTTTAGGGTAGGACCTACACAAATGCAAGTATGTGCACACATATTCTTTTGTCTACTCTCAATCTCTTCATGGAAGCCCCTTTACAAAAAGTCAAATATACAGACAGAATTAAGAAGGTGTAAGCCCCACATCCATTATATGTGTGGTAGGGCTGCAACTAATGATGATCTTCATTACTGATAAATCTGCAGATTATTTTCCTGATTAATCGATGAATCTTTTAGTCTATAAAATGACAGAAGCAAGTGTAAAATGCTTATTACAGTTTCCCAGAACCAAAGGTTACAGTACGTCATCAAATTGTTTATATTGTCTGAACAGTCCAAAAGCCAAAGATATTCAATTTGCTATCATAGAAGACTAAGAAATATATTCAGTTCAAATCAAGAGAAGCTGGAAACAGTGGGGCACGTACAATTAATCAATTTCAACATAATCCATCGATCAACTAATAAATTAATAAACTAATAGCTACAGCTCAAATGTGTGCAGGTTTTCTGACGTTATGCATTTTCAGCCCGTTCTCATTCCCAAGTCATCAAATACTGAGGCTTTGTCATGGCTGTCGGTGTGTGATACCGCCGCACAAGGCACCCTTTAGCACCCGTATGAGACGCACCAGGCTTTCCATTAACTACAATGTAAACCCATCCGTGGCAACAGTAAACGCCCAGAGAAAATGGGCCGGGAGTGACTGTGGTGACGTAGTTTAAAGAGTGAAAAGACACACAGGGCGGGCGGGAGGAGGGAAGGGTGGTAGGGGTGGGCGGTATACTGGTTTCATCAACGTCACCGGCGTCACTTTCGGCCACGACATGGATTTTGCAATACCGTCATTACCGTGATAAACACACACACGTTTCGGTTTAGCACACACACACAACGGAGATACAACATCCGATAAACTACGTCACATCCACACAGGTTGTCTATGGTTACGTACAGGCTACCGCCATTCCGTTTCGTCGCGGAACCCTTTACTTTTTACTTCACACTTTTTGAGTGTTGTCCTCACCGACAGCATTGCTGCTGCGGAGCTGTTACTGCAAGCCCTCAACAGATCGTTTTCACTGTCTATTTTGGCTGAGAACTGCGTGCATCACGCGGAAGAATTAGGCGACACACGGCGAATCTCTAGATGAGCTGCCCGCAACTGAACTGCGCTGCTCACAATCCATGTGTCTTCTGTACAGTATTGGTCCAACAGAGTTTGATATTTTCAAACTCTTTCTTCATGTGGGTTAAGATGTAAAAGGTTATGTCAGCTTTCTGTTTCTTCAAAGATGTAAATTAAATGTAATGTAATTCCCAGTTTGGCTGTGGTGAAAAAACTTTGAAATAATAAAACAACAGTAGGCTAAATATGTGAAAAAACATTTTTTTTCCCCCAAATATTCTTTATTGCTGAGATCAAGGTTGCTTGGCAGTCAGGTACAGTTCACTCACAACTGAAAACAACAGCATGGCTGTTATAAACTGTGAATTAATCACATTACATTTACATTATGGGGCAGGCTACTCCTTCCAAAACACATGTAGGCCTATAACTAATTTTCAATTTGGAGCCAATAAACACATCTGTATTTTAAAAAATATTTTTTTCTTTCTTAAGATATGTCCCCTTATATTGCCAATAGAAAAAAAAAGAGGTAGAATCATGATTTGAGTGGAGTATCCCTTTTAATTTTGTAATACCGTGATATAATACTGTCAACACAAAAACCAAAAGAAATACCGTGATATACATTTTTGGTCATATCGCCCACCCCTACTGGAAGGTCAAGTTCGTTCAATTTCTCTGTCTCCTTTTTTCAGTAGTGATGTATTAAACAGTGGCTAAAAAATAAAACTGAAATGAATTTACGTTCATTTTTATTCATTTTTTAACCAGGCAAAATCATTTCAGTTTAGTTATATATAATATATTCTTTATTTAGTTTCAGTTTACTGACAATATTTTTCACTGCTTATTTTCGTTTTAGTTTACTATAATAACCCTGCATAGGAGCATGCAATCTGTCATTGAAGTCACAACATTAAACTCTCCATTACTTGAAAAAATGTTTATTAATTGAAAGAAAATGTGCTGTATGTGTCCCCACAGATTTAAACAGTGTGGCGTGTTTCTCTTTTTTTTTTTTTTTTTTTTTTTATAAAAAAAGCCCATCATCCTCTAATGTGGCAGAGTAACAGATGGAGTTTGGGTTCTGTCCTGTGCTGCATCCACACACCCTATGTGTCATCTGTCATTACATTCAGGTCATTGTTTGGAGCTCACTGGCAGCGTGACTGAGTTGGCCACGGCTTGACAACTGTCTCTGTTTCACACAGACAGGGAGAGAATATGCAGACACCCTCAACACTCACAGGGGCAGAATCTGTGTGTCATTGTGTGGCCTAGTTCACTTTCACAAGTTAGGACTAAGATGTTGTGCAGAAATATTGAATTATGTAGATCAAAATATACTTCTGCTCTGGCCTTTTCATGAGCAATATAATAATGTGTTGTATGTAGCCTGCTATCATGCATGTTTTTTCTGCATGATATCTATGGTGTTTACTGTGCTACCTTACAAACAGAATTTCCTGCAGGACAACAGATGGTGGAGTGTCACGTTGTATTGCGTTATAAAACAATTGTATTGTGTACACCAGTGGAGAATTTGTCTTTTCACTTACCTGAGACAAAAAACCACCATTGCATGACATATAATCCAAATAGAAACGGAGTAAACAATGAAAGCATAGATACAACATACACTGGATCATCTTACTGAAGGAATAGGAGAGTGTCGTATTGTAACGATGAGTTGTGACGATGTATTGTTACATATTGTAACTCTAGTTTTGTGATCATTAGTGGAACAGCCAGATGACTTATTAGAGGGGTCTCTGCCTTTGATAATAGAATTAAAATCACAATATATTTTGTTTTATTGGCTTAGATGGCAGAACAACCCATTCTTACTCCCAAAGCGTCAAGTACCGCAGCTTGATCAGCGCCCCTCAGCGTCTGATACCGACGCACCGGGGTAGACTTTGGCGTCTGAATGAAAAGCACCGGGCTTTCAATTAACTCCGATGTAAACACGTCGGCATCATTATTGGACGGTCAGAGCAACTGACGCAGTGTAAAGAGCGCGAGGGGAGGGTGAATGGGTCCAACACACACAGGACTTGCACCCAGCAGACTGCTGTTCATGTCCCGTGTGAAACCAAGTAAACGTTGACTTATTTACCGTAGTTTTGTTACTTAAATTACATACTGTAACCTACTTAACGCCAGTTACGTAATGCACATACTTATTTTACGTAACAAACATACTTATTTTAATCCAAAACACTATCTTGTCCTAAGCCTAACCAAGCAGTTTTGTTGCCTAAACCTACATGTAGCCACGTGGTTTTATTGCATAAGTAAACCTAAAAACAAAGTAAATTGAGAAGAGGCTGTATGCATGTAATGAGCGGAAACTGTACGTTTCCTGTGAAAACGGAAGTTTATTTTGAAAAGACACTATGCATATAACGAGGTGAAACTGATACGCCGTCCCTGATACGTCCAAAACTGACGCTAGAGGGGTACCTAGAGTGTCATAGTTTGAAGCTTATAGGGCCACTGACCAAGTGTTGGTATTTGATGAGCTGGGAGTGAGAACGTGTTGGGCAGAGCCTTACTCTCCCCCATCATACCTGCAAAGCAGTAGGAGAAGAAGCAGCTAGCACCACGCTTTCTGATACAAGCCAGACTTGTATCACTTGTGAGGATGCATCCACCTCCAGAAATGGACTATTTTGTCATAACCGTATGGAGAACCACAGTGAACAGTAGAGGTTATGTACTCCAGCAAAGTTCTTTTGTTTCACCATATATGAGCATCTTCCAGCTGTCGAACCTGATAGTACTCTACAACGAGCACTGGGTAGCCAGCTGGTAAGCCACAGCTACACAGTCTCTTATGCTTCGTGTGGCCACCGTTGGGCACTGCCGGGCAAACCAGAGGTGGCTCTCATACAGTTGACCCATGGGAGATTCGAAAGGGCCACTTTGGTACTACATGATTTGTTTAGGACTTTTTTTTGTGTCCACTATGACTGCTTATATGTAACATAAGTAAAGCAAAATGTGTAATTATTCCTTTATATTAGTTACACTGAGTAATTGGTAGCTTACTTAGCCATGCTTATACATTGGGTTCCCCCAGCACTCCTAATGTGAGGTAATGCTGCCTTAGAAGCAGGAGCAGCAGATCTAGTGCAGGAGCTCTGGAAAACCACTGTCATACAGTACATGCCATCACAGCAAAGCTCCATTTGATGAGGAGCTGGAATAAGGCCCACTGTTTCAATTCAATTCAATTTATTTTTATTAGCGTCAAATCATAAGAGAAGTTGTCTCGAGACACTTTTCATATAGAGCAGGTCTAGACCGTACTCTATAATTTACAGAGACCCAACATGAGCAAGCACTAGGGTGACAGTGGCAAGAAAAAGCTCCCCTTTGACAAGTAGAAACCTTTGGCAGAACCAGGCTCTGGGTGGGCGGCCATCTGCCTTGTGATAAGCACACTGGATGTCTTGGACGGTGGCAGAAACATGCTCTGTACTGAGGAATGTAAAATCTGCAGATATAGGGATTGACTCTAGTGACTGAGCTGGGACAGAAAGAGTAGACACGACTTTTTTTCTTCTGACACTATGTTGTCATCTGCAGGCCCTAAAGAAAAGTTGAGTAAACGTAGTAGCAATAACCTCTGTAATGAAGGCCTCTTTTAGTGTGAAAGTGCCCTTCCTGACGCTGATTTTACTGAGTGTCAAAGCTTGGAGAGCAGTGTTATTCCTTGCTTCTGTAACAGTAAGATTTAAAGAGGTTTGTACTTGTTATCCTATTTCTGTATGCCTGTATATTTATGTTGTATCTGTAAGTATTGTTTCGGAAGTCTGAACATTTAGGTTTCTACCTCCAAATTCTGTTTTGTAAGTTTAAAAACGCTTACAAAACCTGGAGGAGCGGCTTGTCACTGAAATGAGAATAGCTGGTCAACCTTAAAGGTCAGCCCACCTTAAGTGAGCCAAACCCCCCCCCCCCCTTAGTCAGCAGGTGGCAAGCAAGAACTTGGGAACTTCGCTTGAGTCTTGAGGAATTGAAGCATTTATTCATCGACAAATAGCCTAAGGCTGCATTCACACCGGATCACACAGTGCGATGAAAGTCTTCCCATTCATTTTGAATGGGGATAGCGCGTTTGGTTGCGGCTGCGGCGGCCGCAGGGGGTGCAGAATAAAAAAGCATTATTAGAGAAACGCAACCTGACATCACGCTGCGGTGGCAAATCATGTAAACGGCAATCCAGAGCTGTAAAATCCAGCCATGAGGGAACACAAGACGCTGATCGTTGCAGTTAATTGGCCATTAAAGTGACTCTCCCTCTCCCTCTCCCTCTCCCACACCACCCTGACGCCTGATCTGGTGTGAATGCTACGAGCTGTAACGTTACTGCTAACTTCATACTCACCGCCACACACACGCTCTCTTTCTCTCTCTCTCTCTCTCTCTCTCTCTCTCTCTCTCTCTCTCTCTCTCTCTCTCTCTCTCTCTCTCTCTCTCTCTCTCTCTCTCTCTCTCTCTCTCTCTCTCTCTCTCTCTCTCTCTCTCTCTCTCTCTCTCTCTCTCTCTCGACCACATACTTGCTAATGTTATGCACACAACCTTTGCACAAGTTATTCCTTAAAGGAGTTTAATACTTGTATCCAACGGCTCAGGGGCGGCTGTGGCTAGGAGGTAGAGAGGTCGTCCACCACCAATCGGAAGGTCGGCGGTTCGATCCCCGGCTCCTCCGGTCACATGTCGAAGTGTCCTTGAGCAAGACACTTAACCCCCAAATTTCTCCTGAAGGCTGCGCCATCGGTGTGTGAATGAGTATTTAGATTAGATCCTGATGGGCAGGTTGGCACCTTGCATGGCAGCCTCTGCCATCAGTGTATGAATGTGTGTGTGAATGGGTGAATACTGACATGTAGTGTAAAGCGCTTTGAGTGGTCGTAAGACAAGAAGAACGCTATATAAATAAAGTCCATTTACCATATAACACATTTTAGTTAAAAAAACATCTTTAAAATATATTTTTTTGAAAATGACCCGATGCTTAGTCCTGGCGGGCCACTGAGCTCATACACTGACAGAAACCCTGATGACGATGATGAGTCTGAGATAGCCTACAGTCTGTAGTCATGGAGACCGCTGAGGCTGATGTAGCCTGCCTGTTTTTAAGCTCAATAAACACGATAATATTTGACCGGACATTCTCCCGTTTGTCCGGGACATTGAAATATTCCAGGACATACGGACCGGCACCAATGAAAACCCCGATCGCCACACAAAATCTTTCTTCCAGACACAGATGGTGTCATCTCTCTTACAGTATGTGGAACTGGCTGATTGTTAACATGTTACAAATCTCCTTCCCTACACCTTCATTCATCCATCTCAACATCCGACCATCCGACCCTCTTGCGCTCGGCCTGAGCTCCTGCGGTGCTTGATGGGACAGGTCGTTATTAATGCCTTCAGAGTTTAGACTTTTCAGATGCATCTCTCTGGCCTTGCTCTAGACCTGCAGGGTCAGGGCTACCATATAGGCTGCTGATTATATATGTATGCATAAATAAATCTGACTAGAAGATGGCCTGACGTTGTGTGCGGTTTCTCCATACGTGTTGGTGTGGTCATGTGAGCGAGATAGTGAAACTACGGGTGCAGGCATGTTAACATATGTACCTCTTTGGCCTTCTGTATTCTGATATAGTAGACGATCACCCCTCATCCTCCAAAGGTGAACTACTGCATTTTACATTTCTCTAGTTGAAAGTGTTCCCCCCCGAACCAAAGCCCCTTGTCACTCATGTACAGTGCGGTCATATATTAACAGCATTAGCGGCCACGCTTCAACTGCACGTTTTACATTCAGGTGAATAAAATATATCCTTTGAAATCCATTTATTAATAAGAACTATTGACCAGCAGTATTGACTGAAGCTCAAGGGCCTGTATCCAATAAAATCTGTTAACCTTGTGCCTGCCAGGAGCCGTGGAGTCAAACCTGCTGGAAGAAGCAGAGGAAAAAACAAAATAAAACATGTGTGTTTTATTACGTGTTCAGTAAATTGAATGTTGCGTATTAATTTTAGCGTCGCCCTCAATCAGTGCAGTTTAACACAACCAAAGGAAAATCATTGTAAAGAATGAAACTTGTGTAGACTCTCAGCTGCATCCTTTTTCCTTTTATTATCATTTTTAATGTTTTTCATTCTTTATCCCTAGCCAGCTATAATGATGACAAAACTGACTGTTCCCTCTCATAATTCTTCACACCTTCCCACACTCGCTTCCACCAATGGCTAGAACCACATTTTCTTTGTGTGCGTGTGTGTGAGTGCAGCTCTGCCTTTCACTACTGGTTAGGGGGCTAACACCTCTTTCAGGTTAAGTCTTTTTTTTTTTTTCACCTCAAAAAAAGAGAGCGAATAGCAGCATTTTGTGTTCCCTCCTCCCTCCTTCCTTTCCTTGCCCCACTCATCTGTCAATGAAAGACACAGTTTTGCCACAAGGCATTGTGTGTTTAGCGGTGGTGCCAGCAACTGCCATTTGGGTGCAGGGAGGCAAGGGGATCCACCCCCTTTGAACTGCTGCCAAGCCAGCCAGCTTGCACCTTCTTTAATAACTTCCCCCGAAGGCACTTCCTTCTTTTTCTCTCCCGCTCCCTCCTCTCTCTCTCCTCTTTTTTCTCCTTTCTCTCATTCACTCCCACCCTCCTACCTCTTCTATTTTTTTTTAAATGACTGCAGTTTTCACGGGTAAAGCTGTGATGCTGATAAGAAAGGTAAAGGCTGCTTTTAACTGACAGCCTGACATCAAATCTCTGTGGAAAACACACGCAAATGAGTAGAGGGTTAAGAGCACGTGTGGACTTAAAGACAGAGGCTTATGGAGTGTGTTTTCTAGAATAAGATTTAGTTGGTTTTGTAAATTGTATTAAAAATCCACTTAACGTGTCAATGTGTTGTTTTGTTAATTTATAAAAATCTTCAATACGAGTCCGTTAAGTCGTACACATCTATTCCGGTATGCCTCAAAATAAATCATTTTTAAAATCAGAGGGCACATGCTCATTGCAAGTTTAACTTTTAACAGATGAGAGTACAAATGAATACTAATTTTTGTACTTGTTGACACTCATATCAGTACTATTAAAGTAAAAACAGTTCCGCTGTATGTATACATGCCTTCTGTAACACCTTGGCCAGGGACAACAGATGAAAAACAGCCTTTTGGCTAATTCTGGCATTTTTTATACCATGTGTAATTATTAATTTGCACTGTCCCTTCACAAATAAACTAAACTAAATTAAACTAAACTCAACATATAGTAAGCTACAAAGGAAACAGAAAGTTAGGGTGAGTGGAATCATATTTTTTTTGTGATTAAACTTTTTTTTTATTGTTTTTTCAGCATTTGAACATACAATACAAAACTACAAATTTATTATTTATTATTATTTATTTATTTATTATTTAACAATATACAATAAATACATAAATAAATATTTGTTAAATAGAAAAACAAAAAAACAAAACAAAAAAAGGACCTCTTGGGAGTGCGTAACACTGTCAGGCCACAATATTACACCTCGAGAGCATAAACGATTATGTGATGTACAGAGAACAAGGATGGGACACCCGAATATCAGTTGTCATGGCGATCATCGCTACCTATCACTTCCAGATAGGGAATAATACATTTCAGAAATTCTGCCACAAGTACAAAAATAAGATACAGACACTAGTGAAGGAGAGAAAAACAAAACTCAAAAGATCATTTTTGCCCTGCCTGACTGTGATTGTTCTTCCTTCCTCTCTTACAGCCAGCCTCTCTGCGGGCCTCTCAGGACTGGGTTAACTCCACCACCACCACCACCACCATAAAGGCCCTCTGTGAACTCCCGACCTGTCACTTCCACTGTACAGCACCATGGCCCCGGGACAGACAAGCTGGAGTGGAGAGGTAAAGAGAAAAAAAGGCAGAGAGACCTGGCTAAAAGCACAGTAGGCAATAGGTGTCATATTAAGGGTGTGTAATACACTATGTCACCTCAATGGCGTATGGGCCATTAAGGCTATAACCTCATACACCGTGGCGTTTATTTTGTCACTAGGGATTATTTGGAACAAACGGGCTTGCCGGGGAATGTGTTCGTTGTTTGTGTATGCTTGTATTCTGTTGTTGAAAAATGTATTGTTTGTGTACAGTGTGTGTGTGTGCCTTGTTGTATATTATCTTCAGAATATTTATCTTTTTAAATCCATGGCCACCTTATATTTACGTGTGCCTCCAATGTGTGTGCATATAGTGCGTACTTTGCATGGTGTGTCTGTGGCGGTGTATTAAAGGATGGCGGGTGGGGGGGGGGGGGCTGAAAATGAGAATGTAAATACAGGCGTGAGCTCACCCAACTCCCCCCCACCACCACCACCACCACCACCACCACCACCTCCTCGTAGTCGTCCTCCTCCTTTTCCTCCCGTGTGAGGGTGAGCCGGCTAGGGGGTGACCTTGCCCAGTGTAATTAAAGTGAAACACCTTGACTTGTCACCATTGCCTGAGACAGCTTAAATCTCCCTAATGTAAATGGAGGCTGCCGCTGACGTGCTGCTAGGCATGGCCGCGGAGAAGATACAAGCGCTGGTGATCCATCTCTGTACCAGTACACACACACACACACGCACATGCACACACTCCCTCTCTGTCTCCCTCTTTTGGTTTTTCTCACTCTCTCTCTCTCTTTCTGACACACACGCACACACACAAATGTACACAATCTTTCTTTCTCTTCTTCTACTCTCTGTCTTTCATAAACACCCTCCTTCCTCTCTCCTCACACCCATCTTTGGCATTCTGCAACCCCCACCTCATCTTGCTGTCCACTGCCTTTATTTATTTTACACCCCAGACAGCACAATGCTTACCTTTATAGCAGCAGCAGCAGCAGCAGCAATGCCTCATGGGATAGCTCAGGTGTTGTGGTGAAAGGAGGCACAGACATGGAGTGATTCAGATGGTAGTCAAATTATCAGTCATATCAACAAGAACATAATACAAATAATTTTCCTGTTGTCAGCATTATGATTTATAAGATGACAATTCATAGCGCATTTAGAAATGTGTTGGATGCAGCTTATTTGGTGTTTACAAGTGCTTCATGACATTTTTTGGAGGCTTCCCACCAGGGCTTGAGCTTAAGGACGTCCTGTCGTCCCGGGGCCGAAAAAAATACGATCGGGGAGGATGAAAATTAATTTTGGGACGAATTTGGTACGAGAGTTGAATGAAAAATATCCTGCTAACGTTACAATGAACGGCGATGAAAATGACTGCACGTTTTGTGTAGCACACAGTTCTTATTAAACCTCCTTGACAACATAAACATACACACGCACTAATCAGTGCCGCCCGATCAGTCCCACACTGACACACACGGCACATACCGCCGGTCTCTGACCTCACGACAGCCGCTGCGGCAACGGGGAATTATTCCAAAGTCAATGAGGTAAACTTGCTATTATTAACTTTAACGTTGCCAGTTAGCTAACGTTAGACTGTTTGATGTTAACGGTAACGTGACAGTTAACGCACCAGTCAGCAGCCGACATTTACATTTACACTGAGTGGGCTGGCGATAACCTTACGTTAACTACGAGGAGTCGAAACACCGCAACAACTCAAATCATGTTACTAATGTTAACCTACTTACTCCTCTTCATCCCCTATGGGTAATAAGGCCGCAATGAGATCTCTCCATCGCATTTTGTCCGTGGCAACATGCTGCTCCTCTCCACATGACAGGTGCATCTTGTCCAGCAGCTCCTCCAACTTTAGGACGCACAGCTAGCAGGGCCGGTTCTAGCTTTTCGGGGGGCCCATATGCAAAATTTGTCTTTTGACCAAATGCTACTTTTTACACGTTCAAAATATAATTTTATTTAACTTAGCTGCATTGTTAACATCAAAATAAAAACAAACATCCAAACTATAAATAAAAAACACCCCAATAAAATGACTTTTTAAAATAAAATGAATAAATTGTAAATGTATGAACAAATCAAACATATCACTTCAAATCACTGTTTTATTTATTTTAAAGGTCACTTTGAATGATTTTAATGATCATTCAAAGATTCAAATGATTTTGAATTATTCCACATTCATTTCGGAACGACTTCGGTTGTATTTCAGTTCCGGGAGGATGGTGAAAAAATTAGTTTGGAGCCCAGCTTCCCACGCTGCTCTGCAGCTTGTCCGTCTTTGTGTTCGGGGGGCACCAGATCAGGCTGATTGATTGATCCTGTTTTCTCACTGAGGGCAAACACATGGCTCATATCTGCTGCCAGTTTCTTTGGGAGTCGGGGTGGATGGCGCTACAGAGATGGCAATTAGCAGTGAAATTCTGTTGACTTTGCCCTTCAATTAAAGCTCTGTTATACAAAAGTCTTGTTGACCCTTCTGTGCTGCCCTCCATTAGAAGTCATGGCAACATTGCTGAAAGACGGCCGACTAAATTCCAGGCTCATTTGCTGTTTGGGGAACCGGGGACCGCCTGAAACGACAACAGAAGCAGGACCGGGGGCTCCTGCCAAAAAATCGCCCTGTCTGAATGCCACAATGGCATGTGAAAGAATGCTATGCGGCCCCTGTGCCAACTTTACCAGTTGCCGGTGCCCTGTGCCAGGCCTCCCCCCCACCATTCCCTCCTGTGCCCTGCCCAGGCAGTGGGCACCGTGACAGGAGGCAGACGCCCATCATGTGTCTGCACCAGGCAGCGTGCCCTCTTGCCCTGATCCCTGGGGCAGTGTGTACTGTCCCGTACTCTTCTCCGGAAGATGCCAAGGATTGTGGGTGGTGCCAGGCAGCGGATATGTCCCGCAGTACACACACACACACTCTGATGGGCTTTGAGGAGGCCCGGTGGTTGCACAGCAGTGCCAACTCAAGAGGGAATTATCCTGGCAGAGAGGCTTGTTTCTCTGTTTTTCTTGCCCTCCAGTAACGGCTCTGCTGTGGGAGTCCTCTCTCCTTTGGTAGATACCTGTAGAGAGACGCTGATTGAGGTAGAGTCTTTAGTAGGGGACGAACCAAAAATCGATTCACCTATGTATCGCGTTTTTTTTTTTATATGATTTTGAAATGAATTTTGAAATGCCAGAATCAATTTGCTTCATTTGAGTCTATGCGGAGGTAGAAGGAAGTTACCACTTTTATTGTAGTAGTCAGAGTAACGTCATATCCGTTCCGTATCCGTCACCAAAACAAACCACAACGAGCCGAAACGTCAAAGCAGAAAACGGCGGAGGTTCCGCGTGGATACGACCTGCACCCTCCCATGTTAAGTCCACAGTGGTAAACTCTACACATGGAGTAAATAATGGAAACACTTTGGGTTTCACACATTGACAGGTAAAGCAGAGCTAGACATCATGGCTAAAGCTGCATGCTAACTGTGTCATGGACAGGAAACGTTATTGTAATATGGTAACGTGCGGTCAAGCCAGCCATCACTCTCATCTCCGTGGTCAAATCAGCCAACGCTACAACTGTAGAGCACCCATATACCGACATTTATGTTAAATGCATTCAAACGGCCCCGATGGAGCTGACCATGGATGTAAAGAGAACAAAGCTGACGGGAGAGTTAGCGATGGACTTGGCGAAGTTAGAGGAAGTATACACGTGTAACTATGTCCAGTTTTCAAAATAAGGAGTAACAAAGGGAACTGTATATATATAAAAAAAATACATATATAGAAATAAGATTGATTGGATTATATTCACCAGAAGTATAAAACATTACATGTCCCATATCAATTAAAAAGAAAATACTGTCTTTATTCTTTGATTTTTGGTTTTCTGTAAAAAATTTAATAAATAATGCCTGACAATGACATCTCTCACTACATACAGTACATGCCGAAAATCAAACATGTCGATTTAGATATTTTCCAAAGTAAAAGTCCCTAGAAGTGTATGATTCAACTTTTTCCCATGGTCTAGTGTTAAAAAAGTTAACAAAAATCACAATAAATTGTAATATTGAATCGCAATACTTGTAGAATCGCAATACTGTACCGCCTTACCCGTATTGCCTTACCTCCTACATTATTTTTATATCACACAGATAGAAAACTGTGAAGAAATATTTCATGATCCACGAGGAGCTGCGCGCTTGTGGAGCTGACAGATCAGATAATATTAGTTCATCCACAGACGTGAATCCATATTTTCCCCTCTTACAAAGACTTGAAGGCACACACTGAAGACAAAGAGCGTTTACCTGCCTGCGTGCTGTAGCATCATGGACAAGCACAGGTTTAGACAGCAAGGCAACAGAGAGAGACAACAAACAAGCATGCTGCTATTGTGATGGACAGCCTCCACTGTGAGGTTCAGTATGTCAATGTGTTCGGTGTGTGATGTAGCAACTGCTTCAGCCACGGGGGTCTATAGGAAAAAAAAAAAGAGTGAGCGAGTAAGAGAGAACGCGTGGGAGAGAGAAAAGAGAACCAGAGAATGAGCAATGAGCTCAGGTGGGTCTGACATCTGCATTCACTTCCTGTCTTTTTCCGAAGGGAGGGAGGGAGGGAGGAGGAGGGAGAGGTGAAAAGGAAGGGGTGGTGGGTGGGGTGAGGGGGGGGCTTGAAGAAAACAAGTGCGAGATGAAGGCCTTTCTGGAGGCTACAAAGGAGCTGCACACTGGAAAAGGGCTGGGGAGTCCTCAATGGGGCTGAAGAACACACAGACAAAACTCTGGAAGGAAGAAGGCATGTCTTACAATGGCACCGGGCCCCATGCTTGGTTCAAAGAGCCAGTCAGAAATACAGAAAGAGGAAGAGAGCGAAAGACAGAATGGAAATGATGGACCTGCTGGGAAGTATAGTAGTCGTAGCGGTAGGGGGAGGGCAGGGGGACTGGTATATATGCTGGGCAAAAGGCCACCGAGTTTTCTCAGCTATTCATTTGAAAACAAACTGTGCGGCACAGGCAGGGGCATCTGGGTGTGGAGTGGATTTTGTCTTGGTCCTCAAAAAAAAAAAAAAAGGCCCACCGGTGCTCCATGTGTGGCCCTATGCTAAAAGTCAGGCCGGAGAGAAGGTAGTCTGGGAGCAAAACGGGGGAAATTGGGAGGGAGGTGAAGAAACAAGTAAAAACAAATTAGGAGAGTTGGTGGGAAAGGAAGTGAGGGTGAACAGCGTATACACTATTGATGATGTCATACCATTGCTGCAGTGACTCAAATAATCCAGCAAATGAGTCTTTATCTGAGAACACCGGACAGGCTTGCAATTCCTTGTGAGGCGGTTGAAGCGCGTTAAACCTCTTCCCTGAGACTTTATCTTTGCTTGTATGCACGCTTACAGCTAAAATGTCTCACAATTTTTCTGAAGTTGGTTCTATTATTTTTAGGGCTGTCAAAGTTGACGCGATAACGCTTTAATGCAAATTCATTTTAACAGCACTAATTTCTTTAATGCATTAACGTAAGTTGCGATTTTGAGGTTGTTGTGGGCTCAGTTGTAAAGCCAGAGTGAAGATACTGGCATCATACGAATCCATTGATACCAACCATGTCATACCAGCTTGTCGCGAAGGAGGCTAAATAACGCTCCAAACCTGGCATGACCATTTTCGAAGGGGTCCCTTGACCGCTGACCTCAAGATATGTGAATGAAAATGGGTTCTATGGGTACCCACGAGTCTCCCCTTTACAGACATGCCCACTTTATGATAATCACATGCAGTTTGGGGCAAGTCATAGTCAAGTCAACACACTGACACAATGACAGCTGTTGTTGCCTGTTGGGCTTCAGTTTACCATGTTATGATTTGAGCATATTTTTTATGCTAAATGCAGTACCCGTGAGGGTTTCTGGACAATATTTGTCTTTGTTTTGTGTTGTTAATTGATTTCCAATAATAAATATATACATACATTAGCATAAAGCAGTATATTTGCCCACTCACAGAGTATTAAATACTTGACAAATCTCCCTTTAAGGTACATTTCGAACGGATAAATATTTGTGCGATTAATCACGATTAACTATGAACAATCATGCGATTAATTGTGATTAAATATTTTAATCGATTGACAGCCCTAATTATTTTACAATTAGATTTAATAGATATTCAATATCTGTCATGTGAATTTAATAGCATTGTACTGGTATGGCAGTTAGCCTCAGCGTTTTTTGTGGACACGGCACACAAAGAGAGAAACCGAGTGACAGTGAGCTGTTTGTATGTCCTTGGGATGCCGGTGTCATTGTCAAGGCTTATCAGAATCTAGGGGCAAAGAATGAGCGGAAAGGAGGGAGGGACGGGGGAGAAAATGGGGGACGAAAAATGCACATGGCTTTAATAAAACTTTATCAGGAGTTACCTTAGCTCTGTCTCCCTCCTCCACGCTACCCCACCCCCCCCTCCTCTGCTACCCTGTGACACCGTGGCTCTAATATTCAAAGAGCTCCGGGTGCGCGGCTGCGGGAATCACGTTTAACTTCACCAATTTCTTATTGCCTGTCAGTCTCTCTAATTTGATCTGGCGTCGGACAGTTACAGTTTTGGACAGCGGAGTCACGGCACATATTGGCAGGGAGACTGGCAGCTAATAAAAGCCAGCTTGGTATTTACTCCCCTTTTCCTTTTATTTATAATATATCTCAGTATTGTTATTATGAATATATATGCATTTAAGCCTCACCTATCTCTCCGGGTGGCTTCTCGGTTAATAATATGTTATTGATTTCCATACAGGACTGGCTATATATCTGTTTTAATTTAAAGGCCTTATCGCTCCCTCTGTGATTCACGTGAACCCTTCCTTTATTTCTTTTTCTTTTTTCTTTTTTTTTCTCCCTCCAGGCATTATTAAGTCTCTGTAGGAGTATAGGTAACATGTTTTTTACAGTCTGACTCGTTACTTTATATGAGGGAGGGATACTCATTACAGGCCCCAAGTCAGCCTTCATCTTTTCTTTGACAGATTGGATCAAGGGCAGAGGGGGTCAGGTAGTGTGCCTAGATTTAGATGCTGACAAATTAGAATAGAAAAAGAATGATATTTCCACAGACATGGCCTGGTTCTTGATACAGTAAAAATACTGACCTTGGTGTAATTTGGTAAAAAGTCATTAATAGTTCATCCAGATGCTGGACTTGATTTCTTTACTAGTTCATCTACACAGAGGACAACAGGGACAAACTGCCTCGCCAGTGAAACCTTTGGCCAACCCCATTGGCTAGTTAGACCTCTGAGGGCACTGCCTCGCCCTCTATCCCCTTGGCCCATCTCCTCCCACCAGAATGTTAAAGGGATGGAGATGAAGGAGCGGAGGAAAGGAGCAGCAGGAGGAGGAGGAAGACGAGGAGGGCTCGGCGGGAAGGAGGAATAAGCAGCGCATGTATATATGCGAAATATATGCGGCATCAGCAGAAAGGGGCCTGAGTCAGCCGTTTGCCGGGCCTTGCCGCATGCTAAAACACATAGAGGCAAAGCCCATTAAAAATGAATGCCACACGATAATCACATTCACACTTAAAATTTAATGTTGGTACGCTGCGGCCGACAAAGGGAAGGCGGCATAGGGCGCTGTAATTATGACCGTGTCTCCTGTACTTCCTACTTTGAGGTGACGCCTTTGCTTGGTCTCTGGAAGTGCTTTCTGATTCGAGGGGAACCGGGGGCAGGTCATGTAGTGTTGCAATTAACTTAAAGGACTACATAGACCACGCTGACATCTTCATAAGGTTGAGAAAGTCTTTATCACAAGTCAAGTGTAGTGAAAGATAAATCCCACATATAATCTTATCCCACCTTTTTTTTGCATGTTTGTCCAGATCTGCCCATTCTAGCAGAGGGTGTCTCTTCCTGAGGTTTTTTTTCCCTTTAACCTTTTCTACTCCACCCCCGTTTTCATAGATCCTTTTTGTCTTTTTTAGGGGGTACAGGGGGTCTTTAGGGGGAGATAGCAAGTCAACAGTATATGTCACATTTCTGAGCGCTGGGAATCTGAAGATTAATTTGAGATGCAGCTCGGCACTGTGTGCCAAGCTGTTTTAGTCATAAATCAGAAATAAAAAAATAATTAATTAATTAATTAATTAATTAATTAATAAATGAATGAATGAATGAATTAATTAATGAATTAATTAATGAATTAATTAATGAATTAAAATAATAATAATTTGAAAAGTGTATATGGGTTAGAACATTATGATGGAGTATATGATGGCCATTCCCATGCTCTATTATGTCTCATAAGTTGTTGCAGCAATTTTTGGGTGGAAATTTAACTCTTATTTACCACTCGAGAATGTTAAAAACAATCTAATCCCTCCAAAATACCACATTAAGACACCAAGACCTTGAGGAACACCATAGAAAAAGCCATGCTGTGATTTGGTATCAAAAACTTTTGACATTTGGAGATTTTTGCAAGAATGCATTTTTCGACGATTGGATGGCGAGCACTTCTGTTCTGGAAACTGCTCAGAAACCCCCTTATTGTCAATATACCTTGGAAAGCCATCCAATCCTCTGAATGCCCTAGGTCTCTAGTTTGTGGCTGTAAAGTTTCATGAGGCTGTGATTATACTAAAGGTCACCAAAGGTCATTTTATACAGTGAGGTCAAGTTTTTAAAAAAATGGTGTCACTACAATGAAATGGCTACTATGGGGACTAACATCATCACACATGAATACAGTTGGATACACAAGAGTCTCAGCTTTTTCCAGTCATTCCCAATTTATGCAATTCCAATCATAGTTAGTTTATTATCATAAAGTGGGCATATTTGTAAAGGGGAGACTCGTGGGTACCCATAGAACCCATTTTCCTTCACATATCTTGAGGTCAGAGGTCAAGGGACCCCTTTGAAAATTGCCATACCAGTTTTTCCTTGTCAAAATTTAGCGTAACTTCGTAGTTTTATTTAGCGATCTTAGCGACAAGCTAGCATTATATTGTTGTTACTAATGGATTCCTTAGGTTTTTCTAGTTCCATATGATACCAGTACCTTTACTCTTGCTCTAAAACCAAGCCTGCTACAGCCTCTGAAGGAGTGGAAGAGGTTAACGATTTTTTTGAGGATTTTTTTTTTTCTGAATTGAGGGTTTATGGACAGAAGGTGCCGTATGCTGTAACATTATAAAGCTCTTTGAGTCAAATTTGTGACTTGTGATTTTGGCTACATACGTGAAAATGAGTTCACTGTGCACCATAAACTTCATCCTTAAACAAGTAAACATTTTCTTTTTTATTGACAGTAAAGAAAGGACAGTAGAAAATGGAACCAGTCCATCGCCCACTAGCCGACCTAAAAGCTTGCATGCAGCATTGGAGCCCCCCCTGGTGAGAGTGCATGGGGCCTGGGGGGGGGGGGGGGGGGGAGGCAGCAGAGACAATGAATGGGTGGGTGGTGGCGGGAAGGATTGAGGGGAAGGGGGGGGAGGGGGGGGACTCCACTTCTATTCTAGCTCAAGTGGGCTGAAGATGGCTGAGAAGTGCACTTCCCTTCAAAGAAGGCAAATTAATGTTCTTCTTGCCCAAACATAATATTGTCAGAGAGGTGCACAATAGGAGACTCTCACCAGTGTTTCCTTGTGCTTCAGTGTGAGTGTGTGCATTTACAGTATGTGTGTGTGGGTGTGTATGCGTGTGTAAATGTGTGGCCATGACGGCCCCACTTAACCTACCATCCTTGGTCCACAGGAAAGTAGGAACCTCCTCCTGGTCCTCCTCCAAGGTCAGGCTGGAGTTTCTGAAAGACACTCTCCCAGTCAATTTTACCTCCTTATTCAGGCAAAGGATATCTCTTTTAACCTTTTCCCCTGCTTCTCCATCCTCCCGTCAATTACAAAAACCCTGGGCATCTTCTTTTGACAATGACAGGGGTCCTTGGAAAGAGGGGAAAAGGGAAAAAAAGAATAGCAACACACTTTTGAATGAATGAAGAGAGACAGCAATGCAATCTAGGCTAGCCAGAGGTTGACTGGTTGAGTGCAGCTAGTACCATTCATCTCCCCAAAATGCAGATTACTTTTTGCTCTGTTAGTCTTTTCTCATTGTGAAATTTAAACTTCGGACACAAAGAGTTGCTCCTCGGACATAAAAAAAAGTGAAGTACGTTTTTTTTTTTAATCTAATTTGATTTAGTTTTATACCAGATCATTCTTCTAATACCAATTTATTGAAATCATACATATGTAAAGGTGAAAATTATGCAAAAGCCTTCTATTTTGAGACAACTAGACCACTAAAATGAATAGACAAGTGTCAAACACAGACGAAGGCAGCGCCACCTATAAGAGTGAAGTTTTTTCCTTTATCTAGGTCACAATATGTGGAACAATTTCAACAGATGGGCTGCATCGTACTCCCCAGGCGAACAGAAGTTAGTTTCTCTCTTTCTTTCTCTTACTGTTGCCCCTGTACCCCTCCTCTGCCTTAAAGGATTCCATCATCGGTGGTTTGTTGCAGGCAAATTCGAGTTCATGTCACACACATGTACATGCATGCATACACACACACACTTGCACACATATAAACACACTGTATAGAACAAAGATAAACACAAAATGTGGCCAAGTAGGTCAGAACTAATTATTTTATCTTACTTAATGGTGAGATATTAAACCAGCAATGATCACATTACATAAAAGAGTTTGCTGTAATGTACAAACATACAAATCATATTATGATAATGTTATGATTTGAGCACATTTTCTAATGCTAAATTCAGTACCTGTGAGGGTTTCTGGACAATATTTGTATTGTATTCTATTTGTCATTGTTTTGTGTTGTTAATACATTTCCATAAAGCAATCATATTTGCCCACTCCCTTGTTGATAAGAGTGTTAAATACTTGACAAATCTCTCTTTAAGGTCCATTTTGAACAGATAAAAAATGTGTGATTAATCGTGATTAAATATTTTAATCGATTGACAGTCCTAATTTTTAGTTAAAAGGAAGAGAGAGAGAGAGAGTTTTGAGCACACATCCTGATAATGTTAGCCTATAATTCACCTTCGCTCTCATTTTCACTGATTAAAGCTTGAACGCATCACAGCAACCTCCGTTATTGTTAGCTGTTATCTTACCAAGCCCAAGCGGGACTGTGCTGCCCACTGGCTGCTAACAAATAACAGCTAACGCTAAGGGCTTGGAACCTAGAAAGCATTAATGCTGTTCTCCCGCTCGCATCCCTAAATATAACTAATTTCAACTTCATGAATCAGCCGTTCCTCGTCCATTGCAGCAATCGACAGGAATAAATAGAAAAAGGGCGTCCAACAAAAGTTCTGACACACACACACACACGCGCACAAACACACACACACACACACACACACACACACACACACACACACACACACACACACACACACACACACACACACACACACACACACACACTGAGAACCCATGGACAGACAAAGTATGTGATGGAAAAAAAAGGCACCCTGGGGAGATGTGGGATGCTGTTTGTAGGTCTTGTGGTCCAACAGCAGCACAGACGACAGAGAGGTAGCACACACACACACACACACACACACACACACACAAACACACACACACACACACACAACAGAAAAATGGTGGTTCGGTGGTGGAATGCAGAAGAGTGTGTATGTGTGTGTGTGTGCGTGAGAGACGTGGACATACAGTAGAAAGAGACAGTCGGAGGTGGAGTGTGTGAGTGTAGAGGGGGTCCCATATAATGGAGAGGCTCCACCTGTTTACACTTCTTTGCCCCCAGCATTCTTGAGCGGGCCCCTTTAGAGGGCCCTCGTTCCCGACAGCCAGCTAACTGCTCTTGGGGAGCCCTCCGCAGGGACCACAAAAACCAGCTGAAGCCTCGAAGGGCTTCCTGAAAGAGAGAGGGAGGAGTGTGCACGGGGAGGCGAGGGCATGACAAATAGGCAAGATAGAGCAAGAATAATAGCAATAAAACTAAATAGAGAAAGCAAAAGCAAAACAGACGGAGACAACTTAAAAGAGTGTATCGCTAGTGAGCCACTTCCAAACAAGCCTTTCTAATGAGGTCCGCTATTAATACAGAAAAGGAACGGAGAGAAAAGCAAAAAGCGGGAGGGGCTGGTGGCGGACGGGGAAAAGAATGAACGAATGGGTGAATGTGTGCGAATGCCATGTGTGTACTGAATCACTTTATCTTTGTTTTTCTGCGACTGTACAATGACCTCTGTTTGGGGGCTGGGAGGAAGACAGTAGCGGGCTGAGGATGGGGATGGAAGAGAGGGAGGAGGCGGAACGGGGTGTTTGGGTAGTGGGAGGCTAACAGGCTAGACACCAGGCCTTTGTGTGCAAATTTCCCAGCAGCGCCTTACCAGTTAATTAAGGAGGTCAGTGAAAGAGGGAGAGAGAGAGAGAGAGAGAGGGATAGAGAGACGGAGGGAGAGAGAGAGGGAGACGGAGAAGGTGGGGGTCGGCCCTAACGAGCTGTCCGCAGCACATGAATGAGGGGTTTGTCCTAAACTAAGCAGCGAGAGGCCAAACAATGTCAGCAGCAATTAGCAACCAGTGGTGGGCAGCCAAGGGCCTGTTGACTGAGCAAGCAAAAGATGTGAGAACCAAAATAGGAACACGGACATGCAGACACACAGTTACAAACATCCAGGAATAAATAGGATGGAGCGTGAGCAGTAGGAGGCGGGTGGCAGAGGAGGCAGAGGCGGGTCATGTTGCCTTCACCTCTCCACACAGCGAGGCCTTGACCCTACCGGCTGAGTGCTTTGAATGCACAATACTGGCAGAAGGTAACAAAGGCCATAGGTGTAGCAGTGTGATCTGTATGCTCAAGTTACACTTGATATGGTAGCTAGAAGCTCAAGCACAATTTCTCAGCACAAAGCTAAAATAAAGGGCTTTCTCTCTTCCGTGTGAGATTGAATTGTCATTATTTTTTTGCTTCGCTAGAAGGGCATTGAAATTGTTTCAGGACAAGTCACTCCACTCGGCTCTCCAGCAACTCTGTTTTTGGCTCCTACCATTCTCCTCTTCCTGTCTGTTACCATTCTTGGCACAATGCGAAGACTTCAGTCTTTGTTTCATTCTAATCTTGGAGGTGAAGTGGCCCTCTTGTACCTCGGGCTCTAATCGCTGGCAGAGACGGTGTTCTCTAGTGGCGCTGGACTGCGACGAAAACCCGACATCCCCACAAAGAGAAAGAAAACTGCTGCGTTCAGGCTTTGTGTGCAAATATAAAAGCATACAAAGGCGGGAGCCTGAGATAGTGTCAGAGTTAGAATGTTTTCACTCTCCAGTTCTAGATATGGATGATATTTTTTTTAATATGGGGGTTATTTGTTGGCCACTTGTTGGGAGGGGGGAGGGGGGGCGGATGGAGACTCGGTGGCTGTGAGAAAGTGGAGCCTGCAGACGGTGGGTTGTGAAGAAAGCAGGTTGTGGTGTCGTGGAAAGACGAGAGGGTTCACCGGCTGTTGGAGACGATGGTCACAGAAGGGCATGAGAAATGTACTTTGTAGGGATGTGACGGTGAGGAAATTTTCCCACCGGTTAAAGCTGCAGTATGCGAGATTGGCGCAAATATGATTTAAAAAAGTTATTTTTAGAAAACGGGACGCTTTATCGTGACAGTACATGAAACAGGTAACCTGAAAAAAATCATGTTCCTCTGTGTCCTACTCTGTCCTCCGGTGCTCCTAACGGCATCTGAAGGATTTCACTTAACTGAGGAAAACAAGGTCCGCTGTCCAGCTGCCGTCTATGAGAGCCGACTGTCAATCACTCGCGAACTCCGACCAAACGGTCAAACTAGGCATCGCTGATCAAATATGAATCAATATTCTGTTACTGTAATGACTATTTCTCACCTCAAATGTTTTCAGAATCATCTTGTAGTGTACTGTTTAGCTGTAAAATGAGAAAGTTTGTGACGCGGCCGCCATTGTAAAATCTGTTGAAGGAAGCCAAGTTCTGGTCACATGACCGGAGCACAGCCAATAGGAACGCTCTCTCTCTCTGAAATGACCTGTGATTAGTCAAAATCTGCCGTCACCGGCTAGATTTTTCTAAAGCCTGAAAACAGAGCCATGATGAGGAGCAGAAGTCTAGTTTTCTCTCAGACCACTTGAATTACAATATGCTGAAAGGTTATTATGGAATTTTTGCCAAATAATGCCAAAAAATTGTTGCCACTTTAATAAACTTGTGACAACACCGGCATTAGAAGAAAAGATGACATCAATAGATTTAGCGCGCTTACTCGATCTTTAACGTTGAAAGGCTGTGTGTCTGGCCTTTCCGGTCGAGCTTTTGCTGTGGGGCTGAAGGTTTCCACTCGGCGCTTTGACTCATTAACATTATGGTTCCCTTATAGCATTGGGATTAAATCTGAAATATTGCCAAATAGGCGCTTTTGCTTTTCACTTTGACACCAAATCCTCCGCCATCGTCTTGTCTGTCAACTCTCTCTCGTTCCGTGTGCCTGAAATCTGACTCCTGCTGCTCTGTGCTGAGACTCCATACGGAGCAGACACTTTCACTTTCAGTTTGTAGCATCCGTCGTCCGACTATGTGTTGATAACAAGGCCCTGATCCACGAAAATGAACTAAATGGGTTTTATTTCGATAAAAAAGCAAAGGACGGTGGGGGCGGTGGGCATATAATGTTATCTGGGTATGCCCGACCACAGTGTAACACCGGTAACACCGACTACCGCGGCAAGCCTAGTACTTTGTAATTGGCAAACAGGTTTTGTGGTGGAATTATGATGACACGTGAGAGAAACAAACTATGGAACCAAACTTGTGGATCTGATAGACTTGATTAAAACGGAATAAAGCCGAGACAACTCTGCAGACAGTCTGCGTGATAATATCCAGACATCACCTTTTTTACAGACACATTTATGATGGTACAAACATCATTAAATCACGGGTCGGTATGCCCTGAAATTAGGTCTGATCCACGAAAATGAATTAAACAAGTTTTATTTCTATAAAAAAAGCAAAACGACGGTTTGGCGGTGGGCAAGTAATGTAATCGGTGTATGCCCGACCATGGTGTAACATCGGTAACACCGACTACCAGTGGTGGCGATTACCAGTTCAGTACATGTATATTCTCATGAAATGGTTCTGAGTAGGTATTCAAACTTTTTTACCATGTATTACGAATCAGAGTGGATATATTATGAATGTCATGCATTTACACAGCCCATTATACACTAATTACCCCATTCCCTCCCTCTTGCCAGGTAGATATATTGCTCAAAATGTGCCGATAAACCAATCTCCAATCCATCTAATCTACAGACAAATAAATCCATTCATATTCTCTCTCGTGAAATCCAGCCTCCCGTGTACTCTGCAGGGGGAGAGAGAGCGATTCATTGGGACAAGTCCCTCCTGTCCTTCAGAGCGATCCATAATGCTGCTCAGCCAGTAATCAGGGCATATAGGGGCTGGGTGATCAGTGACAAAAGCCAGGCAGGGAGACATCAACCTGCTGGAGGAGAGTTGTGGAGAGGGGGGGGCTGGCAGGATGAGCGTGGTGGCGATGGAGGTGGAGTAATCAGAATCCCATCCAGCCCCAGTCTCCAGAAATTGCCATGCAGATTTAAAGCCTATAAAGGAGCATCCTTGGACCGCTCCTTCTCCCCACTGCCACTCCAGCACGGCACAGACCTCCTCCACTCCCCTTCCTGCCTTCCTCACTCGCTCTCTCTGGCGTGCTTATTGGAGGCAGGTAGCCCCCAGATGCGGGGGCCCAGGTTACCGTAACCTTGGTGGTGAGATCGGCTGTTCGCCTTCATGCGGCCGGCTATTCATCAAGATGGAGGGGGCGGGTGGTGTGGGGGATGGCGGCAGAGGGGCAGAATATGCAGCAGGGGGAAATGAGCGTCCAAGACAGCTTCCCAAAAGGGTAACAAATCACCCTCCTTTCCCTAATCCGCCAAGGGGGGGACTTGATGGACCAATGGTCACAATATGGGGCTGTAGAGATACATGGGTTTGACAAATCAAATATGTGGGCTCATGTGGGATTTAAAAAAACAAAAAATCAGCTGATAATACTCTCTCAGATGCTGTGACGTGATATATCGTAGTACCATTAAGTGCAGAATACTCTAACAAATAATAACAAGTAGATGTGTCTTTGTTTTGAAATATTAATTTGGCCCATACTCTACATAAATATTAGATGATAAACCTACAGACTGCTGCAGTAAATGCAAATTGCCATGCTAGGCTGTACGGCAAGAGTCTTATCAGCAATATCCCACTGATCGATCGCCGTGGTTGCATTATCAATCATCCATCATCGCATTGATATCTCTGCAATACCTATAATCTCACCTGATCAGAATCATTGATCAATACTGTAGCAGAAATTGATCTCCCGTGCCAGTTGGATTGGGTGTCAGTGACACAGGAGGAGCCGCGTTTGCAAATGAGCAGCGTAGACCATGACATCCCTCGCACTAAAAATACAAAGAGCAAATTTAAATACGCGCTCGCAAAAAATAGCAGCCAAGCTGTGTGGAATATATCTTTTCTAAATTTGAAGCAAAGGGAATCCCATTTCCGCTACAAAGAAATATTTCATGTGGCATATTACAACGTAATTACCCCTGATCTTGCATTTGTGATGACGGGTTTCCTCCCCATTGGAGAATACCGAGCTAGTGGCTTGTATTCAGCAGGGAAAACAGGCAGCCGCGGCACAGTACCACTCAGAATCTCCTCTGCATAGGACCTTAATCATCCTGGCTCGGTGTGCATGTGCATATAGGGAGATTTGTGTGTGCGAGCAGGTTGTGCGTGCGCGTCTTGCGGTGGGTGTTTTCCAATAAGTGTGTATATTTGTGTGCGTTTGTGCGAGTGTGTTCTCGCTGCTGTGTATGACAGAGAGAGGGAGAGGGAGATTGAGAGAGAAAACTCGTCCCTCAATTCCCCCGTGAAGCCCTCTACACCAATTTTCAACCATGGGCAATCACTCACTCAGCATACACATCTACATAGAGGCTGATGAGATCCTCCGTGGGCTCTACCATGTGACTGCAGCTCGTCATCTACTGTATGTGCCTCCCCTTTTCGCTCCTATTCCAAAGCTGTAGCCACTGGGGGGGGGGGGAGAAGAGGGGGTGGTGTGGATGATCTACATACACTTATGATACATAGGTAATCTCCGAGGGGCAAATCAATGATACTCCCCGCTATGTTTCCCTTTGAATTCGAGAAGAATCCGTCATTTTTGCATGCCCATTATTGGTAGGGGTGATATGTCTTCCAGTTTTAGATGTCCTTGCAACTGGATAGGGTTGCTTTAGTACATCGTGCTAACCAATGACTGATATGGATGGACGTAGGGCTGTAGACTTGGATAGATTAGAGCTTAAAAGAATGTCCACCCTCAAGCTGTGATGTTAACATGGGGCACTGTATGCTGAGAGTTCATTAGTGTAATTGCCAGAATATTACCCATTGGCATGGTCATAATGTATAGAATATTAATACTATAAATCTCCATTCCTCTTTCATTCAGCGGGGTATAACCAACATCGGCGCATATTAATGAAAACTTTTTAAGGAGAGGCAATAAAACGACGGGCTCTCCTGTCGCCAGTCTGCTCTCCCTACACACTGACAACCATTTATATCCACATCTGTTTTGTTTTGTGCATGTATATGTGCTGTAGCTGGCTTCGTCTCCGGGGAAAAATGCTGTTTTGACGGACTAAGAGAGGGAATTTCCTCAGAGTTGCACAACAGGGCGCCTCCTCTTTCTAACTACCAGCCCTTTCCCTCTCCCTCTCTCTCTCTCTCTGCTGATGTCAGCACATAGCCCACCATGGTTCTGGGACCACAATTGCTATTTAAAGAGTAGACAGATGTGTAGGTGGAGGGTCAATATGGGGTTTTGAAATTATCCCATTGTTTTTTTTTAAGAATAAACAATAGAATACTTTGTGTTGTTGATGGGTTTCGTGTTAGGCGTTGCGGTGATATAGACAATATCATATTCGGCAATTAGCGTCACTCAGTGGGCTGCATTATGACCAGGCAACATTTTTATTCTGGAAATAGAGTAGCACTTCAGAGGTCAGGCTTTCACAACTCTGTCTTACAAGCTTTTCTCATCATGAAGAAGTTCAAAAATATAAACATTCAGAGATAAGTGCCTAGTAGAAATGACTGCTTTATATATCGCTAGGTTAAAGTGTAAGGTCATGCACCTGTATTTATTCTCAGGCCAAAGCACACTTTAAAGCGTGTATAGTGTTGCTTTAACATTTAAGTAGGCATTAGAAAGGGGAGGCTGCAATAGCATATTCTGTAAGCACCCATTTTTTCATTTATTGATCTGACCTTCTACTGCCCAGCTGCTGAAAATACCTCTGCATTTCCTTTCACACACTCCTACATTTATCTCACCAGGCTGTTGTACATATACTGTATTATCCAGAGCTTCTGAGAGTAATATGAAGGATGTATGTGAGATTACTGACTAAGACTAGTGTTTAGAATATATTTTCAGTTCGCCCCTGTGACTGATATATTATAATAGATTTCATTATTAATACTGATGCATTTATGTCTGAGCAGCATTTTACGGTTGTAGCTGCTGGAGGTGGAGCTACTTTTAACTACTTTATACTGCATACTGTTTAATCCCGTGGTTTCCAATCTAGGGGTCGGGCCCCTCAGAAAGCTCACAAGATAAATCTGAGGGGTCATGAGATGATTAATGATTAATATTTTTTGTGAAATATTGGATAATTTTACGTCTCTGGGCCTCAAACAGTTATTTAAATACAACCATGTGACAAGTTTAGAGGAGAATGTCTCTTTGGTGGAACAGCTAACAACTCAAACATCTGAAATGTGACAAGGACCCCCAACCAGAAACCTTTTTTGAAAAAGGTCGCAATCCAAAAGGTTGGGAATTTACAACACACTGTTAATCTTTAACAATGTGCTGTATTTTATAAGCTTATGATATGTCTTATGTAAAATTTAAAAGTTTTAAAGGCCCAGTGTGTAGCATTTAGGGGGATCTATTGGCAGAAATGGAATATAATATTAATAAGTATGTTTTTTAGTGTACATTATTGAATCGTTGTATTTTCATGACCTTAGAATGAGACATTTATATCTACATAGGGAGCGGGTCCCCTCTTCACGGAGTTCGCCACGTTGCACCTCCATGTTTCAACAGTAGCCCAGAATGGACAAACTAAACACTGTTAACTTTTCCTGCATCGGCCGAAGTCGATGACTTTACTCGCTTCCGTAACCGCCACTCTCTCTCTTGCTTCACCACTCACTTCCCATGTACACACACATTCTAAGCACACTACCCTTATTACAACAATTGGCTCTAGAGAGGGCCATTCACATTTTTGCGTCGGCCACTGTAGCAATCCTACACGCTTAGCACACGGGAGAAGTTGTAATCTGCAACCTCACCGCTAGATACCGCCAGATCCTACACACTGTTCCTTTAAATCGGAAAAAATAACTAGCAAATGAAGCTGTCACATAAATGTAGTGGAGTAAAAAGTACAACATTTCCTTCTGAATTGTAGTGAAGTAGAAGTATGAAGTGGCATAAAATGGAAATACTCAAGTAACGTACGTACAAGTACCTAAAAATTAAGTTAATTACAGTACTTAAGCACAGTACTTGAGTAAATATACTTAGTTACATTCCACCACTGGCTTTCAATACCAAATATGTATTTATCATGTTAAATGTCAGTGTATAGCACATTTTTATTGCATGTAATCCGTAGTGAATATCTTTTACGATGCTACTCACCCACCCCAGCTAACACTATGTCAGTTTTTTGAGCAAATGTTTGTTAGACGACCAGAATGGTTCTGACCACAGAGAGTTTTTCCTCATGGCTGCTGGCCACTAGCTGTTAATCAATGCTGAGGAGCAGGTAGACCATAATGGAGGATTTATCTCAGTTCTTCACACCACTTAGTGCCCAGTGGACACCTCCATACCACCTCCTCCTCCTCCTCCTCTCTGTACCTTCTTACATTTTCTCTCCACTCACCTCCCCCCCCCCCCCGTCATCCCCTCAGCCCCCCTCCGTGCCAAAGGCCTTGATGGAAACACCACTCCTGAGAGAGTTGTGGAGGCGGAGGAGAATGGGTTGGAACGAGGGACAAAATAGGTTGAGAGGGTCGTTAGATAGTGAGCAAGGGAAAGGGGTCAGAACAATGTTGCTGACACGGTCAGAACTGTTAGCGCACACCAGAGGTAATTTTAGTGTGTGTGTCTGACCTCGCACAGATCATGATAGTAATTTTCAGCCGGGTCTTTGAAATTGAATAAGTTCACATGCACGTTAAATACATAAGGCCCTTATTTATATTTCATAAAACGTCTCCTGGAGTCTCACTATACAAAGCATAGGCAGACTTGCTTTAGAGCACCATTATCCGTGATGAATCACTGGGTTAATAGTCCATAAGGGTTAATACTGGTTAGTGAAGTCCTGCACTGTGTTGGTGACGTAAGGAGAAGCCATGAGAAATGCAGGCGTGCTTGTATTTACATAGTACGGGAGGATTTACATGCACACGGGAGCGCTGGTCATTTACTGGCTGCAGAGCTGAGCGATAAATTTGAGAGAAGAGCAAGTTAGATCATTAGCAGAGAAGACTTCCCTCTTAGCTTGTGTGTTTTGTTTACATCCTTACCTCGCCGCTTGTCCAGTTCACACCTCTCATGTACGGGGCACGCTGTTGCTTGTATACATCCCTTGACTTTTCATGCAAATTTATGTTTAAGCATACTTGTTTGTGTGTACAATGGGGGACACAAACACATACACACACACATGGGGGTGGAGGGAGACCTAGAAGGGGGGATTGTTGGGGGGGGGGTATTGGTGGTGGTGGTGGTGGTGGTGCAAGGCGGTGACAGAAATTGAGGGGGACGGGGTGGCAGCTGCAGGCTGCTCGGTGCACTGTCAGAGCGGAATGATTAATGAATGGCGGCCCCAGCTGAGCCTAACCTTTGGAGAACCGCACAGGACATCTGCAGAACTGTCAGCGCTCTGACAAGGACAGAGCTGAACAACCAATTATTTCGCCATCACTAAGGTGGGCTGTCAGCTTAATCCTAGCCATTCACTTAGGCAAGGACAGGCAAATTTCTCCTTTACATACACACACACACACACACTCACACACACGCACACACAGACACACACACACACATACACGGAGCAGACCACGGTCCTGCACGGACACACACACATACACAAGTGAACAAACAGGCACGCACGGACAGGAACACATGCCCGCGTGGACATGTACACAAAGTGGACTAGTACACACACACACAAACACACACACTCACATATTCACACACAGGCATGAGGTCCTGGACAAAATAGAGTTAACCCCTCCACTGCCGGCGGTGGCAACCCCATGCAGGTGACATATAGTGAGGAAAGCAGGGCGAGCAGGGGAGGTTTAATGATGACAAAACAGGGCTGGTGGATGCTGGCTGGGACTGTGAGCTGGACATGGGTGGGGCTGCATACTGGGGAAGACACTATGTCTGGTACATGTCACATGAGAGGGAGGAGGGGTGGATGGAGGGAGGGAAGGTGGGAGCTGGAGAGGGAGGGGCGGATGCCCTTATGTCTGCAGGATGTATTTACATAGAATGCAGGTATTTGTTTCATTTACAAAATATAAAAAAATATATAATGGTTTGCTCTCTGTAACAATCAAGAAACATTTTTTTTTAGTTTTCATCTCGTGTCAATAAATGTAGCTATGATTAGAGCTCAAACAAGATGGAGTGCATGTGGAGGAAGTCTAACATTCAGTGGTCTACACATTCTGGACATTTTTATACCCTCCAGTGTGGAAATAAAGTATTGATTGACCTTATGAATTATACAAAATGGATCTTTTTGCATTGAGGAAGATTAAAAAAAAAGAGTATTTGAATAAACCATGATCATGATACCAAATCATGTCATGTCAAGAAAAACTTGGCTCACGTTCAGGACAAAACCATTCAATTCAAGAAATATATTATTCTTGGAAGAGTACAGTTCTAAAGTCTAAAGACTCAAACATTTGATGATAAAAAGGAGCAAACATTCGATTTTTTTAAACTGAGATTTTAATGTGGGACACCACCTAAATCATGAATTCCAATATGTTATTTCCATGGCTTATGAAAGTTCAATCAATATTTGTAAACATGAGCTACTCTCTCTCAAAGCCAGAAACCAGAGAAGTAAGTCTCAAACTTGTGATGTCATAGGGTATAAAGTCTGGAGCTGCTCCATAGACAATGAATGGGAGACTGATTTTGTGGACCCGCAAAATGTTTGTTTTCTTTTTATACCCAAATGAGCTTTATTCTATTGTAGAATTCTCAGCTGTGAAACAGAAAATGTTCCCATATACTCAGAACGTTCCCCTGGGTGCTCTCAGTGTCATATAGAACATCTCTCCCTATTAATTGTCTATGCAGACATCCTGACCTTATATCCTATGACATCACAAGTTTGAGTTTTAGCCCTCTAGTTTTTGGATTTGGGAGGGAGTTCTTTATGTTTACTTAAATTTTTAACTGATTTAGACCATAGGAATAACATGTATGAATTTTGAAAATGGGCGTAATTCCCCTTTAAGTGATGTAGGTCTTATGCTATAAATCTTTTCCTGCCATCTTTCTCCACTCTGTCTAAACAGGAACTAACTCTTTTACTGTAATTAGGTCTAATGAGTATATGATCGCCGTGTCTATTGATTAACCAGAGGGACTTCCATAATAACAAAGGTGTATATGAGTGTAAATGTGTTTGTGTTTACATTCTTCATTTATCATCTGATTCTGTGTGTGTGTGTGTGTGTAGAGCTCGGCCAGAGTTGGGTGCTGATGGGCGGTATGAGTGACTGATTGAGATTTGATTGAGGCGTTTCTGAGGCGATAAGGGATCGAGCGTGGCCGCGAAGCCTATTGACAGACTGCTGATGAAGCCGGAGAGAGAGAGAGGGGGAGAGAGAGAGGGCGAGAGAGAGAGAGAGAGAGAGAGAGAGAGAGAGAAGGCTGAGGGAAATTAATAAGGGGATAAAAATCAATTAACTTAAAAATTGTCCCTCATCAGTGGCTAACCACATGTATGCATGTGTGACTGTGTTGTATTACCCTTCATATATCTGTGTCAGTGCTATCATGCATTCATCTACAGTAACTGCACACCAACGGGCGGCAACGTTTATGGTGGATTGACCTCCTGCTCGCAGACAATTAAAACATAAAATGCCAAGTCAAGTCACTTGAATCCTAAACGCTGCTTGGCTGGTGTATATTCATGAGTGAACCACCTACTACTCTCTGTGAATGATGAGGACTTTGAGTAGCTCAAGTCATTTGACCAGGAGAATCCTAATACTGCTTTACGATTTGCAAACAATTACGTTGGCATCATCTACAACTTTGGTGTCTCGTGTGAATGTAACAATCCATTAAGTTTTTGGTAAAATTAACTTGAGTCATAATGGCAAACCTTTACTATAAATAAGATGTCCAAACTGGGGCCGATCCTTGTATCGCACTGGGTGTGACGATTCACTCACGATACGATATACGATATTGGGTTCACGATCTCAATACGATACGATATTATGCAAATAATTAAAAAAAAACTTGGATGATGAAAATATATGACTGAAAAAGTAGCCTTTTATCCAAAAGACACAAAATGCAAAACAATGCTGTTGTTTGCCCTATAAATCCATTTTTTATGGTATCAGTCCTTCCTCCTGTCCTCTGTCCTCCATCAGTTAGTATCAGTCTTTCCTCCTGTCCTCTGCTGATGTCACTCACTGCTGCAGGTAACGTTAGGGCTGGTGGGGGGGGGGGGCTTTGTCTCAGCCAGTTGATGAGTTTACCAGTAAGATACATGACAAACTAACCTAAACAGTTAGACTACACAGCCTACTGCCAGCTTTAGTTTCAGTCTTGTATAGCCGAGGGTTACGCTGATCCTATACTTTATGAAGACACATTCACTGATCACTGCTTACTAGAGGGAACTAAAGTCATTCACAACTCAACTAAATAACTTACACGTGTTTACAGTTAGCTGTTAGCCGCCGAGCTTACGCGCTCTGGATGTGTAAACATAGCGGTGGAGGATGAGAGACAACGAGCGTAGCGTCAACTCGTCTCTCCACCGCAGCCTCTCTGATCAGCTGTTCACTGGCTGCGCTGTGTGTGGAGCTCCGACAAGGCCTATGAAAGGAGGCTGGGTCACGGGCGGACATGGCTCTGGGGGTATGACACATGCGCAGTGTAACTGAAGCTGCGGCCGTGCGTTGCGATTGGTTCAATTCCAAGACCAGATTTTCCAGCTTTGGCACCGGAGCCCGTATGTACGTAGTACCTATTATGACCTGATATCGCGATTCAGTTTTTCATCTCGACGATGCATATCGTCACGTTTTTATATTGCGATATTTCGTGGCACGGTATTTCGTCACACCCCTAATCGCAACCAAACCAGACTTTTTTTAATGGATCGGTATCAGCTGAAATAATATTCAGTATAAGCTAAGCCCTGACGCAAGGCTGGGCGATATGGAGAAAATCAAATATCACAATATTTTTGACCAAATACCTTGATTTCAATGATATTGTAGGGTTGACCATTGGTGCTTTTATAAAATAATCCTCAGTAATATGGATATAATGACTAAGTGGGTAAATGCAAATAATAGAACAGCTAGAACAGTCTGGTATGAACATAGGATGTTCAGAAAATCACATCAATTTACTGTAATGCAGCCTTTAAAACCAAGAAAAGACAACACTTATACCATATTACGATATTACAATATCCAAAATTTAAGATGATATCTAGTTTCATATCGCGATAACGATGTAATATCGTAATAATCATAATAATCATAATCTGTTCTCTCTCCTCTCTTATTAGCAAAGAGCAGTGTGCTCTCGCTTCTCATTTTAGCCGGCGCTAATCGTTGCTTTCACCGGTTAAAATGACAGACGTTGCAGGCGGTAGGTCATAATCAACTGTTGCTAATTGAAGTTAATTCAGTGAGTAACTTGATGACAGGCCAAAATTAAACTTGGCTGTTGTCGGGTTTTTGGGCTCTCTGCTAGCCGGTGTCTGTACTACTGCCAAAGATTGTTTATGAGGTAAAGAAAGCATCACTCTAACGCCACTGTACAGTGTTTCTGTAGTCACAATAACTCCAACAGAGTGATACCTCTTCTCTCTAGCGGATTTCAGGAGTCTTATTCTCCCCTTTAAACTTTCATCCATATCATATCAGTGACTACGTTTACATGCAGACTAATATTCCACTATTATTCAGAATATGATAATATTGTGAATTTGATATAGTCCTTATAGCCCTTATTTAAATCACTAGGTCCTAAAAGTTGTGAAATGCACTAATAGCCGAATCCAGAGTTATTTTCCTTCCTCCATTCATGTGAATGCGCCCCAGACCGCAGTTGTACCGAGGACTGGGAGGCGGAGTTTAAGGAAATGCTGCTGCACCTGCTCTATGGGCCCAATGTATGCGGAAGAAGATACTTTATCACTCGGTAGTCGAGCCATTTTGGCTTCATACGCCACTGAGCAAATCTCATAGGAATGAACTGGAGCCCGCCTTCAATGCTGTATCCAGTTCTCTTTATACATCCATGATTGTACACAAACCAACTAGCCGGCAGTTTGCAGAGATGCATTCCCAAAAGAAAAGCCCGCATTTGTGGTCTGAAGGAGAAACACACCTACTTTTAAACATTATGAAAGACTTGGATATCAACATGTTTTTGGATATGCGCAAATATCGCAACGCCGACCTTTTTCAAGAAGGTGGTTGAAGGAATGAAAGAGGGAGGCTGTGTTCGCACGGTCGAACAAGTCCGCCACCGGTTCACGTTGATCGGAGTATACGCAGCTGCATGTAGACGGGAATATTACTTTTTCATTAGCCATGTGAACAGCTTAGTAGGAATATTGTCTTTTTGGGAATAAGGGCAAAAACCCGAACATTTTTTGGCATATAAACGTAGTCAATAATTTAAGCTAATCAACTTTATAGTTTAAAATCCGGACTGAATGTGTCAGATACATAATTAATCAGCATTTAGGCAAACACAAGTATTGGATTGAAGTCTGTATCAGCAGATACCCGACATTAAAGGACTTGGAACGGGGCTAAAAAAAAGTTGATCGGGACATCCCCAGTTAGAATGATATCAGATGGAAGTAGAGGGATTTACTGTGCTGTAATATAGATACAGCTGTGTTTACAGACAAGTGTGTGTGAACTGAGGTCTCAATCCGTAAGTAGTTTTTGGAGCTTTACACTGGTGCACACTCATAAATGCGCGTACATATACACACACACACGCACACACACTGTCAGAAAGTAGTCATTAGAAGCCTAGTCCTACTAACAGGGCTGTCTACTGTCCCAGACAAACTGCAGGAGGAGGTGTCTGGCTGCTTGCTTTTAAATTGGGTTAGTGGACCAGAGAGGGAGAGAAAGAATGAGAGAGAGAGAGCGGGATAGAGAGAGCATGAGAGAGAGTGGGAGAGAGAGAGAAGTCTAAAACTGGGACGGGTACATGAGAAGAATTTTCTTCATCAATTGCGGTGGTGCTCCCTACTGTGTAGCCCTTTACGCCACATGTATGTGTGTTTTTTGTGAATGTACTGCTACGTGTGCACCATCTCGTCTCGTGAAACGTCTATTTATTATAGAAAAGTTTTACAGATGTCATTTTTTTTAATGTTTCCATGCTTGAACTCCACTGGCTTCCTGTAATGGACTGGATATTTGTCTTGTGCTTCGCTCACTTCCGTCTCCTGCCCTCGGTTGATTTAGGAGCCAAATGGCAGCCCATTAACATGTGAGAATGATTGTGCAGCCTTGGGGTTGTAGCGCAGCAACCCACAGAGAGGGGTTTTCGCCGCACATCTCTATGATTCTCAGTCTTTGCACTGTCGACGAGAGTTAAGCATCAAAGGCGAGAACTAACTATCCTCACCCTCAATCGCTCCCTCTGTCTCTTTTTGGCCTCTGGGTTCACACTGTAATTTGCTCTCTCTCTCTCTCTTACTCTTTGTCTTTCTCTCTTTCTCTGTCTCTCCCTCCATCTCTCTCAGGGCCTGGGAATGGGGAGATGGAGGTGATGAGGTCAAAGTGAATCTTCTCCTTGCTGAAGATGATTATGTCTTAACCTGCCGTTATTCAAAGGAGCAGGCCCCGTGGCCATGAGCTGGCCCGCCAGCCACGTGTCGGCAATGAGGGGGCAACACCTCGGCGCTGTGACAGAGGGAGAGAGAGAGAGAGAGAGAGAGAGAGAGGGTGAGAAGCTGTGCAGTCAAATGAACTCCCAGGGTCAAATTACAATGCCTTGCTATGTGTTTCATGTGACTCGCTGCCCCATAGATCCGCTTGGTTGGTTGATGGATGCTTGTCGTTTGTGCAATGGCCTATGTGTCCAATCTTAGACCCCCAAATTGATAAAGGATGGTGGTGTCGTCACTGGGAGCAGACATTAGATTATTAATGTTGCAGTAGAGCGGTGGTTCTCAAAGTGTGGGGCCCGCCCCCCTAGTGGGGCGCAGAGGCATGACAGGTGGGGGGCACTTGACCGGGGGGAAAATGTGATGCGGAATTAGTGTTTTGACGTCGGAATCTTTTTCATGGTGGAACAGTAAACTAATCGGCTATAGCAAAGGTGTTCATTCAGACAGAGATTGCAGGTTCACAAAATGGACAGATATTTGACAGGGACAAAAAGAAAAACTGACGATGCATCCGAGATGAACAAGGCAATGTTCTCAGCTGACTACAATTAGTAATTATAAAAAATATGATGAAGTAGGGCTGCACCGAATAGGTCAAAGCTTCATTCGTAACGTTGACATTTGAATTATTATTATTAATAACTTACAGAAACATTACCTTATCTACCTTCTCTCTCACACAAGCGACGCTGCGTTCAGTCCTCCTCGTATCAGTCCAAAAGTAAAAATGTATTGTAAAAAGACAGATACAATAATTTCAAAAATTAAATTTTTTAATCTAGTCAACTTGGAGCGAATCCAGCCCCCCCCACCCCCCCCACCCCCACCCCCACCGCGACCCTGAAAAAGATAAGCGGTTACGGTTAATGGATGGGTGGAAGTTTCTATCTAATGTAATATTCTGCTTCAGTCTACATTTGTTGGCATTTAGCCTTTCAAAAACAACATTTTCACTGCGGTCAAAAACTGTTTACTCTCCTGCAAGCACCTGTATTAACGGGGCAGGCTAACAGCAATCTAACAGCACCAAAAATTACATTTTTATAACCACAATAACCCAAAATCATATTTCCCTCAGTTTTTTGGCTGGACCGCAGAGGGCCAGCCCTACAAACACAAGTCTGTCACTGAGTGACTGAGTGATATAGTTACACAATTGGTCGGCCGAGTGTTGGAGTCTCCTCATTGGCCGTTGCTCTTTCAAAATAAAAAGGCGGGAACAGTCCTCTATGCAAATGAGCATGCGTCCGGCTCACGAAACTTGGACCAAGCTGTCACACTAGGCGATCTAGTTCTAAGATGAAACCAGATTCAGCAGAGGCATCGCCTATTTCTTGCTCAAAATGTTTTCAGAAGCAGATTTCGGTGGATTGTTTAGACGGAATAACAAAAAGTTTACGAACGGGCCGCCATGTTGTTTCCTGTTTGAAATGAAAACCAGGGACCAATCAGCTGCATTCAACGATAGGGTACGGTACTGCTTGAATGGCTAGTTGAGTGGACCTGATGGACATGTATTGCTGGACTTAACATACATGGTCCAGCCATAACGCCATAAAATATGACTGACATTCGAGGGAGGGGGGGTTCTTCCTCCAAAGGGGGAAATGACAGAAAAACTATACTGCACTAGAGGTTGATGTAAGACTGAGTCAAAACCTCCAGAGCAGATTTGATGGACCGTAGGATTTCTAGGAAAGTTGTGATGCTAGTGGTTATGCCGGGGGTGTTAATTAAAATCCAGCTAATTAGCAGCTAGCGTTGGTTAATTGGTCAGTCTTGGCTAGTTGGGGTAATGGAGAACAACACCTCAACTGCGCTCTGTCTCGCTGAACAGGGCTCAAGGCTTCTCAGACTGAAAACTGTTGAGTCTTCCACCTTTATCTTTGTCCCTCCTGACTTTTCTTTAAGCCTCAGACTTCATATTCAGCAGCCCCAGGCTTGAGCTATCTGTCTCCCCCTTTTTCAATTAATTCTTTTTGAGGTGTGACACACTATAAACTTTAATACACTTCCACAGATGGACTCCAATCACATGTGCACACATCCTGTGGTTACACTAATACACACATGCACGCTCAGAAAACATGTTTATGAGCGCCTTCACACACACATTATGGTGTTTAGCGTGGGTAACTAGGAAGTCAATGAGCACTTATCTGAAATCCACCGGCAACACTAACAAGCCAGTGCGAGGTGTGAACACAGCTGTTTGAGTCACAACAAATCTAATACGCATTTCATCACTTCTTAAACAAGCCATCAGCAAGTCTAATGCTCTGGTATGGAGAGCGGCACTCAATGATACATGTGCCTTCAAAGCATTTTCTTAAACATCAGCACTTAGCACATCCTCGCCACACCTCGGCATCATGCATCTACTGTAAGCGGCGCTGCTGATAAGTCAAATTTATCATTTTTGCGATTCAGATTTATAAAACCAACAATGCCCTAATTGATAACACCAACAGCTGCCGCGGTTTCCGTCGCCGGCACCTGATCTGCGTGAAAATTATGGCTTAATCAGCGATTATCAAGCAGCATGTGCCAGAGTTGTGAATGCAGCTTCATTTTTCTTCACTTCTTCTTCTTTTTTTTTGGAACGGGACAACACGCCAGAGCCGTCAATGTCACTCACGATTGAGCCAAGCGAGCTGTAGGGATTCACCCTGCGTGTCTGTCTCAGGGCTTAAGAGTTACTCTCTCATGACGCCTTACCATTTTAAACCTTATTTGGTTTGCAAAAGTGAAACTAAGCTCTTTCTGTGCCACTCTTTTTTTCCCCAAGTTCAATTTTTGGATTGCATAGCTTGAGACGGAGATAAGGGGGGATATGGGGATAACTTTTGGGGACAGTGGACAGCGAGTTTCAAGAGGGGGGTCACTAGGGGAAGGGTGGAGAGCACATGGGAGGATGAGGGGGGGGGGGGGGTTGGAGGTGTGGAGCCCGGATGGGGTTGGGAGTAGGGGGCTGAGTTTGGGGCAGCGAGACACTCCAGAGAGTTGACAGAGCTTCAAAGGGAAGTTTTCTGCTTTGACTGACGGGCCCCTAGAGTGAAGGGGACCTGGTGGCAGACGGCATGCCCCGATCCCAGGATGCCCTGCGGTCTCCATGGCGCTCACCCCCCCCGTCCCACAGTATTCAACAGAAAATGGGGTTGAGACGATGGGGGTCAAGATGCGTGGAAGGGGTGCAGTAGATCACGGCTCAGTTTTTCATGGTGTATTGCCCTTGGACCGAGAGTGTGAAGGACATGATGGCTCCTTTGAATAGGAAAGAGGAAGGCTAGAATCCCAAATTAACATTTATGTGCAAAAGCATACAATTCAATCAAGTGTTTTTGTGGTTGCTATTAAAGGAGCCCGATAAATCCTGTTGCTATTTTGCATTAGTATTGCAATTCTTCTGTGAATCAGGACAGCAAGTGTGAATGATAGCTGCACTGATGCAACAAAACACCACAGTCATTTAGTCTCAAATTCAGCCCTCAGGACTTTTTTTCACGTTCAAATTCTATCAAAGGCCAAATATAACTGTTTTCCCACTGCAGTTTCCCATCACTTTTCAGTCTAGTGTCAGAAAAATGGCACTTTTTTTACTTGGTTCCTCACATATTGTGCAAGAGAAACTGTATCCCCACTCTCAGAAAAAGAGCAGAAATGTGCCTTCACTGGGGCTGCACCTTTTATATTAACAAAAATATCATTAGTTTATAATGTGTACCTATAATTAAAGAGGTTTCTGGAGATGTACCCGTGGTGGTAAAATCTGTGAGCACTCTACTCTTGAGTACAAAAATGTTCTCCCCTTGTCACAGTATTTCTGAGAGTGCATCATAACCACTCTACAGTAAATGTCTGTTTCGGGGCCAAGATAAATGACACCATCATCTCGGTCCTATACCCGGGTTGATAGATGAGAGCAGGAGGGCTGTGTTTAAATGTGTCTCAGTAAACACTGTTAGGCCTGTGTAAACAGCAGTACATTGATCAGCCCTCTATTCATGATCAGCACGTCTCTGCCTGCACTGGATTAGTCAACATACCGACCCATCTGTTTGCTCCACTGTAAACCGAGGCCAATGTCAATGCCAAAGCCTAATTGGAATACGACACACTGTTAGGGGATGGTTGTAGGAAAACTAGGGACTTACACTGATCTGGTAGAGCTTTTTATTCATACAAATATATTGTAATCTCAAAATGTTGATCATTTTCTGTTTTTAATATTGCACCGATCCATCGATCCCGATCTATATATCGATTCAATGATCAGTGATCCAAGATCATCGATGCAAAGTGAAAACATAGATACATATCATCGTCTTTAAGATACGCCTTTATTTTGAAATTCCCATGGCACGTCTGTTTCACCATTTACGTCCAAGCGCATTTCCTTCCTAAACATCGAAACAGTGTTAGCGACGTAACTTCGGTTATGCTGTCCGCAAGGACGGCTGCACGGACATGAGCTGACGTGGAATCATGACGAGGAAACGAGCGGCGTAAGCGAGCTGTGCTAGTGGCGTAACATTAGCGAGTGTGCGGTCGGCCGAGAGAAAGAGAGAGAGAAAGAGAGCGTGTGTGTGATGGTGAGTAGCATTAACGTTATAACAGTGAACGTAGCAGTGCAGTGTGTGTACGTTACAGTTTATTTGTCGGTGACTAAATGCTACAGCTCCTCAAGACCCAAGCCAAGTTCCTACATCTTGCTTGCTACCAGCTGGTTAAAGTGAAGGGGGTTTGCCCCGAAGTTAGCAACAACTTCAGCTCAGGCTCACTTAAGGTGGACCAGCTATTCTCATTTTATTGGCAAGCTGCTCACCAGCATTGACCTGCAACCAGACCTCCAACAACAGGAGGTCTATTTTCATTAAAAATAATAGATTGTTTTTCATTTAAATGTCTGGAAGAGCCCAGTGATAAAATTGTCAAATCATATTTCAGTTGCTTTTGTGAGTTGATATAAATTGATTGTGTTAAATATGATATCGTCTCATGTCGATCGCAGGCCCCTGAATTTAATCAAATTGAAATCGTATCGTGATAGACTTTGTGATATCGGCAAATATTGTATCGTTGTCCAAAGAATGAATATAATATCGTATCGTGATGAAACTTGTGATTTACACCCCTAGTACAAAGTAATGCACATAGTAATGATTCGGATGCTTTATATATAAAGTAGAGCATGCAAACACTCCTCACAAACAACAATCACTCCTTTGCTTCCCCAACTCCTGTTGTGAGTATCTACAATAACAAGCGTGACAGTGTGTCAGTGGAAGCCCCGGATCCATGAATATCAGCCTGGTGCCACTAACAGCTTCTCATCTCACTGAGCTCCTCAGAGGAATGGACAACACTGGTTGGCTAGGCAGTGGCTACTGTGTACAGCAGAGAAAAGAGAGAGAGAGAGAGTTAAGAGAGTGGCAGAGATGGAGAAAAAGAAGGAGCAGGAGAGAGAGAGAGGCATCGAAGCGTGGAGGGCAGCTGCATTGTATCACCCCATTTTAGCCCATTACACTATGTATGGGGGCCTTTTCCCCCCTCTTTTGCATGGTAATTATTTTCCAGCCCAAAGGTAGCTGCAGGCAACGTCAGCCACTGCGTCAGGGCCCACTGCATTAGCCGGCCATTGCATTATTTATTTGTGCGCGGGCAGCCGGATGGATACCCCAAATCCGCCGAGACTCGGGGGCCTCTCAATGTCACCTCGTGCATTGTGGGAGGCAGTCGCGGCCACTTGGACTTGCACCGGGAAAGCTTAGGCAGAGAGTGGCTCAAGGGCAAAATGGTATCTAGGCACTGGAGGACGCGTGCGTGGGAGTAGTAGTTAGGTGTGTAATGTATTCAGAAATGGGTCAGAGGTTTGGTAACTGCCCTCGCTTATGCAAGAGTCAACTGTGAGGGCCTCATTGTGACGCACTGGATGACCATCTAAGGGGTCCTATAGGACATCACTGAGTACCAGTGTAGTAGAAAGTATAAATAGGGGGTCATACAGTTCACGGTGCCTAAAGGCGTTTTGTGTAGATGTATAGATGGTCGCATGCGGTCGCTTACCCCCTGGGTGTCGTAGGTAAATAGATAGACTTGATTTCAGTGTGCAGGAACTGCTTTTACATTACGCCACTCTCCCCCCCGTGTATCAATAAAGGGTTATTACACCCAAATACCAGTGGGCTGGGTAAGGTCACAGCATGTCACGCTTTTGCGGAGAACTAGAGCAACGCGGCTCAGCGATCGTGACGTTTGGGAGGCAATACCCCGGCGACCCCTTCTGTACTACAGCGCACACACTGACACACAGAAGCACCCACTCTGTTGGACATGAACCCCCATGACATGTCAGCCCCGGCCAATCGCATCGTAGCGCCGCGGAATGACAGCTGAACCACTGTCCCTGTCATGGCTCCTCAGTGTAGGAACACACACATGCACACAAACACACGCATCCCCCCCCGCCAACAACAGCGGCGCAACATCAACATCAACTCCCGCTGGCCCCTTGGATCCATCTCTCCGTCTCCCTGCTCGCCAGGCGGCTCGACCGCACGAGACGCTCAGACGGCCTTGTGACATGACAGTGACAACGTACTGATGCTCCGGAGAGCGCCCCACAACGCCGTCCACTTCACCCCTGCACCGCACATCCCCCCCCCCCCCTCTCCCTTTTCTCACTGTTGACCCTAAGGGAGAAGATCCATGTTTCCTTCTCTCACCGAGGCAGACGGGAGAAACAAACAGATGCACAGCAAATTTACATTTTTCAGTTATTTGGTGTTTGCAAAAGTTTGCAAAAATGACTCTCAGTTGGGTCGCGAAATCTAAATTTTAGTAACACTTTTACAAATAGATGGCTAGATATATAGGTTGGTATGTAGGTAGATGGATAGATGGCGTTAATGGCTTAGAATGAGAAAAAAAAATGAGAAATGTAGACAGACAGAAACAGAGAGTCAGTGATAGAGATAGTCAGACTTTGCCCCGGCGCCCGGCGTTCCCCCTAATGGGAGCTGACACTGCTGAAGCGACCCGGATGGACGGAGGGGAGGACCAGCGTATTGCAGGCGGCAGACCTCCCAATTATTTTTCTGGCTGATAAGTGCTGCTGCTTGTTTAAGGCTGCAGCATGGATGGAGAGATGTGGGATGGAGAGGGAGAGATGGAAGGATGGAGGAGGAAGAAGAAGAAGAGGAGGAGGAGGAGGAGGAACAGAGGGGATGTGGCTGGGGCTGGGCTGCATGGCTGACAGGTCTTGATCTGGCAGGATGTGCTGGCTGTCACACACAACCGAAGACGGGGTTTCTCCCCAGGGCTTATACATACACACACACACACACACACGCACACACACACACACACACACACACACACACACACACACACACGCACACAGACACACACAGAGGAACACACAACTTGCATGCACTTATACACATCATGCATCATGTAAGCATGTGGAAACAGACAATAATGTACACACACATGTGTTTACAAACATGTCACAACACACACACACACACACACACACACACACACACACACACACACACACACACACACACACACACACACACGCACACACACGCACACTGTTTACATGTCAGTGCATACTATGGACTACTTTGACTGACAGTCTGTGGACTTGGAGTGCGTACACGCTGCATTTGTAACATGTAATTGTTGCTGCATTACTTCTGTCACATTCCATTTAGACATACTTCAGGACCTGAAAGTCTTATCCAGACTGCCTGAGAAAATATTCAATGAAATAATAACACAGAAATATCAAACGTTAAAATCTGTTCATCAGCATGACAGAGAACAAATTTGCACACACATTACCCGTTCCTTTGTATTTAAGAGGCCTTTCGTTGCTGTAATTAAGTTGATGATGCCAATGATTGAACAATTCAAAGCCTTTTTTTTCATAAACCAATTTGACTGTTTACACCGTCCTCTCTGAACTGAAAAGTTTGGAGGTATTGCATATTCCTCAAAATATACATGAAATTGTGAGTAAAGCGTATATTTCTGTTGTGATCTCTTATGAGCCTGTGTGTCCTTCAAAGATGTTTGTGCAAGAGTTTGTGCATGAGACCAGAGCCATTCTTTGTATATAAGGCTGTCAATCGATTAAAATAGTTAATCCCGATTAATCGCATATTGATCGCACATTTTTTATCTGTTCAAAATGTACCTTAAAGGGATTTTTGTCAAGTATTTAATACTCTTATCAACATGGGAGTGGGCAAATATGCTACTTTATGCAAATGTATGTACATATTTATTATTGGAACTCAATTAACAACACAAAACAATAACAAATATTGTCCAGAAACCCTCACAGGTACTGCATTTAGCATTAAAAAAGATGCTCAAATCATAACATGGTAAACTGAAGCCCAACAGGCAACAACAGCTGTCAGTGTGTCAGTGTGCTGACTTGACTATGATTTGCCCAAAACTGCATGTGATTATCATAAAGTGGGCATGTCTGTAAAGGGGAGACTCGTGGGTACCCATAGAACCCATTTTCATTCACGTATGTTGAGGTCAGAGGTCAAGGGACCCCTTTGAAAATGGCCATGCCAAGTTTGGAGTGTTATTTAGCCTCCTTCGCGACAAGCTAGTATGACGTGGTTGGCACCAATGGATTCCTTAGGTTTTTGTAGTTTCATACGATACCAGTATCTTCACTCTAGCTTTAAAACTTATTATATACTGTATACATACAGTATTTGATGCATTCTTTATTTTTAGTTTTGCATAATCAGTTTTCCTACCAGATACATGATAAAACAAGCAGTGTTAAACAAAAGGTCTTGTGATTATCGGGCCTTTTCAAGAATATAAAAATCAGCTGAGTAAATCTGCTTACTGTTGACTTTATGTGCTCATCAGCCGGATCAGTGAAGTTACAGTATCTGATTTGTTGTGGATTTGAGGCTGCAGTGTCCAGGATTTGCTGAAGGCCCGGGTGCCTCGCTGGACGAGGAAAAAGGCTTTGCGAATAATCAGTGTTTCTGTACATATGTGTGTAGAACCCGCAGTGGCAGTTGCATATGCTTGAAGGGCTCTGTTTGAGCAGGAACAGAGCTTTAACAAGCAGGAAGCCAAGATTGAGAGCATTGAGCCGTTAGAAACAGAAGACACTCTCATTTGCTCTGTGGGTGTGTGTGTGTGTGTTAGCAGGAAATGAGAGGGCATGCTTGTATTCAAAATTATTTAATGAGTCTGAAAAAAAGTTTGAGGACAATTCATTCGAAAATAAGGCTTTTCAGAGATAATTATGTACTTATAAAATAATGACATACTTCAGATCAGAGATGCTTCACATCAGAGAAATTGTTGCATCAATCACATCAGGACAAATCACGCAACAGCAGTTCCTTAGTGTCAGCTCTTGTCTAAACAGCAGTGGTGTCTGTGTCATGACAGCCTATAATTTGCCTCGTGTTAGCTTAAATGAACACCATAATAAGGGTTATCCAATCCACGCTAAGTGTCATAATCCAGAGCAGAGTGGCTATATTACATCGGTGTCATTGCTGTGCTGTTAATGCCTCAGTGATCACCGCTGCTGCTAACATGGCCCTCAGCCAGAAGAGACTATCAGAGAGGAGTTGTCTGTCTGATTTCAGCCAATAAATCCTATCGCTGCTTCTCCCAAAGAACTTTTCTTTTTAGACTTTTTATTTCACCTCCTTTCTGCTCAGTATAGGAAAAAAAGAACAAACACCAAACCCTTCCTCAGTCTTTTTTTACAACTCACACTGTGTATTTATTGCCGCTCCTTTCATTATCTTTTTTGATATTCTTTATGCATCGCCCAAGAGGAATTTTCTTTTGCCTAGCCGCGGTGCAGCTTCAGCAACTTTGCAGCGCTCCCGGAGTGGCTAGGGGTTAAGTAAGTATCATTCGGGGATGCTTCTACAGGTATAGCCATATTGAGGAGCGAAATCGGAGTCCCGTTGGGTGGAAAACTCACTAACCGCTGCACTAACCTGCCAACTTTACCTATTGTACAGCCCCTCGTATTTCCATGTACAAAAACCACTCTGGGATACTTAGTTGTGCAGTTTGGAGGTCCCCCTAGTGAGGAAGCCTTTGTGTGTGTGCCTTCTCTCAAAGCAAGAGTCGCTCCTTTTGCTTTAATTACAGTAAGTACAGCAGACCCCCCAGGCTTGTTTAAACAGATCAACCAGCAGAAGAAAGAAGAAAATGCTAATTAGTCCCATAATGTTGCTGACCACGCTAGTTCCTTAGCACTGCTGAGTTTTATTGACATAAGAAGGACAATAGGAATCTGTATTCAAATGACTCGCTCTGCCCTCGTGTTTGGGTGCAGCAGCTGCTGCCGTGCAGGCTGCTACCTACCACGTATTATTTTATCGTATTGTTAGACGGAGTGAAATTAGACATGACAATATGAGGGAGTCAATATGTGTTCCTGTGTACCTGTTTTGTTTCGCATCTAAGTGTGTCGAAGCCGGTGGGATTTCAGTATTAAGGTGTGCCTCGCTGTTTTACATGTGTGAATATTGAAAAAAAAAAAAGTGTGCATGAGTTTCCATTTCTGTGCGTATGCATGTGTCAACTCCCCATCCTCAACTTCGGTGCAATGCAGAAAGCTTCTTAATGCATTCCGTGTTTCTGAGCCGAGAAGCTGTACGTGTGTTTGTGTGTGTGTGTGTGTGTGTGTGTGTGTGAAAGAGAGAGAGTCAGAATCAGGATCAATACTATTGACCTGTTTACCTTGGTGTCGAGCATACAGGCCAGCTCTCCGGTTTACCACTTGAAACATTAAAACCAGACTATTAGTAATACTTTGGTCCTTCTCCTTACTGATTGGACGACCTGCACTGGGGCACTCTACCTAACAGACACGGCAAGAGGGGAGAGGTGGAGGGGGGAAAAAAAGGGGTTTAAAGAGAGAGGGAGAGAGACCCTGAATCTAATCCTCTTGACTTAAAGCCATCGGGTTTCGCCCATGTCTCGACGCTCGCCTCTAGACCTGATGTGGTCACTCAACCCTATCGAGCTGCAGGGCATTGTGGTCCGTCCGTCTCTGCCACACTCGCCCCCCTCCACCCTCAGGCGCTTTTGTGCTCCCGGCCTCCCACCTCCTCCTCCACCCCCCCCCCCCCTCCTTTTCTCATCCTCCTCCACACCACCAAAACAGAATTTCTTTAAATGCTTAATTTTCCCCCCCTTTGGCTTCCTTTTTGCAAGCGCCCTCTCACTTGTTTGTCCATCGATTTTTCATCCCTCTCCAGCCACTGCCCCCCCTCCGCCTCCTTCCCGTCCTCCTCCTCCTCCTCCTCCCGCTCTTCCTCTCGCCTCCCCCCCCCCCAGCTCTTCGCCTGCATCTCCCCAGTCTCTCTCCTCTGTTGTTGATGCAAACTGATTTATTTATTTATTTTAAGCTTGTTGCCCAGGTAATTTGTGGCAGGTAATGACTTTCAGTGAATCTACTTTGCGCTCTTTGAATTCTTTTTCCGACCTTTGCATCATCCAGGCCCATCTCCCTGCACATCCCCTTTGTCCCATTTGCTCTCCTACCTTTTTTTTCCCCATTTCCCTCTTTTACCATCTCACTGTCTCTCCTTCTCTCTCTGCTCTCTGCTCCCTGCCAGTGTATTTTTAATTCCCCTAGATATTGGTGGTGCACGGTCCATGCATGTGTGCGTGTCTCTGAAGCCCACCTGAGGAGGTGATTGACACCTGGCCCTCTGCTGTGGAGGCCTCTCGCTCCTGTTTTCCTCCTTTCCCATCACCCCCTCCTTCCCTCCTTTCTCCCCCTTCTCCAGCCATTGTTCTTGTGTCCGTCGGGGCATCGGAGGAACAAGTCTCTGGGAGTTGGGAGGAAGGAAAGTAAGGTGGGGGAGAAAAAAGGAGCGGGGGGAAGTAGCGGCTTAAGATCTGCCTAAAGTAATTTGGTGGTATTTTCCTCCTTCCCTCGCCCTTTTAGAAACAATGATATCAAATGAGCATTCTAATTCAGGAGGCAAAGCTCACACAAAATGATCCCCGCTCCTCGTTAACTGGCGAGGTAGGGCGAAGAGGGCGAAGACGGGTGCTGTGTGTTTGTGTGTATGAGTGTGTAGGCATGTGAAATCTCAAGAGCCCCCCCCCTACTACCCCCCTCACACACTTTCTTTCCTCCCCTCTGTCCATCTTTCCTTTTCCTTGCTCCCATCTTTTTCTCAACTGCGGCCCGGTAACACTGCTACATTAGTATTCATAGGGGGGACTGTGTTGGGGGGTGGGGTGGGGGGGGGGGGTGGGGGGGTAAATAAGGCTTCTGGCTATTCCCCCAGCCAGCTGGCATACTGGGGCTGGCTGTAGAGCTGGACTGGACACTTACAGAAACAAGGAGTAGGTACTGGGAAGAAACAAGAACGGGGGCATTACAGTAAAATGGTTCAGAATGCTTTAACAGAAATAACCTTCATGTGCTGTATACATTACAGTAAAGCCTCACTATACAGTACTATGCTAAAAAGGGGGCACTGTCACCCTCTCCTGATTGCAAATACAGAATTATCCCTTAAATGGATGCTTTCAGCAAAGATCTGCAGTATGGTACTCACATTTCATTATTTGAAGGACAATAAAGCGGATAGATTAAAATAGCACACAGTGTGAACAAATATACAGCTCACTTCTGAGTTTGGTAATCAAAAAACAATAAAAGTTTGGCGCATTGGGTTTTCTTGCCACTTCCTATTAATGCAGACATAAACTCTGGTTTCTTGCCGTGAAATTTCCTTCACTGAGACCCTCGAACAAAGCGAGGAAGGTAGTTTTTAATATTAATCAGATATCTAAGAAGAAGCAAATAAATATTGACGGAAGTGCAGGGTCCTAATGAATGAGTTTCTCTGCATTGGGAGTGTGATGGGCAGGTGTCAGTGTTTGGAAACCAGCTGCCTGGTCCCTCCAGGAGGGGACAGTAGAGAGCAGGGAGACCACATCTGCCTCCTCTTTATCAGGAGGAGGACTAAAGGAAGGAGGAACATGAACAGAGAGACCCTCTTCACATCACAATAGCCACCAAGAAAGGAGATATAGGTTAGTGTAGAGCAGAGGAATGGAGGTACGAGATAACAGGCATTTTTTGATTAAAAAAAAAAAAGAACAAGATGAAAGTGGGGAAAAAAGAAAATCTCATAAATTCTAAATAATATTTCCAAACTTCAAAAAGGACACCAAGTGGTCACACGTAAACACCCATAGACACACACGCACACACTCATCCTCTACTACTTCCTTCTGGCATAATCCAGAGGTCAGGGCAGAATTCATCACCCTTAATCATGCAGATGAACATGACCTTGGCCGGCCTTGGCACCCGGTCACATCAGCACCCTTATCCAGCCTGGCTTTGCATCTCTGATTGTGTTAAATCATGTTTCCCTAACATCAGCAGACACCGGATGGACAGCATCCTTCTCTAAGCACATCCAGAAAAGGATAATTGCCAAGACCTTTAAAAGCCTTTCAGAAAGAAACGGGGAAATCAACATAATTCAGATGAAGGGGAATATCGGAGTTGTAAAGTTAAGTACGCCCGGCAATATTGGGGGGGCGGAGAAAAAAAAGATGCAAGAGTTTTAAAACGGTGGGTCCTTGGCATTATTATGATGATGCGTTTAGCCAGCCCATTGGAGGGCCCCTAAATGAAGAGGCTGACCTTCAACAAGCCCTCTCTCTGTTCATTAGCCACGTGGTGCTTATCTACAATAACACTGCTGAGGAGAATATGAGGCCAGCGGGCCCGGCCAAAGTCAATGATGCACTACAGGTGGAAAGATGAGTATCTAAATTTAGCTCAGGGTGCTGGACTTTTACCCTATTACCTCTACCACCCCAATCTCCCCAAAGCCCCATTAAAAAAATTTAAAAAATATTTCAAGTTCATACAGTATATACTATCAAGTTAACTTTCAACTTTACTAGTAGAATTATAAGAGAGAGAGTGCTTAGAAAGTTCACACTGTTGTGTGCATACCTTTGTTTGTCTACTTTCTGCAAACTAGTGGTGCAACGGTTCAACAAGCCCACGGTTCGGTTTGTATTGCGTTTTTTGGGTCACTGTTTCAGTTTTGGTTCGGTTTATTTTACACATTATAGGGAGAATAAAAACAACCATTTCCAATGTGTTTGAACTCCAAAATATTGAGATTGATTGATTGATTGATAGTAATAAACAATATTTCTATATTATATGAAGCCATAACATTGATTTTATACATGAAATAAGGCAGGCTACTTAATGGACAAGTAGGCCTATGTTCAGATAATTGAACAAAACAACGTTTTTTACGTCATTGAACAGTTTGTTTTGTTACGGTTCAGTTTTGCATCACTAATGCATACAGTATTTGTTGACATGTACAGTATGAGTCTGTTGCAGTCTGAAAGGCTGCAGTATATGTGGAGAGGAGTTTAAACTGAAATGACAAAGGTGCTTTTACTCTAAATAAGCACCTCAATCACATGCAACGTTTTCTGGATGGATCATGTCAGATGTGTGATTTAAGATGAATGATCAACAAGGTCTGTTATTTTATTTGTTTCTCATTTCCAGACACAAGTGGACCTGCCAACACTGCCATTAGGACGGCTCACGTGGTGTCTCCACTTTTGGTGTGATGGTCGGTCATTTATTTCTACAGGATTGTGAAGGTAAGAGCAAGAGGCTGTGCTTTTCTCCACCAGGTGTCTGGCAGAACTCAGTCTCATAAAACATTCCCCTAGGGCAGCAACTAACGATTATATTCATTGTTAATTAATCTGTTGATTATTTTCTTGATTAATAGATAAGTTGTTTGGTCTATAAAATGTCAGAATAATGTCGATCAGTGTTTCTTAAAGCCCATATGACGTCCTCAAATGTTTTGTTTTGTCCCCAACTCAAAGATATTTAGTTAACTGTCATAGAGGAGTAAAGAAACCAGAAAATATTCAGATTTAAGGAGCTGGAATCAGAGAATTTTGATTTTTTTTTCTTAAAAAAATTACTCAAACAGATTAATCGATTATCAAAATAGTTGGCGATTAATTTATTTGTTGACAAGTAATCGATTAATCGTTGCAGCTGTACAATCCCCCTCTACTCTTGGTGTTTTTGTGCAGAAAAAGGAGAAATCAGCCTGATAATACAACTACAGTGTAAACCTAGTGCCATCTGTAAGTGGCAATAAAGAGTTAGAAGCAAAAGCAAGCAAGGGGGCAAAATTCAAAAGTCCCAGCTCCCTCCGTAGCAGTGAGTATAGGCCCAACTCAAGCACTGATATGGGGGTTGGGAGGTGGGGGGGGTAAATAGATGAATAAAGAACAGAGAGGGGGAGAGCAGACACACAACGTGGTCGATAGTGTCAAAAGCGGATGACAGATCTAAAAGAATGAATATTGATCTTTAGGGGGCCTTTACTCAGGCGACCTGTGGGAGGTCAGCCTGTGTAATTAGACCAGTGGAGGTCTAACGCTGAACTGGGGATGAGGCTGGTGTTAGAGAAGAAGGCTGGAGCTGGGAAGGATGCTGGAGACTGTATTGTACTTGGTCCTCAGATGTGGATAGTGTACATACAAACTGTGCTAAAATGATTACTTAACTCTGTGCAACAATTTTGCCCCAACTGTCACCTACAATTTCTTTTAATCCCTTGATTCAACTTTTGCTTTCAGGGTTCCTGAGTCCGCCATGCACTTTTATCAGGAACTGCTGCAGTTTCCATCCCCGGGTAAGCTGTAAAAATATCTTTTTTTTTTATGTAGAAAAATTAGTGCTGTGCCAGTGGTTTTGTGTGGCGGGAGTTGAAGTGGTAAATGTGGGCTCAGTGCAACATGGATAAGGTGTTGTTTATTGGAGTGGGCTGGCGCTGGATTAGAGTCCATACGACCCCGGGCTACAGACACTGCTCAGACGGGGTTCTGCTTCATGATGGCAGTTAGCGCTCGCTCTAAATGTCTCTCTGTCTGTCTATCTGTCTGTCTATCTCTCAGTTAGTACTAAGTGTGTGTGATGCATACAATCATGCACCCTAACACACGCGGATGAACATAGCTACACAGATGCATTCCCGAGCATATACGCAAAAATGGACACACACACACACAGATGTATGTACACATATGCAGTCCTGCACACACCCACAGACACGCACACACATGCGCACCCTGTCTCTTTATCTGTCTGGCTGTGGATAAATGCGGGCAGCGGAGACTGAGTGTGGCTGTAATCCGTGTATCATTGGCTTTATCCACTGCAGTAGCACTGCTGATTTAGTGCTCCACAGCCTTAGTAATGGGCCCCTGACACACACGCAGAGCACACACAGTACACCGTGTAGTGCATCCACCCCACATGCGTTGTCCTCTCTAAGATGTTACTGCTCACTGGTTGACCCTCGGTTCAGACACACATATGCACACATGTTTATGTAAAGATAAAGAAACACACAAGCGCCGATGCACTCGCAAAACACGAGCTCGCCGCACACACCCACACAGTCACAGACACACACAGATCAGCAGCAGTGTGGTTGTCACCGCCCGGGGACGTCTCATGGTAAGGTGAACTCGGAGTGAACCTGCTCCAAACATAAATAACATCTCTCTCTCATCTCTCCCCTCAGTCCTTCTTCCCACCCTCACTCTCTTTTCTCTCTCTTTCTTTCTCTTAAGTCCCTCCCCTGTTCCTCCCTTCCAGTTCGCTCTTTCATGCGAGCGGCAAAGTATGAGCGTTAGCACAAAGGGAAGTTGCGCATTCTGCCAGCTCGCAATACCCACACACAAACACAGTGTTGGAAACACCTGAGGTCGCGCCTTGAAGTACCTTCGCTAGCACAACTGTATGCCAACATTGCCACAGTCACATCAAAGTGACTTTCATAAGACTTCAGATCATATTTTTATTAGGTGACGTCTCAGATCTTTCCTTTGCCAAAATTGCTCTTGCTTGGTTGTTTCTGCAACAGTACATTCACCCCACCTCTAAGCAAAGCACCAAGGAACACAATCAGAGCACTGAATGCAACATCTATCACTAATAACCCACCACCTCCCCATGTTTATAGCTATTTATATCGGTGAATCCACCCCCTCCTTCCCCCCCTCTTTATTGCTGTTGGTCCGCATCTTCCGTCCCCTTGCTAGCACTTCCTGTTAACACACGAGGCGTTTATTGATAGGCCATTCCCATTAGTGCTGTTTACCTGTCAGGGCTCACTGCACTAATGAGAGAGCTTTGGGGAGGAAAAATGAGTAGGGACGGTTAACCGCTAATGGATGTTTACAGCCTCCCTGGATACTACTGTGTTCCCCGCCACCTCTGCGGGTACCGCTATCGCTAGCCCCAGACCCGTTCACCGGCTAATTGGTACAGCGCTGAAGAGCCGGTCTGGGCCTATTTGATTATCATGGGATTAGGTTGGGTGGAGAGGGCATGGTAAAGGAAGGAGCCAGATAAGTAGGGGGAGGACTGGTGTTAGAGAGTGGGAGTTGCAGTCGGGGTCGCGGGCCTAATCGATATCTAGAGATCAGGGGCTTTGGAGGGGCTGAGTGCAGACATTGGAGTGGGAGCGAGATGGGGGTTTGAAGGGGTATGTACGAGGGTCACAACATCAGCCCTACGTCAAAAGGTTCTCTTAGAGCACTATTAGTGCTGGTGGTGAAGGGTAATTGTGCCATTAGAGCTGTAAGTGATACTAAATGGTGCAGGTATGGTAAAGGAACTACTGCGCATAGCGAGCTGGCAAGTGATCTAATGTAAATCTCCAATCAGGCATCTTAATAGCTGATTTATCCTTGAGAAAAGCTCCCGTATCAGCATGACAGATGAGCTTAAAATATCCCCGTCTGACCAAGCCAACTTGCCTGAGTCATTCGATTTGGTCTCAGGAGCAGAGACCAAATAAATGTCGCTCATTTTATTTGCAGAGGTTCTTTCTTATGCAAGCAGGGAGGTTTTTTTTTCAGAGTGTTTTACTGTGTTGAGCCTGGGAGGCCAGTTTCTTAATAACCCTGCTGTAAAAGCACGTACAGAGGAGACTCCACATTGTACTGAGTATATGCATTCTATATTGCTCAAGGATTGCACGGTCCCCGGAAAAGATCCATTTATGCTTTTATTAGATTATTACGGAAATCTTATAAGTGGCGGATTAGCCGTGGAAGGTATTTATCTGTTTATCGAATGGCTGAGCTCATAACCTCTCTCTCCTTTTCCTCCCTCACTATCCTTTTTCTGTTCTTTTGAGTACGGCTGTGTATTTGCAAGAGTCTGGCGATACAATATGTGTAAGGATACGGGGGTAACGATTCAATATATATTATATTGTAAGCAAGGCGGAATATTGTGATTTTTTTCAAAACTAATTTTAGGAAAACTGTCATAGTATAAAGAACATACCACCGTATGTATAAAATCTGAGTAAAAAAAAGTCACTCTGTGAAATGGCTAATATGGGGACTAACATCATTACACATGCATACAGTTAGACTCATTGGATCTACAAGAGTCTATACTATATTATGACTTTTTTTTAACAGCATTTTTCGACATACTATAGTATGACTTTTTCGACATACTATACTATGAGTCTATAGCTTTACATTGATGAGCAATTTATGCAATTCTAAGACTTGTAAGGGACCCCAGTATGCAGATATATTCAAATACACCACTTTAGAACAGGTGAAAATACCATATTTGTACTGCATGCAAAAAACTGCATGATGTTTGCCCAAAACTGCATGGAATTATCATAAATTTGGCATGTCTGTAAACGGGAGACTTGTGGGTACCCATAGAACCCGTTTTCATTCACATATATTGAGGCCAGAGGTCAAGGGACCCCTTTGAAAATGGCCCTGTCAGTTTTTCCTCGCCAATATTTTGCATAACTTTGGAGCGTTGTATAGCGTTGTATAGCGTTGTATATCGTTCATCGTGGTTTTCTAGTTTCATATGATGCCAGTACCTTCACTTTAGCTTTAAAATTGAGCCCGCTACAACCTTCGAAAGACAGAATAATGGCCGGGTATTTTGAAGAGGTTAATTAAAAATCGATACAGTATCTCAAAACATAATATCGTTTGATCATGTGGATTCTGAAAATTATGAACATTTGATTAATAGCCTGCTGTCTCAACACTGTGTGCAATTTAGGTGATGATCAGATGATCAAATATTTTATGAGGTAATGTTGGTTCACTGATATGGCTCTTTGTGTCAACTTGTAATCCACATTTTCTACGGAATGGATTAATTTTACTTGTCCGTTGTTAAATGGAGGGGTCAAAGAAACTCTCAGCAGAGCAAAGACCCTACTAACCTTCTTTCTCTAATTCATTTGCTCGTTCTCTTTTTCTCAATTGCTTATCAGCTCCGTTTCTTCACTAATTAAAACCACACATGAAACAAGGGGATTGTAGACCGACAAACACGCACACACACACACACACACACGCAGAGAAAGAGAGAGAGATAGAGATAGTTGGAGCTACAATTACCAGGCAGGCCTCTAGTGTCTCATTGGGTGTCTATTAAGAGGGGGGCCTGGCTCATTGTAATGATGGCAGAGTTTAATTACTTCCACCCGGCGCCTGTTGTAAAACATGCTGATAAATGAGCCAACAGGACGGCACATCATTATTTTTCTATAGTGCCAGGCTGCTCGTACATGATTATGAGAGCGGGAGGGAGGTTCCCATACCTGCAAGAGCCTGAGAGCGTATTCTGCACAGGGGAAGAGAAGAGGAAGGTATGTGGCAATGTGTATGTGTGTGTTCTCTCAATTTGTCAGTGTGTGTACATGCGTACAAGGAGTTGAGATATTTGATGGACCCGTAGATGCCGAATCAAAACACAATAATAAGCAGTTCCGCCAGCACATGCTACTGCAATGATATCCGGCCACCCATGAGACGGATATATATTCATAGCACACAATGGGCTATGTTATTCACTGAGCACAGGACTGCTACCGAGCACTGTACGCACTGTGCACACACTGTACACCGCATCTGGCAAACAAATATACATATTCATAGTCATTAATTTTACACATTTTTTTAGAAGGGGGGGCACGTGTGGACCCCCTCTGATTAATTGTGTTCCTCCTCCACCATTATTAAATCGCTGAGGCAAATATCCCCCATACAATAAATCCCTCTTGGCCCATGATTAATCAAAAGGCACACAAACCTAAGAGTGGTGGCGGGCAGGTAGAGCTACAGTGCTAAATCATCTTTATTGCACGACGAGCAGGTTTGCGCACGGGCTCGGGGTCCAGTGCCGTAGTGGGGTTAGTGGAGTGTATGCTTGGCTTCTGGTCAGCCACCTCGGGGTCATAGCATTTTGACCTCTGTGTCATTGATTTGCCAACCTTACCAGGGCATAAAGGTGAACAAGATGGTAGCGAAATAGACTGTGAAGAGGCCCAGTGATTAGAGGGACTTTGCTGTCCCATCGACAAGTTTACCAGTCATGCCCAAAAATTAAACTCGGGGTTGTGAATCCATGTTATCCGTTTATGTAGGAGGGCTGTGGGAACAAATGTTTAACCTTGCCCACTTTAACATCAATTGGTATCCCCTCCAATTAGTGGTAGGTCATACCGTGATAATAGTGGGTTACATAATTAGAGTGGGTACCTCCCTGTCACTACTGGCACATGGAGGCTTTGTGGGGGAGCAGCCACATGAAGCAGAGATGGAGACCCAGGTTTCTGGAAACCTCAATTAACCTAAATGATTAGCCGTAGCCGCGTAGCGCACCTCACTAGCTTGACATTTCTCAACCAAGCTAATATTAGCATAGTGACTTCATTCCATCCCGTTGCACTTCATCACTGTCCTTTTACTGGGAGGTCTTTCTTGTCTTATTGACCGAAAATGACAATGTTTGGAGTATCAGAGCCTCCTTATTTCCGTTTAGCACTAAAAGTGCTGATGCTAATTTGGTGGTTGCATAATGAGTTTTACATGTATTTGATTAATAGGGTGTAGGGTGGCGGCACAGCAACAGAGGCTACTGCGGCATGTGGTTTAACTTCACCTTATGTTAAATACTAATTGATTCCAATGCATTTTTAATCACTTACTAATTGGCGATTACACTTTTAAAACACGCCCTGTTGCTGCTCTGGCAGAATCGCGGGGTTGTTGAGTGTGAAGATGGAGTTTAAAGGGCATAGTCTTCTTAGCATCCACAACTAAATGTCACAGTTGTCTGTTAATGTGTCAACCAAATCAAACATGCACAGTGGTCGAGGGGTGCTAAGTGACAGGTGACCTTGGTGGCGTGATGGAAGACTGGGCTGGTATTTGAGCCCTCTGATCTTCGAGTGGGAAACCCTGTCTGGTGCTGTCTAGAGATGTATGCCCAACCAATTAGACATGAAATGGCAGTGACACTCACACCCCACTTATCAAAACAGTCTTCAAGTGTGTTCATGAATTCAAATGAAATATGCGTCTTTTCTTCAAACATGTAGACAGGGACATGCAGAATTCAGTCCGTATTGTTTGTATCTAGGTCAACATGTAGAATGACTAGAGCTGTCAATCGATCAAAATAGTTGATCGCGATTAATCGCAAATGAATCGCACATTTTTTTATCTGTTCAAAATGTACCTTAAAGGGAGATTTCTCAAGTATTTAATACTCTTATCAACATGGGAGTGGACAAATATGCTTGTTGTATGCAAATGTATGTGTATATTTATTATTGGAAATCAATTAACAACACAAAACAATGACAAACATTGTCCAGAAACCGTCACAGGTACTGCATTTAGCATAAAAAAATATGCTCAATTCATAACATGGTAAACTCAAGCCCAACAGGCAACAACAGCTGTCAGTGTGATGACTTGACTATGACTTGCCCATAACTACATGTGATTATCATAAAGTGGGCATGTCTGTAAAGGGGAGACTCGTGGGTACCCATAGAACCTATTTTCATTCACATATCTTGAGGTCAGACGTCAAAAGACCCCTTTGAAAATTCCCTTAACAGGTTTTTCCTCGCCTAAATTTAGCGCAAGTTTGGAGCATTATTTCACCTCTAATTAGCCAAGCTAGTATGGCATGAGTGGTACCAATGTACTCTTTAGGTTTTATAGTTTCATATGATACCAGTATCTTCACTCTAGCTTTAAAACTGAAAATCGCAAGTTGCGTTAATGCTTTAAAGAAATTAGTGGCGTTAAAACAAATTTGCGTTAACGCATTATCACGTTAACTTTGACAGCCCTAATAATGATTTTTGCAGAGTTCAAAAAAGGTTATATTTCAAGCATTACTCTTTTAAGAAATACAACCTTACACCAAAAAAAAAATCTACCTTAACCTCTCTTATTCGTCTTCTCACCTTGTCAGGTTTGCAAAACATCCAGAAACACTCGATCTATTCATTCATTATTTTCTATTCTTCCCTTACCCCTAGTTACCCCATCTTGGACAGCCATTGGATGACTCGCGGAGGGCCCAGACACCTGGTTGGGTCGTCTGCGAGGCATCTGACCTCCCACACACACACACACACCTGCCCCCCTTCTACATCTATTACTGGGCCCCACAGTGTTCCATAATGTTCTGAGTAGTCAAGCATATAAATAAAGGTGAAGCAAAATGACTGCCTCTGTCTTGACAGAAGTGCTGAACCACAAAGAACACCTTGAAGGGCATGTTAACTGTCAATAGAGTTCTGTGTAAGCCCCTTCAATTAACATAAAACTTAACAGCTCCCCAGTTAGCCGCTATATAACCCTGGCGCTGTCTCCCCTCACCCATTCGCTATTTTACCCCCCCTCGGTGTTGGCTGCCGTCATGCAGTCTAGCCGCCGAAGAGGCAGTAAACAACATCTCGCCGTGTACTTGCACAGAGGCGGTTACAAACACGCATAATGATATTCTACACACACACACACACACATTCAGCCTCACATTCACACACAAGAAATTCAAACACACACTAGCGAAGCTTCCGCAAATTACAAACCCAAAGAGGCCGCGCTCACATTTTGCACACGTGCGCACACACAAGAATGCACACACACAAATTTGAAAAATCCCATTTACTGTGATGCTACGTGACTGAACTTTGCCAGCGTAGCGTAGCTTACCCCTCTCTCCCAGGCCCATGGTAATGCTGCATGAGATTTGTGATGCAGTGGGGAGATGCATATGGAAGGCCCGCGCTCAGATCTCTCGGTCATGCACCCCATTAGGTCCTGCTGTTGATGCTGTTGCTATCAAAGCTGAAGTAAACTGCTCAGCAGTCGGCTGTATGCCGAAGCACAGAGACGGAGACAGGCGAGCGATCACACTATACAGCGAGGAAAGGCCTATCTATCTTGTAATTAGGATGTGTGAGTAGGCTACAGGGAGGTAACTTAAGGCTCACAAACAGCAAAGTGTTCTGGGGTAAGATCAGCCTGATTTGGGGCCTGCATTGTGCTGCAAAGTGCGCCTTTGCTGTGTACATACACGGTATACTGGGTGATTTTAAACTAATGGTGCATTCCTTATAGGATTTCAACTATAGTGAAGAATTTCATCATGCAGATCCTCAGACTTTATAGAATCAAAACCAATCTAAAGAGGATAAATTGCCCTAAAGACAAACCGAATGATGAAAATGCCCAGAATGAATGGGCTGAAAGATTCAACCCTCTATGTGTTGAATAGCCCCCTAATGTGTTTGGGTTTGGAGATAACATGCAGTAAATACCCGCATTCTTCTGCTCATCACAAAAAAATCCAATGGCAGCTTTCACATTTGCTTCCCATCACTGGTGATTCCTGGGGAGGCGTTATTTGTGCAGCACACAACAGTGCTGCTCTGTTGTAATTGTCTAGGTTTTGCAAAGGGCCACTCGTCTTTCATTCCCCTGCCAACACACATGCATATTCGTGGAGGTGAAACTAACATGCTTAGTTGTTGTTTTCCTGCTTTACCATTCTTCGGGGAGACTTAGTTCTGGTGTGGATTTGCTCCCATCGCGCCGGCAGCGATGTCCCTGTGTCTCTGGGAGAGTGATGGCATCAGCTGGCATCGGATGGCAGCAATTCAAACCATGGTTTCCTTTTCTGTGGGCGCTCCCGTTCAGCAAAGTAGATTGCTGGGGGAGGTTGCTATCTACCTCCCTTCCTTTATTTCTTCTTCCCTTTTTGATTTTCTTTAATTCCATTCTTTACCCCCACCCTGTGTCTGCGCCTCATCCCTGCACAAACGGCGTTCTGCTGTCTACACAGGGACGGCCAATGAGATGGTTTCTCTTCAGCGAACTAGGCTGCTCGCATTAGAGAATGAGCGATGGATATAGAAGAAGAAGTCTCTGTAAAACAAAAAAAACATCCGACTGATTTGCGATCAAAGAGTAGAAGTGAAAAGGAGATGCGAAAGAGGATAGCAAAGAAAGACAGTGTTCGCCACAGTCAAAAGAGACCAAGAGGTGTCTGCGAGTGACAAAAGGTTGCTCATCCTATTGCCACCCCGGCCTTATCCCTTTAGCGTGGCGCGCTGGTTTTAGGTCTGCAGAAAGACTCCGGCGTGAAATTCTGCTAAGCATGGTTGGGAGCCGCAGAACATGGAACACGGATGAGCCGGGATTAGGGAGGCCCAAAGCCCTCCCTTCATCTGCGCCTTGTAGGGCGTCTGTGATCTGGATGGTGCTCAGTGGGCGACACATGCCTGTCAATGTCCACTGGCTGCACGCACGACGACTCAAGGTCTCGCAAGCGGTGACGTGGCCACACGCCACCTCGCCAAATCCCCCACTCTCCCACAGTGCCGCCCATCTATACACCTCTCACCCCCCCCTATTTCCAATCCCGTCTTTATCTCCCCTCCTGTTCCCTCTCCACATGACTATGTGTTCTCACTGTGATCTCATCACGTCTCGATCCGCACTAGGCCACTTAGCCAGATGTATGTGCCGCTGGATGTGTTTACAGGATGTTTGCCTGTGTGTCCATGTCAGGCTTTGGCCTTACTCAAAAATAATATAGCGCGGTGCATGGGTGTGAATTTATTGTCTGAGCTCAGTCTTTGTGCGTCCATCTGTGTGCACCGACGACCGTGCGTGTCAAGGGCCCATATGCTGTCCTCCCGTCTCCTCTTTTTTGTCCTGTCCTTAAGGCCGGCCATACTTGCACACGCTTTTCATCTGCAGTCAATACCTATTGAGCCGTTCATGAAAGGGAAATGACAGCTAGTTCATAACTTCCAAGGCTGATCGATGAAGTACCTGCACCAGCTCAACTCGTTCCCGAATCGCTCCTCTCTCCAAGAAGTCATCCCTCCATGAAGCACCTTTTTTTCAAGCACAGCACACCTGATTGAAAAGAAAAGCCATCATTTATGTGGAAAATGTTTGATGTTAACACATTACTAGAAACTGTGTAATATGCTCTCTAGGATTATGAATGATACAGTAAGTGCTTCAGTACAAAAGAAGCTGTTATTTATACTTGACCTTTAAGCAGGTGATACACAAGTGGTTATTGCGCAGGTGAAATTTTTCAATCCAATTAAGACTGTTAAGCGTCTGCTTGGTGTGATTTATATGGTGCAAATTTGTGCGTGGTTTTTAAAGTGTCTGAGGGCACATTCATAAATATCATGCATTTGCGAGGGTGTGTATTTGACTGGTGCATATATATTTTTTTTCAGTAAGTGTGAAAGAAATGAGGAACAACTGCACTTTACATGGCTTCGACTTATCAGCTGAACTCAGGTGAAGTCTTTGATGCTGTAAATCCACGGTGAGTCATGAGGGGAGGATGTAGATGAAGGGGAGGCAGTTAAAAGGGATTTTTACGTATTGAGTCAACAACTGAGCTATTGATTCTGAGCTACTCCTATAAGTCAGCTGAAACTCATATTTAGCGTATGTGGACCGTGTGTTTGGCTGCTTTTAGAGGTGTTTGCACACATTCTTTATGCCTGAATCAGCTGTTAATTGTTTCCTTTTCCACACATGCATTCTATTTTTCATGTGTGTTAGCCTGCATCCCTGTATTTCTGCACTGTGCTTGCATGTGGCCGTTAATGGCTCGGCATCTCAGAGGTGAGGTGCAGTCACAACAAAGCCTGCAGCCCTCAAAAAAAAAAAAATCCCTCACTTGTCCCCTGAGCCCAGGGATGTCGACACAGAAGACAGAGGAGTCTTTGAGTGCCAAACTAAGAAAGCTCAGGGCCCGGGAGCTAAGGAGAGGAAGAAAAACTAAGGCGTAAGGGGGGAATAAATGATAAATATCTTTGCTTATTTTTTCAAACATGAGGAAAAAAAAAAAAGTCTTCCCTCGCGGAGCTTGAAATGCTGAACTTTGTCTAGGTCCGGTTGCGACCAGCCAGCAGGCAGCTGTGGCTCCAGCACTTCGCTCTGTATCTCCGACTCTCTCTCTCTCTTTCTGATGCTTTCTCCCTCGACCTCCCGTTCAAAGCAAAGTTGGCTCCTTATTTATGTGCAAATTTGCTCTTAGGCCCTACGAGGGTGGCGCGCATGCTGAATCTCTCCTTTCTGGGCTTTAGCAGATTATCCCGCTGCTCCCTTTGGTCCCCGTCGCCCTAAGCCCAGCTGCCCCGACCTTTTGTCATTGAGACTTTCTCTTCTCGCCTTGGTGTCTTTCTTTACCTCTCCCCCCCTCTCTCCCTCCTCTCCCCCCTTCCACCATCACTCCGTACACTTCCCCCCATGCCGCAAGGCCTGAACTCCCCTATCCTGCTCTAGACGCCACAGCCGTCACCCCCCCCCTCCTCCTCCTCCTCCTCATCTTCCTCCTCCCCCCTCCTCCTCCATCTTGTCCCTTGCCTCTCTCCTCCGTCTCCTGCCTCCCTCCTTCACTCCCTCTCAAAGGGCCATTATATCGCTCTCTTCATGGACAAAGGACCCTGGAGAGACAGAGGGAGAGGGAGGGAGGGAGAGAGAGAAGGAACATGGCTGGTGCTTTGCTGCTCTCTCGTTCCTAATCGATGAAAGTGGCCCACGTGGAGCTCTGAAGGCTAATCGATACTCTTTTTTTCTTTCTTTTTTTTCCTCCCTATCTTTTTTCTTGACCGTCCGTTTTGTTGCTGACTCTGACAAAACGCTATGGCAGAGCAGAATAAGTGAGGGGGGGGAAGAGGTGGGAGGGGGTGTTTGGAGGGGACACCCCCTGATCACATCTCTCTGGGGGATCCAGAGGATTGGTATATATGTGTTTTTATGTAGCCTGGGCAAGTTTGTGTGTGTAGGGAGGGGCGAGTTGTAGAACAGTGGGCGCTTGGAAAAGCGGAGCTGACGAAAAATAGAGAATGAAATGGACAATGTGACCTCCTCCGACCCCATCTGTATCCCCACGCCAGCCTCCTATCCCATCCCACCCGCCCGACACATTTGCCCCTTTTCTCTCACCGTTGCCTCCCCGCCGGGTTAGGTTGCTGAGCAAACAGAAGGCAAAGAGTTGACTCTTTCTCTGCCTCAGCTCGCCGTATGGGCGCATGGAAGGATTTGGGAAGCCTCAGCCTGCTAAGCCACTTCATTGTATTCTTCTCCATCTTCCCTCTCTCACCTCTCCCCTCTCTGTCTTTTGCTGTTCTCACACTGTCTACGTCTGGGCTCTGTCTAGTCCGCATAAATATAAAAGCAGTGGCGTCATAGAAAAGGCTACACATCTGTTTGACATTTAAAAAGTTGATTTTTTTTTAACTGTTTTACTACCCTTAGACGATGAAGATAAACACATATTTTAATATTGCAAAATTATGTAAGATTGTTTTCATCCATTCTTTTTTGTTAGAGCTTAAAAACACATGCAGGTTGTTTTTTATGTTATTTTTGCTTCATTTGACAGGCACCTACTGTACAAAAGACAATACAAAGTTATAAAGTAAGCATTTTAGGCTTAAGGGGCCTCTAGGTGTTTCCTGAAGTACATTTGAACAAGAAAAAACAATATCTTTGCCCCTGAATAGGTGCTACTCCTGCTACAACCTTCATTGGGTACATCTTCCTGATGAAGGTCATTTAGACTGAACACCATACTAAATAGTAAGTGATACAGTTTTATTATTCAAGAATATTTACAACTAAACTTGTTTGCATATTTTTTTCTAGTTTTTAGTCTATGAAGAGTAATGAATAGATATCTTACGAAAAAGTTGTTCCTCCTTTTTCGTTAGTTTTCCTTCGAATGTCCAGCAGCACATGTCAATTTCCGCTCGTTACATGCAATACCGTCTTTTCAAAATAAACTTCCGTCTTCACAGGAAACAACTTCCTTAGGTTTAGGCAAGAAAGCTACTTAGTTAGGTTTAGGAAAAGATTGTGGTTTGGCTTAAAATAACTCCAGAAGTGGCGTTACTTAAGTACGTAAATGTTGACTTCTGGTTTCACACGGGACATGAACGCCGGTCTCCTGGGCGAAAGTCACATATTTTTAGACCCACCCATCCACCCCGGCCTCCGCCCTACGAGGTGTTTGCCGCTCTTTATACTTTCTGGTTCACGATTACGTGAATTACACACAAATTGATTTTGTGGGATATACACGAATTACAGTGCATTACTTTTCGTAGGTATAGCTACGAACGGTGTATGAGACCAGCCGGGTGTGTGCATGTAAATACGCAGTATTGAACTGAAAAACTGAAACAAACTTGTCCGACGGTTGTTTAAGTTGATCTAGTTTCAGGTTCTCTGTATTCCTATACGTCCTTCTGATTACTTACACTCACACTGAGATATGCAGTATGAACTAGACAGAATTAACTAGGTGTGTGACAGTACACCCTGCAGCTTCAAGTATAATGACATAGTTTTTGCCAGATTATGTAAAATAACCTCGATTATCAAATGTTGTAATCAACTGTTCAATTACCGGTGTCATAAAATAATTGTTTTTTCATACACAATCATTTCCCTGCGAGGTTTTTAATCTCTTCTATTTTGTAATTCCCCATAAATTAAGGTTTTAAATGAATTGGATGATTTGATTAAAATCAAATGAGGTAAAATGGAGTTAGACAGAGGAAACATGTTCTCTCAGTCTAACTCTCTCTCTCTCTCTCACACACATACACATCACATATATAACAGTGCACCTCCAGGACATTGTGCCTCCCTCCTCATTGCTTCACACACCTGTCTAGTTGGATATTTAACAGCTTTTTCCCTTCCCTATCACCCTCCCAACACCAGCAGAGAGAAACAATTACGCTCAACTCTGCCACTGAAATGACAATGCGACATCCTCTTCACTTTACACCACCCGACTGTTAACCGTATGTGGTAATTACCTTTCTGCGGCATCTTCACAGTCACTTTATTAGTCTCCTAACAAGGCTTTTTAAAATATAAATAGCAGCCAATGAAATGGCAATTAACCTTGCAAATAGGTATAAATGACTGTCCGGGAGACAAGGGTATTGGCAGGGACTGTCAGAGCGAGGGAGGGAGAAAAAGAGAGGAAGAGGGAGAGATGGGGATAAAGAGGGGGGGAAAAGCAGAAAGGGAAACACGCAGGGAACGGTGGGAGATGATGCAGCCCATAGGCAAACTGCCCCCACGGGCCATTGTTTGTTGTGTCTGCGCTGGACCATTGTTTCGGTCCCTATTAACCTCTTGGCCCTCTGTGCGAGAGCGGGAAAGGATGGGCGGATTCAAAATGACAGACATGGCCCAGTGACACGGGAGGTGAGGAGTGGTTTTAACAGGGGCTTAGGGGCAGTGGGGACCCCCGCTGTCTGTCTAAAGCAGGAGGGGGGCTGTGTGTGTGCGTGAGAGAGATGGAGAGAGTGTGTCTGTGTGTGTGTTTGGATGGGAGGTGGGGTGGGGTGGGGGGGGGGGTATGTCTAGCTGACCAGAAGGGGGAGGAGTAGGACAGCCCAAGCCGAGTAATGTGATCTCTGTCGCTGTCTGTGGACGTCAGACAGACAGCCATGATGCTTCTGCTGTCCTGGACTGAGTTTACAAACTCCTTAACTCAGTATACTTAAAGTTGCTCTGTAATATTGTCTATATCCTACATTTTTAACATTTTGAACATGAACTCCTCTGGTATATTATTATTCCGCTACCAGCTCTGTTACATCCCCACTTACCTTTCTTACATGGTGACAAAGTACCCAGTATCCCTTGCAATTTTGTCCATATTGGATAAATTAGGACTTCTCGATTTACATCCAATACCAGCGTTCAGAACTGTGTCTTTTATGTAGTGTGTGTCAGGGCGGTGGATGGTTGTGTCTGACTTTCATGCGGAAGACCATCAGAGTTTGCGTCCTGTCACAAACCTGCAATTAATGTTTACCTTGTTATTAATGTCATTAACAGTAACCATTATCTTTTCTTGATCTTAACCAGGAGTTTTAATTGCCTAACCTTAACCATACGCTAACCATAGTTTATTTGCCATAACTATGAGCATTGCATAATGTCATTGGATGTTTGCTAAATTGTCCAATATGGATGTTCTTGACTAGCGACAGTGTTGCGGTTGTACACTGTGATTCTGTTATTCTGTATTAGTCGTACTTTGCTCCTGTAGAGTTCCTTGTTGTATACAGTGTTGTAAGTCTCTGTTTCTATTTGTAGTTTTACAACTATTTTTTATTTCTTCCTACTCTGTACTACTATGAACTTTCTCCCACTGCTTATTTTTTTCCCCAGTTTTTTTCCTGATCTTAATTAAGGTCTAAGGATAGAAGATGTAGTACGCTTGTGTATCCCTCTGAGATCCTGTAATTTTGGAAAATATATATAAACTTGACTTTACTTGATTTCCTACATTAACACACTGATGGCCAGACAGTCAGCAGAGCATCCAAAGCTGTATTCTGAGGCCAGAACACAAGGAACTTAAAGGTATACTATGCAGGATTTTCCTAAAAACAAAAAAAACAAAAAACAATGTATAGACTCTCAATCATCACTTATGAGCCACTAGAAGTGTGTGGTCGCTGCCTGTATTTTCTTCTTTGCTTCTTATTTTGCTGTGTTTGGGACGTTTTTGGGCATTAGCCTTTGGGCACTGGGTGTGTAGCGCCCACGCATGCGCAAGCACACATCCAAGAGGAAGCTACGAAAATGGCGGATAAACCTTCTTCCAAAACGAGAGTGAATCTGGGTTGGCTTTGCCTTTCGCTGCCGTTTGTGATTCTGCAGGTTGTACACTGGGCAGTGTCAACCGCGATCAGAGGACACTTCCGGTGTTGTTGAGGAGGAGGAGGAGGGAGGAGGGACTAACTTTGAGAGTTGTTTTTAAAACAGTAAGCGATTCTTGCATAGTGTGCCTTTAAGAAATGAAAGAAATTGGGGTTGCAGAACCTATGTTACACTATGCGTTGGCATATTTTTGTCATGTTTAAACGATGATGATCAATGTTTTTTTTTTTTTTACTAATTACAGCCAAAGTAGATATATACTGTATAATGTATACCAATACCAGTTTTTGACAAAGCATTTATGTTAACACCAGCTTGGATATTACTTAAAGTTTAGACTTTCAAACATGAGAAACTTATCCAGTGTAGCAAAATCCCCCCTCGCCTTTCCTTTCTCTCGTTGGTGACAACGTACAGCAAATCAACTGTTCCTTCGTGAACGGATGTGGCACTGCGTGAGTCAGTGTGTCACACCAAGAAGTCGCTAGAAAAAACCTTTGTCGTTTTACATGGGGACACACCATTTCCTGCAAACGAAGGACGCAATCTCTGCCTCCTCTTATGTGTCCAAGTATTACAGGATTGCGAGGAACAGGCGCGCTAACCCCTGTGAGCCTTACCTGTGCTCTAGTCAGGAGTGAAACGACAACTCTTTGCCACACATTGAGAGCCAGTGGGAGGAAGAAGCCGGAGGAAGGTAGCCCTAAGAGGATGAACCGTGGGATTTAGAGTCCTGTGGGTAGGGCAGAATGCCAGATATTCTAGCTGAAAGTCCTGTGGATCAGATGAAGCTGTCAAGCAGGGCAGTGAGATGAGAGAGCCATGGGGAGAGGGAGCTTGGAGATGGAGGCCAGGCAGGGAAGCTCAGCGGATAGCAGAGACAGAGAGCTTAGGCTGAGGATCAGGGTTGTTTTACAGGAAACTGTCAAAGGTAGGGAGAGAAAAGGGAGCCGAGATAGCGTGTGACTAGAGAATCAATGAGGTGAAGAAATGGAAAGTTTAACACAAAATAATTCCCACAAAGATCAGATTAAGAAACTAGGTTAAACTCAATTTTGGCTTGATTTATATTATGAACAGGGCACTTGAGTGTTACGGGTTAAGTTCCTGAAATCAGCCGCCATTTAAACTTAACGAAAACCATTTGAGTTAGAAGACATAAAGGGTCAGGCAGTGAAAATCTCAGAGTAGACTCGACAAGACATATGAGCAGTGTTTAACGTGTCGTTGTGTGTCTGGACTTCACTCGTCTGGGGAGCCTGGGAAAGTAGTGTTAAATTACGCAGAAGGAGATAGCGGGACCCTGTCAGGACATGGCGTGGCGTTGTGGAGAGTGCGGCGGATGGACGTGGCACTGCTTTGTGCCCCCCGGAGTGCCCTGTCAGGCCTCATGACCGCATTGTGCAGCCACACACAGACGCTCTCTCTCACACACACACACGCACACACACACACACGCACACACGCACACACACACACACACATTACAGGGAAGAGGAGAGATTAAAGGGCACATGAGGGAAAGAGAAAACTGGACTGTATCTCCTTCCTCATTAACTTCCAGTGTTTTGCACGCGTTAGACTCTTTCCATTTCTGCTTTCTGCACTATATTCTTTTCACTACTTTCTGACAATCTGAAAATCCATTAGCCTGAGTTTCAGTGATGATTTCGACCACATTAATGTAGTCAAATGCGGCCCGCCACAGTCTCATAATGAACCGAAAACAGTCTGCCCGTGGGATTCAACTCGGCGGGTCAGGGCGAGGGCGCCGCGACTAACTCAGCTTAGAAAGGTGAAGGTGGCTTGTGGGGCAGCCCTAATGGAAATTATTAAAAGTTACAAAAATCGAAGTATCCAGTACATGTATTGGACTATAGCGGTGAATGTGATGAAGTACTTTTGTTTAATCACTGTTATTTTGTCACTTTACTTAAAGATCAGGGCTGCCCTCTTAGTCGACTAAGATTTCTTTGATCGTTCGTCGATTAGTCGTTTTTTAAGCTTTGTTTCATGCTGAATGACTTATTTCCAAGAAACTTATGAGCACATCTCTGGTAAACACAAAATTTAAAGTGGTGCTTTTTTGTGATTCTTTGTGGAGAAATTCAGTTTTACAGATCTGTAAATCAACTAATCGATTAGTCGACAATATCATATGAGTGTTAGTCGACTAAGAATTTCTTTGGTCAAGGACAGCCCTAATGAAGATGCTAGTTGGATAAAGTTTATAAATTTTATAAAATGTATCTGCAACCTGGGACCCTAAAGGTAACTAAACCACATGCTCTATGCTAACAAGTGAATCAGTTTTTGTTTGAGATTTTTCTGTGATAAATTATAACAAAATATTTAAGTCTTCATCACCTTATTCAAACATGAATTACAACCATCTCGCAGCTGCCACCAAGTCCCACAACGAAACTCCATATCCAGCCCGACACTCAGCTTATCGATCAGCAAACCATTGATCATACAGCCTGACAAACTGTTGCACTACTCATTAAACCAGCAACAAGCATTAACATGCATTAACAGTGTCAGCTGTCTTAACCTAAAGCAGGTGTTTTCTTCTCATTTACCTTGAGGCAAAAAGCATCCATCAAGTTATTAAAACGCAGGCCTTTTATCAAATCTGGTTCAATCTGGGGATGAGGAACTGACTCTGGATCATTTCTGTTTTATATTTATCTTCCAAATTAAATTGCTGTCTTGAAATGTTTGACTTGCCTAACACGATACCATTGCGTCAGCCAACTGCTTTCTACGCAAAGCTGACACCTGTTGTGGTTCGCTTCATGTCCAACTCTTCAGGACTTGTCAGTTGTCTCATGAACAGCAGTATTTTTAACTGAAAAGGTGACCAACTTCACATCATCCTGATTATGTGTATTGTTTGTTTGCCCAGATTTTCTGACAGCATAGTACCGTACAATGGAAGCTTCACACCAGCACATGAATGCACCACATAGGCACAGAGCTGTTGTTTGATGACAAGTGACCAGGGATGTCACGAGAACCGATACTTTGGTACCAAGTCGATGCCAAAATTCTGAAAATGTGACAGTACTCGTTTATTGTAGGTACCGACAGGGCTCGAGACAAAAACAACGTCCCGGGGACGATAGAAATGTGTTTGAGACGCAGTAAAATCACCATTGACGCGTCCTGGGGACTTACCCTATTTTTTCCCTGATAATGCCACATTGTGAACAACAAATCCGTGTTGAAATCTTCAGGATGAGAGCTAATTATCGTTAGCTCTTAGCTCCGTGCAGGACTGTGCTTCTTACTGGCTGCTAACAGCTAGCTAACGTCCTGCCGATATCAACACGGGAGGAGCCATTGATTTACATTATGATGCATTCAGGCTCTATTCAGTAAAAAATTAGTATTGGGCGAAGGTTAATTTCAACGTTATCATGATGTGTCCAAATGCAATCTTGTAAAATTTTGTTTTTGGTGGGAAACTTGAATAAATACAGTTGTTTGAAGGAGATGTTTTCACAGCAATATAAAATAAATAATAGAGGGAATTATGACCTGTTTAACTTCCTAACAAAACCAGTATGCAAATGGTAATAAAGGAGTGTTTGTGGAAGTACATGGGATTCATTGTTTTACTTACATTTTTTACCGTGGTATCAAATTGGTATTTTGAATCGTGGAATTTCAATGGTATTGGTATCGACTACTACATTTCTGCTGTCTTGACATCCTACATGTGACCCCAGAATTGCATTTGAGTAAATACATCCAGTCTACTGATATTCAGTTTGGGCAGATAGGATGCTTTCTGTTATTGCTGCTGCACCTATGCTCATAAGTTGTATTTTTTATATTCAAAATGTTACCCAGACTACCTTCGATGTGCATGCAAAGCCACTTAAAGTTCATTAAGACCGCAGAAGAAGTATTAATGAATGTGCTTTAAGAATTCCAAATTCCCTTTTATTTTTTAGATAATGGACTCCGCAGAAAGTGTTATCGTACTGTATTGAGACACGTAATATGTACATGTCCTTGTACCTTTTCTGTTGTTATCTTCTGTCTGTATCCACTGATTCTGTCGAACCGCCTTTGTCTGCTTCAAGGTGCTACAGGAAGCCATTCAACCCTCAGTCTGACTCTCTATTGTGCTGCGTGGAGCTAAAACCTTGATGTGAAAAGTTGGTGGTTAGCTGACACACATGGTCAGACCTTTGGGTTGGGATTGTTGTGTGCAGTAGGTGAATGTTTTCTCTGCAGCGTGGCTGTTGAACGAGGTGTTGAGGAAACAGCGCAGAAGTGGAACATTTCTTTGATGGCGAGGGTGTGGAGCCAATTGCAATTTTTGGCATTCAGCATATTCCGTGACACTTCAGGGGTTACAAATCGGATTAATAAACGCTTAATTACTTTAAAAGGAAATTCCTCTGGCTTTAATCGAATATTAATCACTGCTTATCGTTGTCTTTTAGTCACACTTAATTACCATGCTTTTCCGCTTGTTGCCTCTTTTTTTCTGTTTTCTAGGGCGTGCACGGATAAAACATTTAGTGTTCTGCATGGCTGAATCACTGCCTTTATTCTAATATACTTGATTATCCTCTATATTGCTCCATCAAAACCCTGTTTTATGGTGGATTGGTAAGACCTTGAATGCATATTTCCTGCAATACTACACATAATATACATAAAATATAGGAAAACAAATTCTCTCCTGAACACAATGAACACACAGTGGATGCTGAACTGTACTTGAAGGTTTTGAACAAGATAAATCTAGCCCAGGTCAAGCTGAATGGTTTACATTTCTTGTTAACGTAGGTTTACAAGGTAAGGTTCACTCTCACTCTCACTCCCCATCCGTTACCTGTGGCTATTCACAGAGATGGACGTTTTTGCCAACCTATCACATGTGGAAGCTTAGGGATTTGTCTCCAGGGCACTGGCTGACCACACGAACGAAGCTTCGCAGTGTCCAACCCGAATATCCCCTGACATGTCGCTCCGGCGCCCAGAGAGGATAATTCAACCTGATTGGCTAGCTCTGCTGGAAGGCATGATTCTGGCCTGTCCAGCACCGTACATCACTGTGGCCCAGGGGCATCGTGGGAATGGGGGAGGAGCGTGTTATCCTGGTCCAGTTAACACCGGTGACTTCCATGAAGGAAAAGCCTATTGGTTGAAAAAAAATCAATATGATTTTTGGGTGAAAAATCCTCCCGTACCTGCATGTTCTAGTTGTCATTCGTTCAGGGAGTTTCCTCTTTCGTGTTTCTGCTGTCAGCTCACTTTCTTCCGTCTTGCTCTCTCACACACTCTCCTCCCTAACTCGTTACGCTCACATACACATATGTGCGAACGGTGTGCGCTCTAGCATGTGCTCCTCTTTTGTTTCTCGATTGTGACACAAAGTGCTATGGGCCAAACTGGGCAGCGCGAGGGATGCTTAGCCCGATTCTGTCTCTCTCAGTGCCCCCGGATGCCCTGCAGGCTTGAGAAGATGGCCCGGGAGACTTCGCCATGTGCCCTGTTTCCATCATAGACGACCGGTCCACTCCCTTACCACTGCAAAACTGTGCTACTCCGTCCATAATGGTAAAACTACATCAATTAAATGCTTTATGGCTTTGCTAATGGTCTCCGATGTTTGAGCTCCAGTGAAGTTTTTCTTGAGCAATGAATGAATTGCCAGTGAACCAGGAATCCTGTTATTTCACTCATGCTCATATTATTATGTTCTGCCCCTCACTGTATTACTCTTTCAAATTGGGTTGCGTACAAGCGTCTTCGGTGCACTATTTAGAATATGAGTAATATAACCAGCAAATATAAGCAAAGTAATATTCCTCAGGGTGAAGAATTAGCTGTTTTTGTTTTATTATTGCTTTTTTTTACATCATGAAACCTCCCCTGTCTCTGATATCAGTAATAAGAGACGGACTGGCATAGAGCGCAGCAGGAAAGCGATTAATGTACTGCAGTTCCTATGCCACATCCTGGCACGATGCATCCTCCGGTAGGTATTGCCAGCTGGTTCTCCTTCCTTCCTGCGGAGAGTAGGAGTACCAATCTCCACTGTAATAGCAGAATCCCCCCCCCCACCCTCCCAATACCATATCATCTTCAAGGCAGGAGGAGAGGGTGGTGGTTATGGTGGCGAGGGGAGATGTAGAGCGCAGCCGATTATCCCCTAATTAACGCTGATACCTCCCCCATGGACAATGTCCCATCTCATCAGTGGGCCGCCGCGTCTTAATGTTAGGTGCTAACTGCCTCCCTCGCATATGTCAGTCCTCGTTAAGGGACTACGCCGTGCGGTAATGTCCTCCCGTTTAATGGCTTGTAAAAAGATGGTTAACACTCACTATTTGGCTTCCCTCCTTTTTTCTCCTCGCCGCCACAGCTACATGACAGATACAGTATGATCGAGCACTCTTTGGGGGAATTTAATTGCAAGCAGGGAGTACCTCGGTGTTTGAAGTGAGATAGTTGAGAGAAGGTAAATGATTGGCCCCTCGGCTGTATGTTGTAATGTTAAACCAGTCGTAGTCACAATTTGGTTACGGGTGACTCGTTAGGGTGAGTGTTGTCTGGCCAGCCACAGGCTAAATAGATATATGAGGTTAGAAATTATTAGTTGTCCACCGCTAAATTATTCAACAGACCCGGCCGCTTCATTAATAAAATACAGTTTTACCACAGCTATTCCATAATCATTAACAATGACCAATGACACATGAGTGCACACGGGCGAAACCTCATCAGCAACTCCCTATCTGTACAATTAAATGTTTTCCTTTTGAACTCCACTTCTGCATTCATTAACCAATAACCATGTCTTAGAAATCTATTACGCAGCATAACTTTACTCTGCCATTAGTCGGCAAGGCGGTAAAAGCAAGTGAACTGTCACTTCTCGATATGCGCGTGTTTTCGTTAGACAACAGTAAGAATTCTTCTAACGTCAAGAGCTTCTTTTCCCACCCAGCCCTCCCTCGCTCCATCCCTCCCTCTCTCCATCTATGCGTTCGTGTTGTATTATGAAAAAAGCAACCACGATTATTTTTGATTTCCCGTTTGCCTGAGCAGTACATTTGGCCCACCCTTCTCTCCCCCGACCCTCTTGATTGAGGGCTAATGAAAAAGCTGTCCTGAGCGTCGCTCCCTCCCTGTATCCATTAAGAATAATTAGACGGGAACAATTTTGATGCCTGTAACCTCGGCGAGTGTGGCTAATGGTGTTATAAATTGCTCCTTGTCCTGGGCCCTGCACGCATTGGCGCGCAGTGGTGGGGGCGAGACGCTTAATTCAAAAGCACTCTGTCAACAGCACTGATTTGTGTGGTTAATGAGAGCGTTTAAAACAACAGGCGCAGCTCATGCATCCTAATGCCGATGGCAGGAGCAGGTTCGATAAAGAGGCTTGTCCACCATAATTAGCCGCGACAAACGCCCAGGATTAAGAGACAGGGGCCGAACACAGTGTGCCCTCTTAAAATGGGCCCCGTTTGCTCTCACTCTCACTCTGCCTCTCTTTGAATGACTCTTTAACAGCACGACGAACTGCATTGTTTCCATCATCCGTCTCTTTTGGTCTGACAACTTGAGTGCCATCTTTTCTTTTATAACTCACTATAGTTTCTGTCTCTCTATGCGTACGCTATATTTGTTTCCGAGGCAGTCGAAAGATTTGGATCTCTGGACTCCTGGTGGGTGGAGGCGTTCAGACCTTACCAGCAGGGAGACATGTTCTCCTCTCACTAAATCTAACATTTTCTCCCCCTGAGGAGTCAACCTATTTCTCCACTGATCTTCACTACAGTTTTTTCTCACTCTCTCTAGTGAACTGCTCTGTCTGTGTCCCCTCCACCTGTTCAGTCTCTATTTATTCTCCCTTTTTACCTCCCCTCCAATGTGTTGTTTCTAGACCATAAGCTGCTCTCCCTTTTCTGTCTTTGTCCACTTTCGATACCTCTCTGGCTAGCTTTTACAGCCTGACGGGTCAGATGGCTGTGTGCCTGCGGGTTAAAGGCCTCAGGCTAAGAGGAGGGAGAGTCATAAAACTTTAGCAATGCCCGAAAGCTGTCCCTTTGTGCTGAATATAAAAATAGGAATGATATTCAGAGATATGAGCGTGAAGAATGTGCATGTATGTAATTACATTTTTAGAATAGCCAAGGAAAAAGAGAGACAATTTCAGAAAAGGAGAGATAGATTGAAACAGATATAGAGATTGACACTGGAATCAAGGACTTTCATGGCAATGGACCTGAAATGGTATAAAACGAGGGTAACTTTTATCCTTGCCAGTGCTGTGTGGTAAAGGAGCCTCTAATATGTTTTAATCAGGCGCGTTCTACAGAAGGTCTTCCAAAGGACTGTGTCTCTGTAATGGATGGAGAAGGAGACAGTGACAAAGCCAGGTCCACTTTAAAAGGTGTTCAATCCCCCTGTAAATGCATGCTGACAAGATTAATTGACCATTGCAAATGGTAAACTCTGAAACCCACACCTCAAAAAAAAAAAACGGACGTCCATACACACAGATACACACACATGCAGGTGTTGACACACGGATCCACACAAACAGGCGTAAACACACACCCAGACACTCATATATGCGTACAGACACATACATATTGTGTTCATAAACACACATTAGTCTGCACATACCCACAAGTATGCACACCAGTGTGCTTGCATGCACACACACACACACACACACACACACACACACACACACACACACACACACACACACACACCTACATGCACACACACCCCTGCTGGCCTCCCTCAGCCTACTTCCACGTGTCTTGCCCAACACAAATGACTTGATGGGCAGTTAAATGCAGGGGTCGGGGGTTAAATGAACACCGTTGTTTATGAGGATGCGGTGTGAATCCATTTGCATTCTAATATTCCCTCTATTCTGAAAGACACACACATACACACACACTGGGCCCGTTACGGGCAAAAGGGAGGGTGCGAGAGGAGGGGAGATGACTGGTGGACGGCTTGTTTTAAAATCCCATTATCAAGTTATTTATGGAATTCATGGCCCGACAACCTCTGTGACCTTGTTTTGTTAAACATGAACCAGACACGATTCCAGCACGTGGTGCTGCCTATTAGCTTTTGTTTTCAATAGCCTTAAAATGTCAGCAACTTCAATCACCCCTTGGGCAGCTTTCCGCTTGTGTGTTTTGGCCCTCATCAAATGGACACATGGTACACAAGCACAATCTCCCACATTTAGATATACACATCCATACGGACACACAATCATTCACACACATAGTATGCCTGCATGTAAACATGCACACGTCGAAAATGTACACAGAAGCAAACACACAACACAAAATCCCAAATGCATCGGTAAACACACATTCCCACTCTAACTGTCCAAAAACCAAGCCATCCAGACCAGACATCATCCCATCCCAGACCAGACCCCATTACTCCCTGTCTGTATTTGTGTTTGTTTGGAATTTAACCCAATCTCTATGGCTAGTCATGGGCCCACTGACACATAAGGATGAAATCCATGCAAATCCCAACAACCTCTTTACCCTAATGTTCCTGTTTAAACATGGAAAGCCCATTCGTTTCCCTCCGGCTATCAGCACGACCACTCATTACATGTAAACAAACTGAAGGATTATTTAAAGATGCTGCCGTACCCGTGACATGTGAGAGTTTCTGCTGGGAGATGGGGAGTAAGATGAAGTGGCTGAGGGTTTGCAAGGTTGTATGCAAAGACAGACTTCACTTTAAATGGTGCAAAGTGCATGTGTTTTGTACAGTTCCTTTGTTTTTGTTTTTTGGTGTGTTTATATACAGTATATGTGGGTCTAAGTAATCACACCATTAATATTCCCTTACTCTGTGACCTGTATGTGGATCGTCCTCATTGGCTGTGCAGTGTGTAGTGGCGGGGTCGTGAACATGTGGAGGTGAAAGCATCACCTGGCTGCTCTCCATCATTCTTTGCCACACTCAGGGCTCTATTTTCGTGAACCCTGCCCAATGCGTCACGGGCGTGCCAAGCACACTTTTGGTATTTTCATAGATTCCAGAGTTGGTAAGAATCATTAATGACATAATCAGAATAAAAACTTTTTTGTCTGCGTTGCCAGCTGGTTGAAAAACATACAATGAAAGGGGAAAGACAAAGAGAACATGAATAAAGGAGATTGTGTGATTTTAGGGAGGTTTATTTGGGTGTGTCTTCACCAAATATAGTGACCAAACTATTGTGGAACACAAGTGCGTTGAGCTGTCACCCCGCTCTGAGACGGCGCAAGACACACATTTTTGGCGCTAAGATTGTAGTGCGCTACTCCCTCCCCTCCCACTGGGGCGCACAGCGTGTCACCAAGATACCAAACTATAGTTTATGAGGAAACAACCTCGGTGCGTCCCATGAAAATACTAGTTTGCCAGTGCAACACTGCGTTTTACTCCCAGCACAGACAACAAATTACAGTGCATTACTTTTCTCAGTTATAGCTACGAATGGTGTATAAGAACAGCCTGGAAAAAACACCTTACACAGAATTTGGAAATACCAGTGAAAGCATACTGTAGCTCGAAAGAGAAACTCAGTGTTTACTATCCTTGGCATTAAAAATCAAGACTTCCCCTAAAGAAAGCCATGTTGTTGCAATGTTGTTGTACTTGCACTCACAGCACATGCTAGGCTCTCAGCAGCAACAGGACTACATCACAGTTCATCATTTCCTTTCAAAATATAAAGAAATGCTAATGCTGGGAGGTTCTTATTGCACACAATAAGGTTAATTGTTTAATTCCACACACACGTTTCCACCTCCAATCCTTCATTCCTCAGGTTGCTTCCTTATTTAAAGACAGCATTCGGTGTGTGGATATATTATGATTATGCCTGTTTCAATAAAGAACAGAGATAACATCGTTCAGTTCTACAATACTCCCATCATCCCTTTCTTGTTATTTGCCCTCAAAACTCTCGACAAACGCCATTGGCAAAGAGCAAGTAGGCCTATTTGAGGAGGGCAAAAGTAAAATCGAGCCACAGACTGCCCCCGTGTGTCTTACATTATTCAACGAGGCTCCGGCTGTGAGGCATAGAAGATTAAATCCCCCACATTCTAACATATGCCAACTAAAAGACTTTAACATTGGTCTGGGCCAGTGCCACCAGGCAAAAACAGACCGAAACAACAACAGTTAAGCAGCACTCGTGTACTTCATGATACTTTTCTAACCCTTTGAGAAGATCAAGCCTAACACAGATTAACATTTAGTGATCAAATGTGGCAGCTGGCAGGTCTGCCACAGGCCAAACTTCACTACTCAAAGTCAATCCATTATATATTGGCTAAAAAATATAGTTAATGGTCTTAGAATTGAATACATTATCCTTGGGTTTGTTTGCAGCCTGCAACACTAGCCACTGCACCAGCGCATTAGCAACTGTTTGAATATTGATCATAGGTTTTTCAGTCTCTCTGAGACTTTAACACACACTTCTTTATTTTTTTAGTTAAAAAAAACGTAAGTTTAGTTAAACACCACATAGGTATCACTGATTTCACAAACTGTGGACTAAAATCTCTCTTTGAAAGGAAGAGCAGATACTTACACAACTATTGTAAATGGTCAGCAAAGAAAGCATGAATAATTAACTTACAGGCATTTTAAAAAAACGTAATTGAATTTTTTAACAAGATAACAAGAAATTCATCACTTCGTTTAAGGCATATTATTTTATGGAAGTACAACCAAATTGATATTGCTTTTTAAAAAAAAATATATTTAATATGTTTTCTTAATCACATTTTGCACCAAAACATCACATAAGAATATTTAGTTGAATAAATTTACCCCATGTTGACAGGGCAAGCAACACAATGAGCAAATCACTAGAAGTCCATTAATTTCCTGCAGAGCTGAGTGACGGAAAATCTCAGCTGATGTGTGGACAATCAACAAGCTTGTAAACACGGCTCAAGTGTTCATGGTCATCAGCTGTCGAGAGCTAATCACATTTCTGTGCTTCCTTGTGTCTCTACTGTGGGAGTTTTGCTTCATTACCAGTAATTCTGTTTGAAGGCTGTAATACTAAACGTCAAACGATGCTTGGAGAAAGCTTGCGTTCTCTGCAGTGGTTGATTGCTTACATAACTTTATTGATTTGTTTTTGCAACCTAATCAGCAATTGCTAATTTGCTATGTTAACTCAAAAGTAGCTTAAAGTCAGATTATGGCAATTTATCTAGCAAGTTTATTTGCAGCCTGAATGCACAGCTATTGTCTTTACCTGGTGAGTTGCTACACACGGAACAACTAGTAGATATGTTTTAAGAATTTTTTTATTCGTCTATCGCCTTTAATTTAACTATTCAGAACTTGAACTTTATCAATATAACCATTAAGAGTGTAAGAAGATATCGAAAAATCAAATATTGCGATATGTTTTGTGATACTATATTGATTCTCAAAAACATAATCAATTTTTAATTAATAGTTTACATGTAAAGATTAGCTCAGTCAATACTTAATTTCATTTACAAGGAGATAAACCCTCTCAGTGTATGTGCACTCTCAAGGTATTGTTATAATATTGGATTTTACAGAGATTGTGATAAATGCAGATCCCACTGTTCTGATAAACTTTTTTTTACTCAGATTTAATGCATATGGTGTTGTGTTCTTTATACTATGACAGTTTGCCTAAAATTAGATTAAAAAACATATTGCCTTACTTACAGTATCACAATATATTGAAACATAACCGCTGTATCATGATACGTATCGCCGGATTCTTGCCAATACACAGCCCTAGTGTCCATCCACTTTCAAGTCTTAAATAGAACATATCCATCCATCCATCTTTTACCCCACCATGAAGTTGTTTTCTGATGATGCCTCGAGATTACACATCACAGCTTAATACTGCAGGTGCTTACCAACTTGTTTTGCTCACCTGATTGACTCTCCCTCTGTGTGTAAATGCTTTTCAGAGCAGGCAACACACAAGTGGCAGATACGTCTGATGTGATCAATAGCATCTGCTATTGTGATGATAATAATAATGATTGATGATGATTGATAATAATTCCCTGCACATCCTGTTCCAGAGTACAGTCTCAATCAAAAACATGATATACAATTCCACCTGAACATGTACTGACGTGCGTATGCAGCTGATGCAAAAACATACACACCAACTCCCAGAATGAGGTGCAGGTGGTTGTCAGTGCCCCGGGAAAGAGTCATTTTCACTGAGGGAGAGGTGCCAAAATAACTCAGTCCAGGCCAACAACTGGGTGAAGGAGGAGGAAGAAAAAAACTGAAGAAGTAGGAGGAAAAAGTTACTGCGGTGTTGACTTCAGGATGAACCGCTGTACCTACTCTTGCCTTCCTTATTTAAAGTACTTAATCTCTCCAATTATTTCCTTACGAGCCAAATCATAATAAATTATAAAAAAGGTATTTTCAAAACGGAGTGAAGAGTATTGCAGAAAATGAATAAAAACATATTAAGACCAATCATTTTAAGAATATGACCCAGTATTCTGTGCCTGACTTGCCAAGACTTAGCCAATAAATGACCAAAACAAAAGTCTAATGTATGAAATCACACTCAGATTTTAATTTTTTCTGTAAACATGTATGGAAGGGTTCTTGTGACATTAATCAGTTGGTTCTGCTAGAAAGATCAGGCATTACGGCAATGTAACCCGGCTGACACTGGGTGTTCATGCTGGTACTGATATCAGTATTTGAGAGTTTTAATTGTCGTTTTTCACATAAAGACATAAGATAACAACATTTTTTAAAAAACAAAGTATTATTTATGAATTCTTATTTTAAAAGAACGATGACCAAGATACGTAGTGAGTGAGACACTTAACAGTTGTCCTCTCCGGTGGACATAGCGACAGTGTTTTAAAACTACCTCAAACATATCTTTATTATTTCTGTTCAATTTCTTGTTACTTACTGGCTAACATACACTGAATATATCTGCAATAAGGTAATATTGGCTTTCATATCGGTCCAGGAATTTATCAGTTTAGCTTAAGGGCCAGAGGGTTCAGTGTCGATACACAGACATCAAGTATTGATCTTTTGTTATATAAACTATTAACCTCTTAACAGTCTGACGGCATGCCGGCAGGCCCGGCCGCTGTTCTGTCTTTCAGAAGTATTAAGATACTGGTATCAAAAAACTTAAGGAATCGATTGGTAGCAACCATGTTGTGTTATGCTAAATTTAAGGAAAAACTGGCATGGCCATTTTCAAAGGGGTCCCTTGACCTCTCACCTCAAGATATGTGAATGAGAAAACTGAGATGAGCAGAGTGGAAACTGCATCTTATTGGATAAAACAGATGTTGACACACTGCTTAATTTGCAGTTGAAGGTAATATATCGCAGTATATCTTATCGCAATACTCCGCATATCGCAAAATATTTGAAATCGCAACAAGATCGTATCGTGACTTAAGTATCGTGATAATATGATATTGTGGGGCCTCTGGTGATTCCCACCCCTAGTATATGTATCATACCAGTGCTTTTTTCCAGTACATTCGGGACGTCAGAGCTGGTACACACTTTTGCCTCCAATCTGTATTGAAAGTCCCTCCCGGATCCAAAGGTGTTCCGCGGGGCCTCTTGGGCGGAGAGCCTGCTCCTCTCCCTCCACCCCTTACATTAGTTATCTCTCCCAGGAGTGTGTGTGTGATAGTGTGTGTGTGCTAGGGGTGGCAGTGCTCCCCAGTGTAGTGTTGGCCCCAGGCAGCACAAGGTAACATCAAACGATTCTTCTCTTTATGACTTATTTATTTATTATACCGACTCCACGCGTGTGTGTGTGTGTGTAGGGGAGAGAAGAAGAAGAAGAGAGTGTGAGTTTCGTACTTGAACAGGCTTGTGTGCATTTGTCATCTGTGCCAGTTTGTTTTCATTCTGTCCTGAGACGCCGCCACCGGTTGCAGCGGCGTCCTCCCTGGTGGCGAGCAAAGGGAGCCGAAGGAGAGCGGGGGGTCCCTGTAACTCCAACTTGGGGACCCCCACCGGTCTCTGTGCCCCAGCCTCCTCTGTGTTCAAAGGATATGGGAACCTCCCTCGTCTGCCGTAACTACGGTCCCAGAGCAGGCAGATACACAGGAACACATAAAACTGAGGAAGAGAGATGTTTATTGGCACTGTCACCTTGAATGAGTGTGATTTCCAAGACTGGCGTCATGCCACGCACCCTGGGAACGCTTCACATACGAAACCCTCCCCTGGTGGAGTTGAACATACAAAAGTCACAGAACAAAGGCAAACGCGGTGAGAGAAATCCTCCAAGGCTGGCGGACATGGCACCAACATCCAAAGCAAACATTCATACCCCCTCATTTATTAAATTTTACTCCGTTGTTCTTGTGTTTTTGCAATTGCTGCAATTTAACATTCAAACTGCAATTTATATTTACTGCCAAGACTGAAAATGTAACATCAAAGAAAAGTAGAAGAAAAAGAAAAGTCAGTCACTATGAAGAGGAGCAGGATACATTAAATACACACGTGTCAAACTTGAATATCTTCTTTGGTTTACTTCCCGGAGCAGCAAACTTGTATTTGCAATTCTTTGATTAGTTATCGACCGTGCACTTTCTCTGGTCGTGCATATGGGCTGCCCGACAGCTGAGAAAGGCTTGAGACAATCAGGGCTCCTACCTACTTTACCTGTGATGAATCGCATTACCGCCGGACCGAAGTGCCGGCCGAGCCCCTTGCTGAAAAATCGGCCAGCTAAAACGGGCGGACGGGAAGCCGTATGGCAGAGCACTTCGTCCCGACACGTCCCCCACCCCTTCCCTCCCTCCAAATGAATATCCAGCGCCGTCCTCCATAAAGTGCATTAGGCACGGAGAGTCATTAGTACAAATGGGCTCAAGGTACTTCTGCAAGGAGGCTGTGTGTGTATGAGTGTGTGTGTAATGGGGATGTAGAAGGGGGGGGGGGACCAAGCTGGAGGATGCTTATGTCTCGTCCTGCCCGTTGTTTGGCGGGCCCACCTAATCCTCACTACACACACACACACACACCTAGTCTGTGAATCTGCACCTATCCCTCCCACTCCTTCTCCTTCTCCTCTGCCCCACACCCCCAACCCCCCCCACCATTCCTGTGGAGAAGACAGGGTGCCCCCCTGCCCCTTGTTCTCTCCTGCTGCGATGGGGAAGTGCATCCTCATTTAATAATGTATCAGAGAGAAGACAGAGGGAGAGAGAGAGCTCTGACCCAGACGAATGCAGCCTCTCCATTATTTAGCATTTACAGACACCTTCCAGCTCATTTCTGACTCAATATTTAATATAGCAGTAGGAGAGGGAGGGGATTCTCTAATACTCACACACCCACTTGATTTTTCACTGTTAGTTTGCATTTTGGCCTAATGAAAAAAGAAGGTGCATAGATATATTTGTAGACATGCATGGGCCTAAGAAAAGGTGAAAAATGGATGTGCGTGTGTGTGTGTTGGAGGGCTGATATGTAGATGAATAACACAGACAGGAAGTGAAATAGCTCATAAACATACAAGAATATGCTGCTGGTCCTTGTCTTGACCTCCTCTCTTTTGTTGTGCTGGGTTGCGTGTGAATGAACAGAGGTGTTCACGTGAATGGGTTGATGGGTGGGAGGTTGTGTGTATGTGTGTATGTGGGGGGGGGGGGTACGCCTTGGCACGGATGGACAGACAGTCTTGAAAAGAATGAGTTCTGGTTTGTCAACATGGCCAGCTGGGACCGTTGGCCCCCCACCCCACCATCCACTCTCCCTTTTGTCTGTCACAGAAGAATCTCTGCAACACCTCAGGGTCAAAGATTAGACTCCTCTATCCAAACATAGAGAAAGCTATTGTCAGCCACTACTGTATCAGAGCATCACTGTACAATACATACAGTATATGCTGCGGTTACTTTACACTGCTTGACTGTCAGAGAGTACACTCCTTGAGTTTGCTCTCTGACAGCTGGCAGGATTGGAAGATGTCCACACCATTGTGGTTAACCTTAAATGGGTCCTATCATGAAAAACTCACTTTTTCAGTGCTTGTGTTCATAAATTTAGGTATCTGGAGTTCCTACCAACCCACAAACTGTGAAATAAGACAACCCAGTCAGTTTTTTGTGGGCTGCCTGGATCATAAAAAATGCGATTCAATAAGCCATTCAGATTTGGCTCCCCTTCCTATGTCACATGCAGGCTCATAGAGAGGCGAAGTCATGCCCATTCCGGTGGACCACCATGGGAACTTATTCCGGAAAAGATACGGTAGTCAACGGCGAGAGACAAATCATTTTTTGATCCCGTTTGAATTGCGCCATGAATCACACATACGATGTTTGTCAATTTAAAACATTCATTTTGCAAGTCTAGAAGGTCACAGTTTGTTGTAAAACTGTATGATACTGTGAAAATACGTAATTAGAAAGACCACACACCCAAAAGTTGCGTGAGTGACGTCTCTCTCGCTGAAGCTACGATGCCTGTGTGTTTTGTACTGGGATGTACTCACACGAGCAAAGGGTCTCGCTCGTTCTTTTGCTTTCCCAGCTGATAAAAAGAGCAGGATTCGCTGGATAAAACACATCAGGTGAGATAACATTTAATTTGTGGGTGGAGCATAGCTAAGTTAGCTAGTTAGTGTTGGTGACGTATATTGTGCGACAAGAGAGATGTAGTTCACACAAAACTAAATGATACTACGACAAACCTACAAAATATTGCGACTTTCTTGACTTGCAAAATTATCTTTTAAATTAACAAACATCATATGTGTGATTAAAGGCGCAATTCAAATGGGATCAAAAAAAATATGTCTCTCGCCGTTGACTACTGTACATATTTTTTCTGAAATAAGGTCCCATGGGGTCAATCGGAAGAGGAGGAGCTTCACCTCTGTATTGGAATATACCGCCCCCCATCTGAGTATCTCCACTCACAGATTGAGAACTACCTTTGCAAAGGTGCACCATGTTTTTCTCACAAGCCAATCAGAGCAGACTGGGCTTTTTCAGGAGGGGGTCTTAAAGAGACAGGCGCTAAAATGGAGCGTTTCAGACAGAGGGTGAATACATGTATATTCAAACAGACAGTATGAGGAAAAGTAATGTGTTTTTTTAACATTAAAGCATTTAAACATATTCTAGTAGAAACCAAAATACAAGTATGTACCTGGAAATGAGCATGATATGTCCTCTTTAAAACTTTTGTTTACAGTGCGATTGGTGAGAGTGCACCAGAAAATTAAGATTTGTTCTGCTTGCATGACATCACTCTCATATAAGATACATATACAGTACTGTTTTCCACAATATATTGACCTAAATTATAATGTAATATGATCTTTATTTACACTTCACATGTACATCCTGGAGTCTCTATCTCGCCTTAGGAAATGGCCGTTGGCAATGGAATCAAAATGCAAGATTTATTTTTTAAGATGCGTTTAAGATGTTTGATTTCAGTAGCCATTCAACATTGAAATGCTAAATTTACATTGAAGGTAAAGTATTAAAACCATGACACATTTGGAACAATGGACTTAAATAAACGTAATAAATAAACAGAGCAGAATAACATGTGGAACCTCACCTTTGAAATCAAACAGGTAATGGAGTTATAACCAAGTTAATTCACCCCTATGACCTCCTTTCACATTCACTTTCATTATCTATTATACTGTTATCGATACTATTGCCAGAGCAGTGAAAATCATGCTTTTTTTTTAACACTGGGTTACTAATATATTCATTTGTTAGCAAACTGAGATAGCATGCAACACAAACAAATCAATGAAAGGTGTGTGAGGTTTCCTGTGACTGTTTGCGAAGGCTGCAAGGTGGTTAACAGGTTGGGAGACAACATCGCCTATGCCAGCAAATATAGGAAGAAGGAAATTTGCACCTTTTTTGAGGTGTTTTTCACAGTGGGCCCAATTCACGTGGAATATTTATCACACTTTCGATTAACTTTTCATTGGAAGTAATGAATCCTCAATTAACTGTGAGGAAGTGTTCGCCCCTGTGTGTTTTCTCGACCTGTCCACACGTGTGTATGCAATCACGAAGCTAGTATAAGCATGTGAAAATATACGGACAGTACATCCACACAAGCATGCATATGAGTCTGCATGGTCAAGTGGATGCACATACAGTATATCTGTGCTTTAATCACAGTCTGGTGTGGCAGCAGTTGGCTTAAGACCAATGGCTTTTAACCTGGCAGATATGTCATGCTCGTGTATCATTAGTTGTGGCCGAAGGAAGGGAAGGACATGTAGAAGGAACGCGGGCTCTTTATATGCAAATACTTGGCCCTGGCTTGTCAGGGCTCACCTCTGTCCCTGTGACAACAGAAGGAGCAAGGAAACAGAGAGAGTGATACAGGGAGAGAGATGTAGAGGGAGGCTTGTTTCCCAGTGGACTCCTGTGGGAAAACAGCTAGCCAGTGTAAATAATGCTCAGGCACCATCCATGAGGAACCTAGATGCAAATGATGCTCAGACTCACTGTGTGTACCGTGCTGTTTCTCATTAAATCACTTGGTCAGTGCCTCCATCTCTCCTTCCTGTGCATTTCTGTCTTGATGTTATTCTTGTTTTCATTTCACCATACCTTTTTCTTCCCCGTCTGTCTTTCTCACGCCTCGCACAACATTGCACAACTTTTCCAGTCATTTGTGAGATGGCACAATGGCAAAATGCTGCGCTTACACTGTGGAGTTATTTCACTTTGTGAGAAAGCTCCTCAGGCAGTGTCATTTTTCAGTCTGTGTTAAAATCACTTTGTCAGGGTGATATAAATTACCTAGATAAACGCTGTCTGACCAGCTCTACTCGTACAGCTCCCTGGGTTCCCGTTTCTGGAGGAAGATATAATATGACTTCATGGCACAGTTTTCTGTGTGAATTCTCTCTTTCTGTCAGAAGAATTCCCCCCAGTGCCGCAAATAGTGCTGCTTCATAAATTGACAACGCTTGATGGCTGTCACCAGAGACGCCGAACAAAAACAACAAAGTGGAAGAAAAAAAATAAAAACTCCATTAAAAAATTAAACCAGCCTACAGCATCGCACGGCCACTCTGTTTGTTTGCTTGTGTATGTGTGCGCATGTTTGTGTTCGGTGGGAATTTATGACTTCAGTGTGTTAGTGCTCGGCTTTTCCACTGCTCCCAACAACACTGTTGCCGGCGGAGTCAAAGCTGTTAGTGTGGACCCACTAATTATTTAATGCACTGCCTCATTTGTTTACATTGTTTCCATGTTGAACAGTTGCAAGCTGTACAGAAACCCAGAGGAGGTTTCTGTGCTTTCCTCCACTCTTTTACTTCCTCTCTTCTATCTATCACACTCACACACACACACACACACACACACACACACACACACACACACACACACACACACACACACACACACACACTGAGTGTTCTATTGCTTTACAATGCAAATCTAAGAAAAAAGTAAATCTAAGGAAAAAATTGCTTTGGTTTATCTAGAATACGTTTTTATCCTGGAAGCTAGTCAAGTCATTTATTTTCACTTAATTAAATGTAAGTGATTTTCAATACAAGAGGCAGAGATGAACCTTCGAAAAAAAACCGACGTGCTGAAAATACCAACACATTCTTATTTACAATAACAGCCTTGGTTGTGTTTGTAATGGTGTGGAGGGTCACACAGTGTTGTGCAAGTTCACACTTCACAAGAGCTAGCTCGAAGTTCAGTTCACACAGATTAAAATTAAGTTCACGCTCATAGTTAACAATTTTGAATTTTGAACTAAGTCCACTAGTTCACGTTAATTTCTTCCGTTTTCAAACTGGTCAGATGCTATAGCGTTTAATTAGTCTCAAAACAAATGAAACGCCATAGCATTTGACCAGCAAATAAAAACCAGGCGTGTGCATGTGACACAAGCGTATAGAACAGCATCCGCTAGCAGAAAAGCATCCTCGCATGGGAGCATTTCTGCTCCTTGTGCACAAATGTGTTCCCGCATTTTTTGAGACTTTGGAGGTGGGGATGGAATAGGCAGTGGCTGATGTCTGTGCTCGCTCCTTTGATTGCAATAGCCATGCCGGGTGCCGTAAATCCTCAGGTGCCTGAAAAACACAGTGTGGGAGTTAACAACGCTCACGTTCCTTAGTTGCAAACAGATATGTTTAGTTCACCGTTCACCAAAAACATGAGCACATTCAATGAACACACTCTTTTTCCAGTAACACTGGTCACACACACTCAAAGCTGCCACACTCTGATCCCAGCCGATTACACTGTTGTCAGGCTTTTGAATAGTCGTTATCAGTCGCTATAAGCACCATATGGGTCAATAGGGGCCTACTGCACCCAATATCCACATGGTAGATCACCGAAAGAAGGTATATACAGTATGAACACAACCTCTAGCAATTCATAGTAGTTGCAGAAGGTTACTCAAGGGCAATGAGCTTAGGCTGCTAAGTGAGAGCATCACTTATTCAATATCTCCCCAAAAATGTCCACCACAATTTGGAGAATTCAGCAACCGTCCGGTCATATGTGTGTGCTTGACCAAATTCCTTAAACCGTTTCACCTCACTATGCTGCCCATTTTCTATTTTCATGTTCAGTCCTCCCTCTCCGCCTCACTCTGCGCTTCCTCCACACTCTCACTGCATTTGTCCCGATAGCACGAGCACACAGAGAAAGAAAATCCATCCTAACAAAAAAAGAAGCGGATGAAACGGACACGGCTGCTGACAGAATTGTGAATCTGACACAGAAAATGGAAGCGCACAGCCACCAGCCACCAGCCCTTTACCCCGCTCTCACTTTTACCTCTCCTTCTGTCAGTGCCCACCACCGCCGCCATTTCTCTTTTTCCCATGGAATCCATTTCACATAATTAAAGACACTCAAATGAAATGGACCCTCAGGAAAAGTGGCTTTCAGCGAGGAGGAGGTTGTGGAGGAGGAGGTGGATGAGAGGCAGAGAGCTGGGAGTGGGGTATTGGTTGTTCAAGGAGCACCGCTCCTCGTTACCGCCCTCCCTCCTCTCCCTTCTCGATGGGAGCCCACCCTGAAGGGAGGCAGAGTGGCTCTGGCCCCAGTACGGATCAATATCATCTCCGTTATTAATATCAAAAGCGCATTACTTTGTTTTGCGTCTGGCAGCGGGCCAAGGCAGCTCGAGGGCCCTGTCCCGACCGACGTCCGTTTCCTTCCTTCCTCTCCACCCCACCCTCGCTGGCCATTTACCGGGACCATAATTTACTTTGGTGAGTTTTTAGGGTATTGTTTTGTCAGGGCCAATCAGGACTGAGTAACAAATGATCCCGGTGGAGTGGTGGTGGCCTGGCCCCAGCCACCCCCTCCTTCCCGCTCCGTAAGTGACACACGTGGCCAAATTCATTTCTGAAAGTTTCGCATCAATTGCTTTCGTCCTTGACTCCGGGAAGAACGGAGAACGCAGGAGGGGTGAATAAGAAATAAAAGGGCGGGTGGGGACAAGCGGGTGCCAGGGTTAAACTGGACAGAGTGCGCCATTTACTCCCTCACCCTGCCCCTCCCAACTCTCTCACCAGGGATGAGGTAACAACACAAACAAGCATCCCTGCAGTCCGAATTAGACATGACGCTCCCTCTAATTGGCCCATTGAATTAAAGGGGCCACGGTGGAGCTCGCTGCGAGAAACAAAAAATATTGACCACTTAAAGGAAGAGAGGGAGAATTGATTTTCAAGACAACAGCGAGCGTTTACCTCATACCGCTGAGCTCACTCACTCTACAGAGCTCACTCACTCTACAGAGCTCACCGTTAGGCATGATAGCTCAACCACTGTTTTTGTGGTGCATATCTCCCAATTTCTGACAAACAAACACAATACAATCATGTCAGATTTGAAAGATGTTTAAGTCTTTCTTTTATTTTTCCATGCCATAAACCTATTGAATATGTAGTTTACATTTTGACACACTTTGTTTTATCCAAATTGATCAATTTGCAATCTTCAACAGAACATCTTTTTTATGTGAGGGTAATGTGGAATCATCACAAATCTTAACACTATCTTAATGTTCATGATGTCTTCTATTCACACAAACAGAAACACAGACTTTCGCAACACTATATAGAACATGTTTGCTTCTTTGACATCCAGAAACAGACCACATTGTCATTAGAGATGTGACGGACCGTAGTTGATCAGTACGGATCCCCCCCATGGTTCGGCACGCATGTGAACCGCAGATTAATTGCACAGTTTAACCATCATAGTGTGAAATAAGGTTTTGCTACCAATCCTTATCAGCCAATATTCAGTATAAATATGCGATCGGGAGATCGACATTAATGCTTTCTAGTCGCCGATCCCTGATAATAATTGAGTTACGTATTATGTATTATGTACGTATGTGTTCAGGCTATATTCAGTAAAATGAGATAAAGATAAGATGAAAAATATTGGGTGAAGGTAAATTTTAACGCTATCATGATGTGTACATATCTAATCTTGTAAAATGTAGTTTTTGGCGAAAAACTTGAATAAATAGATGTTTTCACAGCAATATAAAATATATAATAAAGAGGGAATTATGACCTGTTTAACAGTAGCTCTAAGCAGCTTCATCATTAGAACTACTACTGCCAAGATTATTTTATCAATAAAAATACAATCTTTTATTTCTAATTGTTTGAATTGTGTGTTTTTATGCAAATAACCACTATAGATGACTATAACATTGTAAAAGGATAACATTTACATTTTAATAACAACATTTAAATTTAAAAACAACAACTGTATCGGCCGATATGGCTCATCGACCAACGGCAATCTGTATCTGCGGTAAAAAAACGTGATCAGGGCATCTCTAAAAGTTATATTTGCTCCTTTTATGCGATCCGATCTATGACTATGACGAGTTTTGTGATCTGTTGCACCTCTAGCTGTCATGATGGTCAGATGTCTGTAGACTAATCTGTCATACTCACGTCAGGCAACTGATGGGGAAAAAAGTGTCTGCAGATTAAGCTGCATTTGCTCTTATTGCTAATTCACATTCACAGAGAAAAGAGGAGAGTGGGACTGAAAGAACGAAAATGTATGAATGTGTGTTTGAGGACAGCCATATAAAATACATACTACCACCCCCTGCACCCTTCTGTCTCTCTCTAATGCGCAGGAGTGCCACTAATGAACGCTCAGGAGTCTTCTTTGTCCTTCTGTCCCAGTGTTCATCACATTTGTGGGACATATTAGATGCCCCCTCCTCTTGCTCACTTTCCACACAAATGCAACACAAAGGGTTGATAAGAGGTCTTAGCCTGACAATAACGTATGAATATTTCACTGATGATGAAATATTAATTTGGGCCTGTTTGTTTTTTGTCTTTCATTGGACTGCTCTTCGTATCACTTGTCTGTGTATAATACATGAGCTTAATCTTAACTGTCATTTCAGGATCATTATTTGTTGTGAGGTTGAAGGAAAAAGGTGTATCATAAGTGAGAAAATGAGAACTCAGGGATGAAGTAAAGATGCATCTGTGTTTGCACTTTTTTTTTCACTGTATATTTGCAAATTCAAACTGAAAGAGGAAGACTTCGGGGATATACTTAATTGGTGCGTCTGTGTACCTATTTATATCGACCGATTTAATTGCATGTGTTTGTACATGCGTTCATGTGCATCTACAGATGCTTATGTGTCCATTTCTGGAAATCTACTTTGTGTGAGATTTTGGAGATGGTGGGCCATTGTCTAGCATCTGCTGAATAGTGACATCTCCTCCCAACCATTTGGCCTCTGACAGTACGCGCTCGCAGCTTGCTTCTCGCTCCATATTGATGTCGCGCACCAGGAGGTTGCTTCAGGGTGCCATTGTAGAGGGCGCTAATTTATGCTTCTTTCAGGGCGCACAACACCAGGCGCTGCAAACATCGCAGCATGGGTAAACACTCAGGTGCACTTCCTCTCTCTTTCCAACCAAAGTGCAAACGAGAATCAATGGAATAAAAGAGAGACGCGAAAAAGGAAAACAAGCAACCTAGGCCGAGGTGAGATGGCCGGAGGCTATGCAGCGTCACAGGGTAGATGGTTGAGAGGGGCGGATGTCAGAGCTAACACAACAAAAAACACGGAGTAAGTTGTTTCTCTCCGCCTCACCTCCGGCGGAACAACGGTGCTCAGATGGGCCCGTCGGGGATCCAGAAATACTTTGAAGCGATAAAGACATTTGTTACAATTCAGGTTTAGTGACAGTTTGTTTGCTGTGAGACATTCGTCATCCCTGATTAGGATGTGAGCTGAAACTGAACAATTCAATTTGACAGTTCTTAAAAAAAATACAAACATCACACAGTATTATTTTTAAATTTTACTTTAAAAATACACAGCAAGCATACATTGCTCTTTTTTTAGGAATGCATCAGTTATGTAGTGAAGTCTGGTAGAGAGGTGAGAGCGGCAGGTGGAGCAGACGGCAGGTGGTTGCTGCCATGCCATGTTCTACTGTTTGACATGAGAGTAACGTGTCAATCAATGGCTTCCTCCCAGCTTCTCCTATGGGGCCTTGTGCTATTGATTTCAGAGTGTGTTCGAGTGCCAGGGGGTCTTTACAACCACGCAGAAGATTCACACCACTGAAAAAAGATCTTCCGAACACACGCTGTAATCTCCTTGCCGCCCGAGTAAATGAATGGATTAATGGCGCAGTTACAGACTATTAAACAAAGACACGCTGCAATTAAAGATGTTTATAGAGCGAAAACTTCTCGCAAATGTGTCCGTCAGAAAAGGATGCCCAATGACATGCCAGGAATTTAATTGATCCCGCGCTTTCACATCCTTCCTTTACTGTTTAGCTTTATTGTGTTAATTACTTGCTTATCAGCTCGAGTCTATTATTTAATTTATGTGTGCCCCTTTGAGTGAGCGGAGGGCTCTAAAACAATCTTTAAATATGGCTGCACTTTCAAATAGTTCATAGGCCCGCCGTTTCTCATTAACCATCTGAGGACAAATCATTAACAACTCATTAAATCATATCTTCTCCCGTATCAGCGAGCCAACAAATGGGCAAGGTAATAAATCCCGTCATCAAACGACCTCAAATCGTAGATGCTGCGGCGTCTCTTTGTTATCAAGGAGAGACATTGATTGGAGGGAATAATAAGGGTCCTTATGCCTGTCATTTTTGTGCATCCTGTTGAAATTGGGACAAAAAGATACAATAGAGACGAGAGTCTTGTGCAGATGACATAAAAGTTCTCACTTTACAATCGTATCTGCTCTAGTTTCCTCTCCGCCTCTCTTTCTGGCTCTAGAGATAGCAAAGACTGTTATTTTAAAGAAGTGGCTTGAAAAAGATATCAAGGGGCAATTGTTGTGGTGGCGTTATTAATTCAAGATTTAATTGCAACCTCTTCATGCTTCACCTTGTAGTAGGAAAATGACTGTCTCGATTGTCTCTGGGATTCAAGGACTGTTCTCTCCTTTCAAGGTGTTACTTTCATGGCCAAGAACCTTTGATTGTCTACAAAGGCTTTGCCAACAATCACTTGGCATAGGATGTACAATGTGCATATGATCTTTCTGTTTGAATCAATCATGTGTCACAAAGTGTTATTTGAATGCATAATTAGCATACTGCGGATGCTGTAATCACTGTGCTCGTGGGCTTGCCAGCCGCGGTTATCTGAAGCTAACAAGAATTGGAGCAATGAAGCAAAGTGAGGTCACCCATATTGTTATGCAGTGGCCAGGCTTCGTCTCTTTTACTTTTATCTCTCGGAGTCTCTTTTACTTTCCATCCTTTTTTCTTTTTTTTCTTCTTCACTTCTCTTTCTACTTCCACTACCACCTCCCTCCACCCTCTCTGTCTCTCTGCGCGGTGGGGGGAAGATGTATGCTGGTGCCCAGGTGGAGAGGGGGAGAAATCAATAGTGAGGGTGTTTGAAGTTTTCTGAAAGACTTCCCAGGGAAGACGCTCTTGTCAGGGTGATAGATAAAGCTCGTGCCTCAGTCAGCCCCGGCAAGAGGCGGCCAGAGGAGAGGAGAGGAGAGGAGAGCGCCTCACCTTTTTAAGTGGGGCCCTAATAATAAAACAGCATGAATAAAACATCCTGGCTGAACCACGCGCTGCATTAGCGCTGCCGTCCCATTATAAATGATACCGATGGCCCTGACGCCATTTGGGTAAAAGCCCGCAGCACTGCTTTAAAAGAGGGCGGTGCACGGGGAAAGGGAGATAGATTGATATGTGTGTTCTGCACTTATTTATTTATATGTTATGGGACTCAAGGAAGAATGAGGAGTAAGTTTTAGTGTTGCAGGGTGACTTATTATTGCTTTCCTGCTTGTGGAGAGTCGGTGTGATCAGCAGTGTGAGGTCATTATCTTTGCCTGCTATTCTTCCTCCCTAGTGACCTAAAAAAACGATCATCAGAAAGCGCGGTTCAAGGCGTGCAACAATTAGAGAAAGAACTGTGACAAAAATAGTGTTTTTCACCCAGTTCTTGGTTTCTTCTCCTGTCCGTATTTCTGGTGCTGTGTCTCAACCGTTACATCAGATGCCCTCAAGCTCTTATATCATAAACTTGTACATTTTTAACCGAGCACTTGCTCTCACGGCTTCTTTATCCTGTAGGTGGTGTCATGTCAAGACAAGTGCAGGTAAGTGTTTCTGGTGCCACAAGAGAAAATTCAGTTTACAGCAAGAAAGTGATAACTCAATGTTCAGCATGTTGACGAGGTCATTTCCTTCCCATGTTACAGTTCAGCCTCCTCTTTGTAACAATGTCAATCCCATGGCAAACTGCAAAAAAAAAAACAACAACATGGCAAGGCTGTACAAATTCATCATTCATCAGCAGCACACAACCCGTAGCTTTGAGCTTAGTCTCCCAGCCAGAAGGCTATCGGAGCTTCAGAGGGACATAAATCTCCCAGCACTGCTGCCCTGACCTCGTTTGTTCGGCCCTGACCGATTCTTGCTCTGGGCTCGTGGTGGAAGGGTGGGCTGCAGCCACGGGGTCCTGGACCAAGGAAAAGCTTGCCGAGCCCAAGGGTAAGCGGGGTCAAGTGACCTGTCGCAGGGGTCAACGGCTCTCAATAACCCCACTGGCCCAGAGGTCAAACCCTTGACCTCAGCTGCGGCCGGACACTTCAGAGAGAGGCCGAAAGAGAGGTCAAGCCTTCTCCACCTCCGCCTTCACCTCCGCTTCCTCTGGCCACACAGGTGTCAGAGGCCCCAGTCCTAGCTAAAGGTCAGAGGTCTCTATGCAGTAGGGGCTCCACTTTAATGCGTTGGATCGGGCTGCTACGAGAGCTGCAGGAGGCAGTGTCGACGCAGAGGTAGCGGGTGCTGGAGGAGCATGAGCTTCACTGATCTGCTGAACACTTCTGCATTGCTCTTTGCATCCTCATTGGCACTAGGGATGTGACGGTGAGAAAATTTTCCCACCGGTTAATAAACTTGTGACAACACCGGTGTTACCGATTACACCGGATATTTTACAAGAAAAGATGACGGTCAATATGTGTAGCGCGCTTACTTTGATCTTTAACGTCGGTTGGCTGTGTGTCTGGCCTCTCGGGTAGAGCTTTCCCTTTGGGGCTGTAGGTTTCCACCCGGCGCTGCTCTGCCGTGCACACCGGCTGTGACCGATCCATCCTCCTCATGGCGATTGCCTCACTAACGTTATGGTTCCCTTATAGCATTGGGTTTAAGTCTGAAATATTGCCAAACAGGCGCTTTTGCTTTTCACTTCGACACCAAATCCTCCTCCATCTTCTTGCCTGTCAACTCTCTCTCATCCCGTGTGTGAAATCTAACTCTTGCTACTCTGTGCTGAGACTATGAACGCAGCAGACACTTTCACTTTCAGTTTGTATCGTCTGTCGTCCGACTATGTATTGATAACACGGCGCTTATATACGAAAATGAACTAAATGGGTTTTATTTCTGTAAAAAAAGGAAAAACGATGGTGGTGGGCGGTGGGTACGTAATGTAATCGATGTATGCCCGACCACGGTGTAACACCGGTAACACCGACTACAGCGGCAAGCCTAATTGGCACCGAGCCATGGGGTCGTGTTTGTATGGTTTGAGTCCTTAACATTGTGGATGACGTTCTGTTAAACCCAGATTATGTCTGTGGAGAAAGCCCGCCCTTTAGTCACTATAAAAGACTTCAGTTCTCTCCATGCTAATTGCTCCTCTGTTCCTTACATACATAACTATAAAAACTTACATTCAAAATGCAGATTTAAGTACTGATTGACATTCAGGGGATTCAGCTGCTGTTTTATCGTTTGCCATACAGGAAAAATGTTAAAGCAATACTTGAGGAGCATTGTGAAGGACATTGAGGAATGTTGAAACAGACAAATAAAAAAAAAGAAATTTGGAGAATGTTTGGGGAACATGTTGAGAGAGCAGAGAGAGCGCAGCTGGAGTGTTGAGAGTTTGTTGCATGCTGAGGGAAGATATGCGCCGAAATCTGACAGCACCCCACTGAGACAATCACAGAACTGGGAGTCTCCTTATTTGTTTAGCAGCCACCAGATAAATAACAACATTCTGCTCTGAACTAAAACACTCTCTGTCTCCCTCTGTCTCTTGGTCTCCTTCCTGCTCAGATCTCCCGTTCCCCCACCGCATCCATCGCTCGCTTTGTCTCTTCCTGCGCCCTGACAGTTATTTGTATCTTTGTTGCTCTCCATGTCTACCTGTCTGCAGCTCCTCACACAGCCAGAGGCTAGCTGTTTCTTTCCTCCTCTATGAATTGTAATATCTCCTCCTCGCCCGCTTTCGCTACCTTTCTGACTCAATCGTGTCGTATGGAAACCACATATCTGCAAAATTTTCAGGAATCAGAAAAAAAGTAGCTGAATATGTAAATAACCGTTCAAGTTTCAAAATAAAACCAGGATTGCAGTCTCATGCTTATTTTTCAGCAGCAGCAGAAAAGTGCTCTTCATGTTTATATGTCTCTTTTGGCCCTCTTCCTCTTTTTGCATTGGTGACACATTTTGAAAGAGTATATATCTGGGATCAATGTGACAGCGTGATCCCTATCAAATGCCCCCCCCCATGTGTCCTGATTACCTGGATATGAAAGAACCAAGTTTGATATTCAGTTTTGTCAAGAATTGATTCCTAAAGATTTATTGTTCCTGTACTTGAAGGATTATTCCGGCCAGAGAGGATGATAAGCCCGTCTCCCAGCGTGTCCTGTTTGCCTTCCAAAAATTCATGTGGCTTTTACTTGCTATTATCAGATGAATAGTTATCACACAACTTCATCTACACATCTTTTTCTAGGCTTTAGCAAAACATTGTTTTGTAAATGAAATCTTGTTCCTATTCAAATGCATCTGAATATTTTTGAATTAATATACGCGGAGAGCCCACGGTGGTTAAAAGGGGACCCAGTAAAAAGAATAATTGATTTTAAAAAGTGATAACATGTCTTGCTGAGCGTGTTTTAACCTTTGCTTATAGTTTTTTTTTTTAATGCTTGATGGCACTTCTCACCACTTGCCAAAGATAGTTTGACCTTACATGTCATGTTAACTGCTGTTGAATAGGGGTGGGGAAAAAATTGATACAGCATAGTATCGCGATATTTTGCGTGGCAATATTATTTGTGTTTGTATTGATACACCTACGTCAAGTATCGATCTTTTATTATATAAACTATTAACAACTTAGCAATCTGACGGCTGCTATTCTGTCTTTCAGAGGTTGTAGCGGGCTCAGTCTTGTGTCATGTTAGCTTGTCGGGAAGAACGCTAAATACCTCTCCAAAGTTACGCAAAATTTTGGCGAGGAAAAACTGGCATGGCCATTTTCAAAGGGGTCCCTTGACCTCTCACCTCAAGATATGTGAGTGAAAACTCGCAATATATCGCAAAATATGTTATCGCAATACTCAGCAGATCACAACATGTTTAAAATTGCAATAAGATCGTATCGTAACTTAAGTATCGTGATAATATCGTATCGTGGGGCCTCTGGTGATTCCCACCCCTACTGTTGAACTTCTAGATGTCTTCCCACAAAAACATACAGTACAAAGACAATTGCACAGTTAAATATTACCAGGAAATACAGGTTATTCCAGAGGTTGGCGGCTAACAACGTCATACTTGTTTTAAAACACAAAACGTTCACCACAAATACCAAGCATGTGCATGAGATCATCAGCAGCACCCCATTGATCGGCATTAAAGCCTTCACTCCAGAGAAGCCGGTGTGCTCACTCGCGGAAATTTATGGACACATTAGAGCCCCTCCTATAGACCACTGGATACATCATGGTGAAAAGTGTGACAATAAAGTGTTGGTGTGTTGCTTTCTGCTTGTGTACAACAAGGCCAGAGATGTGAGCTATGGACCCTTAATTGTTGTTTGTTAATTGACGACGGGCAGGTCTTTTATTTTAAGCTTGATGGCTTGGTTAAAAGGTAATGTTGCTTGTTTATGCCAGGGCGTGAGGTGTCGGAAAATCCTGAGGCACGTGAAAAATGTTATGTATGGTCATGTGTTATTTAAACAGACATATCCTGTTGTAAACCTTCACAGATTTTATTTGGTTTGTCTGAAGCTCTTGCTTTGTGCCTGCAGAGTGTTTCCACATTGCTGTTTATTGCAGGTTGCCACTTGTAATACCAGCTCTGTGTGAATGAGAGCTTGACAGCGGATACCTTGGCTGTATTGCTCCAGGTTCTGTAATTAAATTTACAGATGAAATATCGGAAAGCCAGTGAGAGTAGAGGCCGAAACCTGGAGAGCTCGGACAGAAAGTGCTGAGCAGCACATTTTGCCAGTTTCTCCCCTCACACAGGCTTAATGTTGCTGGCCCCCGACAGATGGAGCCCGGCTAAAATAGCAATGGGTGCAAGGGTGGCAGGGGCCAGGCGATGGAGGTCCGTGAAAATTTATGAAGTTATTGATTGACTCGTTCGGCTATCACTAACCTTCGCCCGTCACATAAGGAAAGGGGCGAAAGATAATAAAGAATTTTTTGAGTGGGTCTTTTTCGTTTTCTGCCCACTCTACCAAATATTAATCTCCTAATTTTTAATTTTTAATCCGGACAGAGCGGGAAAATAAATGCCTCTGTCCGGCAGGCCATGGTAAATAATTAAAATTGAAAATTGATTGTTTGCACCAGAGCCGGGATTTATGGGATAGGGGCTCCACCGCACCCCCGGGGGACCCACTCCCACGTCTGCGCTCACCGGCCTCGTTCCCGTGTGCTAAGCATTTTTTCACATTATTCTCCACCTAATATGCTAAGGAGAGTGGGTAGGGGGGATGGAAAAGAAGACGGAGGGAGGGAGAGGAGCAGTAGAGGTGTGCTTCGTTAGATGAGTACTATGGTATTTTATTTTTTTCACAGAAATCAATGGATTGGAACCTTCCCCCCCTCTTCCACATGGCTCTAATATTTATTTAAAGGCCCTGTCAATAGATATAACAAGGTTAGTTTTATAACGGTTTATCTGGGGAATTAGATTCAAGGGAAGTTATATTTGTTATGCCCGATTAAAAACAGGCAATCGATGTGGTTGAAACTACTACACAACTACCTCCCCCTTCTTCTTCTTCTTCTCTGCCCCCTCTCCCCCTACCCTTCACCATTTCTCCCCAACTACCTCCCCTCTTTGGCAACAAGCAGTATGTAATGCACTTCTAAACACAAAGACACACCTCCTGCCTGCATGGTTACAAACGGAGGAAATGTCCTCGCCTCCCAACTGTGGTGGCCCGCCATGTCAGCCTCACCTGACTAATGAACACTAGGAAAACAAATAATGGTCCTTCGGTTAAATTAATGAGAGAAGAAATGCGCCTCGCCTAACGTTCGTTTTTTATAATGCTGACCGGCTTTACAGCATGTATGTGGGTGTTCGCCATAATGATAATTCACTTCATGTAGCCTCGCACATCAAGATGAATCTATCAAGTCACCTGTGGCTTTCGGTTTCACTGGTGTATTTCTTCAACATGGCAACACATAAGAGAAGACATATATATATATATAGAGTAATATATATAAATATATGTAGATTTTATTTAACACTGTCTTTATTGATGAACATTAGACAAAGACACAAACAAATAACATTACGAAGATAAATACATAATTAAATGAAATAAAAAAGAAATAATAATTATAATTAAAAAAAATTATGTATATACAAAAACAAGACATTATTTAACAGGTTCAAACACAACACAAATATATTTTAGCCCAATTTTAGTCAAAGCTAATATTATCTAATAGTTTTCTATGCTTTTGTATCATATGGCTGTTTAATTAAAGTCTTTAAAGGTGCTAAATGTGAGATTGGGACCTTATCTATTGCCTCTGCATGGCTCTAAACATGGCGCCGGCTAGCAGCTAGCGGTGCTAACAGTGCAAAACAAAGGCAAAAGTGCCGACAGAGCTAATGGTATTAACCTGAGGGGGAACCGGAGGGTGGCAGCTATACTTCGGCAATGGCGCCATTGGTCGGGACGGCGTTATCAGCTGTAAACGGCGTATGAGAGCAGTGCAGAGCAGCGGCAATGAGCTAGCCAATGGGGCATGCTCTAAAAGGCCAGCCCGACTATGTCAACAAAGCACAGAGAAGCTTGGATTACAACACCTAGAAATGGGTAGCAACTTCATTCACTGCTCAGGTAGACATTACTGCACTATATTTTTACATAGCAAATAGTTGTTTGCTGCTATATTAATGCTCTGGATATCGTATAGAGAACCTTTAAAGTCTTAGTTAACATCCCAAGCATAACATCAGAGGCATTTAAGTGTCATCCCTCGCTCTGTTTAGTTGGTAGTGGGGTCTTCTTTACCCCTTTTTTTTTTGAAGATTCAGAGTTCAATACTTGAATTCTGTTGTCCTTCATTTGTGCCACCTTACAGTGTTGCTCTCGAAGCACTGTGCTGGCAAAAATTCAAATTTTTATTCGTCTCTCTAGTTGCTGGCAGTGAACAGAGAGATAACCTCCATGGTTCTATCTTAATAATTAAAACACAGTGGTATGAAGTAGAGCGCTGCTCCTTTATTTATGAGAGAAGCATACACAGTGAAGTGATTGTGTTGAAACCAGGCGAGTCCTTGATCCCTGACATAAGGGTTTGTATTTTCAGGGCATATTTGAATATCAATGCTGGGACATGATCACCCCACTAGCACAGCCCGACCACACATACCCTCGCCATCACTCCCGCCGCACACACACACACCACCAGGCCTTTAGAGGTACAGTACAAGGGGAATGATCAAACACTCATCAGTCATCTGTCAAATGTGCACACCTACTGTATGTGTATGTATGTACATACTGCCACGTTTAAACATAAATGCATGCCTCACTATACAGACCCACATGCAGTTAAAGGGTCGGTTCACAATTTTGTTTTTGTTTTTTAAACTGTTTTCTCACTGTGACAGTGTATTTTGTGGATTATCTAGAGTAACATAGATATTGTTTCTGGAAAGTGATGTTGCTGTTTATTTTTTTTTGTCTTTTTTCAATACTGTGAGCACCACAAACAAAATCCCATTCATCTCTAGGGATGACGTATTTTTGTAGGCCAACCAAGAAGTTAGCATCGCACTGGTTCCCTCGACAAAAAGCCAATGGGATTTTTCCATTGGGTTTTGGATTAGGACAAGATAATCTTTACCAATGAACCGCACGCTTATGATTTTTGAAGCGTGAATGCAATAGTTAGAAGTAAAAAGCTAACATTAGGCTATAAACGAACTACACCACGGTCACATGAGCGCGAGTATACATAACAAGGCTGTAAAGGTGGACGAGTCGGAGTGATGACGTTTAGTAGTCTCATTTAGCCACTTGTTAACAACCGCCTTTTTTAAGACCCATAAAGGCTTCAAAGTGGGATATTTATTGATGTATTTTATGTGTTAACCACAGACCTTATTTCAGGCATCTAACTAAAGACCCATTCAAAAAACCCTATGACTTTGGGACAAGGGAACCGGAAGTGCTAAAATGCTAACTCATTTCTGGGTTTTTGGACTCATTACTGTGGCACTCTATTGTGTTAGGGTGTGGAAAGAAATCTCAGGGATGCAGAACCGGAACAAATGAAACCAAAACTATCTGCATGACAGAGATAATACTCCTTTTCGTTTTTTTTTGTAATTTTAGTGAACAGCACATTCACACGATTGTCTACATTCATGACCTCAGAACAGATCGCTGGCTCACATGTAAGCCCTTTTTTTCTCCCCTACAACCATTTTCCCACCACCAACAGTAAAGACAGCGCTAGCTCACTGGCAACGTAATCCGTCAGTCCTGGTTTAATTCTCCCATGCATCAGTGCCATATGCATGTGCACTTACAAAACACTAAGACTAAGAGCTACCTCCACCATTGCCACCATCACCACCATATCAGGGAGCGCTGAAGAAATCAATTACTCCCAGGGCGGGCGTGTCGTGGAGAGCCCATACATCCACTAGGGGAACTGTTTAGGAGAGAGAAGGGAAGGTATAAGGTGGGAGGAGGGAAGAGGTGGAAGGATGTGGCCTTGCTGGGGTCCCCCATACACTGCAGCTCAAAAGCCTAATCCCTCAAGGCGACATGGGCCCATCTCCTCACATTACTGCGCCGATACACTTCTCAATCCTGCAGGCCCGCCGACTCATTAGATCCGCATTAGCTTCCCCTCCCTGAGCCCGCTGCCAAATTGCCCGATCAAAAGCGCGGGGGAAAACAATACCTATTCAGCAGCATGATGCATACACGCACACACACACATGCACGAACGTGTTCACTGACACGCATGCCCGCACACACACACACACGAATGCATAGACACACAATACGGGATTATTAAGTATTTGGGCAGTCAGAGTTGCAGTGATTTCAGGATCCAAATATGAAATAAAGTGAGAGGAGGGGTGTCAGTGTGTGTTTGTGTGTTTGCACATGTATGTGTCTGTTTTTAATGTGGGAGTGATATGGTTATGTGTAAAAATATGGAGAGAGAAAACAGTCACCTCTGTCATCACACACCTGCCCAGTGCATGCACACACACACACACACACACACACACACACACACACACACACATGCTCACCCCCTCCCTCTCTCACTGCCACGAGGCTCTTCGTGAAGACATTGATATCACAACATTATGTAGAACTTCTGCTCAAGAAAAGCTGGTTGGTGAAAATGAAAAAATTACAAATTCACTTCTACAAGTTCAGTTATTAAGGTTAAACTAATGTGCTTCCTAGAAAACACTGATGACACTAACTTGCTGCTATCACCTTTCATTAAAAGTCGTATGTAAGTCTGCACTATTCACCTACTACTTAATGTGGAATTATTTTCTTTTCCTACAACTGAATGAATATATTCCCTTTTTTTGTTGAATTAAATGCTTTCCCATGTCTCTTTGGGCTTTGACAGTATTGAGTAACCTTGTTTACACCGTTCACGCATGTATGAATGTTACAAAGTGCTCTGATGAGCTCAAGTTTTTTTTTTTCTCTTTTTCCAGAAGTCTGATTGTTGTGTGATGTCCTTGGAAAGTTTCACATTGACTTTAGCGTTGCTCTGAACATTGTGTGGCCATTTGTGTGTGTGTGTGTGTGTGTGTGTGTGTGTGTGTGTGTGTGTGTGTGTGTGTGTGTGTGTGTGTGTGTGTGTGTGTGTGTGTGTGAGGAGGGGAAGGGAGGGCAGGTTGCATTGGCTGGGCAAATACATATTTTCTTGTGCTTTTATGTTATGACCACATACTCAGGTCTATTCAAATTTGGCTAACGTGAAATATACTACAGAGTTGACAAAAGCATATTTGTAAAATTCTCAAACTGTTCTAGTATTAAAATGATCATACATAATATCAGGCTGTATAATTAGACTGTTTCATAGGGGTGGGAAAAAAATGGATTCATTTGATTTTTTAATGCCAGAATATACTGTATATTTGCTTCATTTGAGTCTATACGGAGGTAGAAGGAAGTTACCGCTTTTATTGTTGTAGTCACAGCAACGTGACAATCATATCCGTTCCGTATCCGTCACCAAAACTAACGGTGGCCGGCCGCTGTGAGTCAAAACGACAAAGCAGAAAACGGTGTTTCTGCGTGGATACGACCTGCAATATCATATGTGGTACAACGTTGTAAACACTACAGATACAGTAAAGTATGGAAACACTTCGGGTTTCACACATTGCCAGGAAAAGCAGAGCTAGACATTTATGTTAAATGCATTCAAACGGACCCGATGGAGCTGACCATGGATGTTTAAAGAGAACGGAGCTGACTGCAGAGCCAGTGACGGAAGTTAGCGAAAGTATACACGTGTGACTAAGTGCGGTTTGCAAAATAGGGTGTTAACAAAAGGAACTGTATATAAAAAAATACATATATGGAAATAAGATTAATGGATTATATTCACCAGTAGTTTAAAACATTACAATTCCCTTAAAAATTAAAAGAAAATACCACTAATTTGTGAGGGAAATGTATTAATAAATAATGCCTGACAATGACTGATATTTTTGACTTCATGACATCTCTGACTACATACATGCTGAAAATCAAACTTTTTTACTGTATCAATTTAGATATTTTTCAAAGTAAAAGTCCCTAGAAGTCTATGATTCAACTTTTTCCCATGGTCTAGTGTTAAAAAAAGTTAACAAAAATCACAATAAATTGTAATAACGAATCACAATACTTGTCGAATCGCAATAGTTAAAAATCGCAATACATATCAAATCAGGAGAGAGGTGTATCATCCCAGCCCTAGTGTTTCACTGTATTTATACAATTATGTGATAATCATTAAAGATCAAATGTAATGTCAAATGCAGCTTCATATTTACTAACCTATAAAATAATCAAGATCATAATGAAATCTTGGTTGTTTTTCTATAAACCAACAATGTTACAGATCAAAAAATAATGAATAACTGATTGTAGTGTTTCTGAGTTGATGTAGTTGTTATTTGATGAGACAAAGTGCATATACAGTATTTTTTTATACGAAAAATCAGGTAATAAAAAGTCTTTCATGCATGACATAATTATGACATTATTATCTTTAGTTTAACTCATGGTTCTCTATATTCTCCTTGATGTTTCTAAGCTCTTGCCACATACATTGACTCAGAGCAAAGAAGGGAAGCTTTCTCTCCTCGTCTCGATGTAGGGGGCGGAGAACCAGAAGGTTGTAGGGTTGAGAGGGAGGGAGAGGAAGAATCTTCGGGCCTGGGTGATGTCTCAGGTCATTAAATATCCATGCTGAGGAGGAGCGCTCGACACTTCCAAACTTCCAGCTGCATCACACCGCATCGCGCCGGCTTCGAAACCACACCATCCGCTTTCTGTCTCGCGCACTCCTCCCCGTTTCCCCTCACCTTCCCCTCTTTCCCCATTGTCTCACACACACACTGTTTACAACCTCTGGAGACGCACACAGGCAGGAATGCACACACACACACACACACACACACACACACACACACACACACACACACACTGACAAAAACACCTGCACAACCACAAAATCATACCTCAGCCAAAATCCTTACACACTCCATCCAGGGTCTCTTCAGCCCCTCCCTCCGAATTGACTCACAAACACTGACTTTGCATCAGCGCTAACAATTGGAGAAAGATACCGGGTGTATCCTTACCCTCACACACACACTGAAAAAAAACACACTCTCCTCTACACAGAAATGTTCTCCCATCTCAGGACCCCCTATGTGATTCTATTAATAGCTAATACACACCACCATTAGCATGCATGGAAACCTCCCCTGCACTATTAATAGGACAAGTCCAAATCACTGCTGTCGCATTAGCGGCTAACCGCTACAGCACGGGGAGTTTAAGTGTTGCTAACCGAGCGTGCCTGGTTTATTATGCCTTGTGTGAATAATAAAATACCCCTCTCTCTCTCTATCTCTCTCCTCGTCGTCTCTGTATTTCTCTAACCCTCTCTCTCCCTGCCACACTCTCTCCCATCACAGCTCCTCTACATACATGGGTGAACTTGGCAGAGCACTTTGTTTGAACATTGAGTAGCTTGCCTTGTATCGTGAATATTTAACTTTCTCTGTCGGGCTGCGGCTAACGGCGCTACAGAGGGGGGCAGATTAAAAGGCCGTGCCACTGATTAGCTTAGCTTGAGCTAATGTCAGTCACATTTCTACCTCTCTCTCTCTCTGCTTGGTGTTCTTTTCCTCTTTAAAGGTGGTACATGTAGCAGTTTTAAGTATTCATATATTACTGTGAAATTAATTGCGATATCTTTGTAATTACCATAAACAAAAACAAATGGTTAAGACAAAATAGCTCTTGTCTCATATTGGAAATAGCTGTTATTCATATAGTTTTATATGTCTCTTATGTGTTTAAATCAATGTCACATTTATCATAAACCTGTAAACAAAGACAATCTGTTTTATTTGACTAAAAAAAGATGACCATGTTAGAAGTAATGCTTCCATCATCCTTCACTTAATCATTGTGGGTAGAGCTGAAACAATCAGTGGATTCATCAATTAGTTATTTGACAGAAATTTAAATGGAAACATTTTTGATAATCGTTTAGACATTTCAGTAATTTTTCAATGCAAAATATGCTCAATTGACTGTTCTTATTTTCTCAAATTTGAGGATTTGATGCTTTTCTCTGTCATATATGATCACAACCTGAACATCTTTGTGCTTTGGACTGTTGCTCAGACAAGACATGTAGTTTGTAAACATCACCTTGGGCTCTGGGTAATTGTAATCTGCATTTTGTACTATTTTCTGACATTTTATAAAATGGTTAATTGATTAACCAAGAAAATAATCAATCGATAATAAAAATATTGTATAGTTACAGCCTTAATTGTTAGAATTCTCCAATTTCAGACTTCATTTTCATTCACATATCTTGAGGTCAGAGGTCAAGGGACCCCTTTGAAAATGGCCATGCCAGTTTTTCCTCGCCAAAATTTGGTGCAAGTTTGGAGCGTTATTTAGCCTCCTTAGCGACAAACTAGTATGACATGGTTGGTACCAATGGATACCTTGGGTTTTGTAGTTTCATATGCAGTATCGTCACTCTAGGTTTAAAACTGAGCCTGCTACAACCTAAAATTCACAAGTTGCATTAACGTGCTAGAGAAATTACTGGCATTAAAATGAATTTGCATTATTATCGCGTTAACTTTGACAGCCCTAAAAAGAAGTCTTCCAAGGACTTCCATTGTTTTCCTCAAAGGTGTCTGAATAAACAAATCTACAGAGAAAAAGATTTGCAGAACACCCCTCTCTTTACAGGCATACATACATACATACATACTGTATACTGCATATTGTTGCAGAATGAGATATACATTATTTTGGAATAAAACGGGTTTGCAGAGGAGAATCTGAGCTGAATTATAGAGTGTGGTAGGATAGTAGGACAGTTGACAAGACTGATAACTGTCAAGTGATAAAAATCCTCCCAAAAGGCTTTATACTGTACAAATGTGGAACATAACTTTATAAACTATGTCATAACATGTTACAGTATAGCATCCCTGTGTCTCTCTCTCATCTAGAACCTCTTAAGAGTTCTCCTTTCTTTCGCTGCTCTCGATCTTCTCCTCTAACTAGGCTTCCCTTCCCTCCCTCTCAGCCACCACCACACCCCCACCTTATTCCTTCCTCCCTCTTCTCATGTCTTCTCTCTCTTCTTCTCTCCTCCTCCTCCTCCCTCATCTTATGCAGAGGAGGTCCCACGGGACGGCGTGTTCATGTAACACGCCAACAAGCCGAGAACAAGAGGCGAGGAGTCTTAAATGTCCTGCTAAACTGTATGTGCTTTTCCCTCTCTCTGTTTTTCTTTCACTGTCTACCTTTCTCTGTTGCTCTCATTACCTTTTGTTTCACACAGGAGGCTGTTAGCTCGGCACATTCGTTGTCACTTTCTGAAACAGTTTGTTTTTTTGTTTAGTGAAAGAGCGGGTCTCGCTAAAGCGTCGTTTTTTTTTTTGTTTGTAGTTTTGATTTGAATTTGAAAGCAAGTTTTGTGCTATTCATATAATTGACAATCTATTCTGTAAACTTGATTTTAATACACATTTTGGCATAATTAAGTGACACATACAGGTGTGTTAGTGCTATGTCTTAACAAGTATTTCCTCCTGAATATATTCCATCAGATAGCACAGAAAGACTGTGGTCTGGAGTCACTTCAGCGCCTATCCTTTTCCCTTCATTCGCTGATTTTTCCACGTTCCAGGGTCATGATTCTTAGTGGGCCAGGACCAGCCCTTCATCCCAGCCTCCTTGAATTTACCATTAGCCTATCATAAGGTCAAGGGCTATGGGCAAGACCCAAAACAGCAATGGCCCATTATTTCTCAAGGAAATTGATTATTGATTGGGAACAACAACAGAACTGATTGAAGGTGGAGAAAAGGAAAGACAGACGGAGAGAGAGAGAGAGCAGGAGGGCTCAATAAAGAATGATTGAAGCATGTCACACAGCAGGCGTACTGGCTGGACAGGGATCGAAACAGAGAGGGACCACAATTTACCTACATCCCCAGTGGAACTGACAGATTGCTTTCACTCCCGTCTGCATCCCTTTCTTCCTTCTTTTCAGAGATTTCTTTTCTTTTTTTTTAACTGTTTATTTTTCCTTTTTTATTTCTATTCATCCTCATTATTATCCCTCACTTAATTGCGTCTAAACTGTCTATACTGGGGCTGTCAATCGATTAAAATATGTAATCGCAATTAATCGCATGATCGTCCATAGTTGATCGCGATTAACCGCAAATTAATCACACAGTTTCACCAAAATGTACCTTAAAGGGAGATTTGCCAAGTATTTGATACGCTTATCAACATGGGAGTTGACAAATATGCTGCTTTATGCAAATGTATGTATGTATTTATTATTAGAAATTAATTAACAACACAAAACAATTACAAATATTGTCCAGAAAAACTCACAGGTACTGCATTTAGCATAAAAAATATGCTCAAATCATGACATGGAAAAAACTCAAGCCCAACAGGCAACAACAGCTGTCACTGTGTCAGTGTGCTGACTTGACTATGACTTGCAAGGTTTTCGTCGCCAAAATTTAGTGCAAGTTTGGAGCGTTATTTAACCTCCTTCGCGACAAGCAAGTGTGACATGATTGGTACCAATGGAGGTTTTCTAGTTTCATTTGATACCAGTATCTTCACTCTAGCTTTAAAACTGAGCCCGCTACAAGCTACAATTTGCAAGTTGGATTAATGTGATAAAGAAATTAGTGCCGTTAAAATGAATTTGTATAATGCGTTATTATCGCATTAAATTCGACAGCCCTACAGCACATAAGTTTATACGTTAGTGTATCTGTATTATACATAACTGTATCTGGTTATTTGTGCATATTGTGTGTCTGTATGTTGTTGTTGTGTGTGTGTGCAGTGGGATATATAGCTGTTATATGTACTGCATGTGACCGTGTGTGTGTGTGTGAGGTCCAAGTTCCTGCAGTGTTGACAGGTCTCTTGCATGTCCCGGCCACTCTAGACGAACCAAGGTTGGGTTTAATCTTATAATGGCTGAGAGAAGGCCTCCTTAAAGCAAATCACAATGCATTGACCAAAAGACTCATGCATTATTCAGAGTTCCTCTTTTTTTCATATCACACAACCTCAGCAATGCTCACACACACACACACACACACACACACACACACACACACACACACACACACACACACACACAGGCTCATTTGCACTAATGTTTGTGTGTAAAGTGAACACACACGCACACACTCACTGCTGGCTCTCTGTAGGCCGTATACGACCAGTCGGACAGGATTTAGTTGTAATTCAAATAATTGATATGTATCTCTGTTTCGATTGAATTAGCGCACTTGAGCTAATTGAGGTATCCCTTCGGTCAAAACTGCATTCCCAAATTCTATTAATCTTTCAAATAGCTTTTGACAAAGACCTTTTTGTTGACGTCCAGTGGGAAGATGTTTTTAGGCTGGATGAATTAATTAATGTGCCTGATAATGAAGAAGTTATGTGATATTTTCATCGCAAATAAAATAGATTACATGACAATAGCCCCGGTGTGTAAGATATATTTAGACCTTCTGTTATCCACTGTCTCTTTGTCCGTCTATCTGTATCTCCCACTGAAATACACTCTCCATCACCCCGTAGTGTCCGATACACTAATTACAGCCAGATTAAATATTCATTAACAGAGCTATTAGTAAAATAATCTGATGTATTGGAACAATGAAGAGGACGACAGACTCAAGTGTTCCACAGACACTAATTTATTCTGGGATCAGAGCTATTTTATTTTATTGGTGTTTCTGCTCTTTGATATGAATTAACATCACCGTTTAACTGGCAATCACAAAGGCGTTTCTCAGAGACACAGAAAAACACATTCAACCAGTATCATATGTGTGGCATTTGACATTTTCTGTTCTATGATACATTCATATTTTTTTAAATATAGTTTTGCCAAAATAGATTAAATGCTGAATTAGAAACAAACGCTAAAACAAACTGAAAACAAGAAGCGTACGGTTGTATGTATGTGTGCCCTTGACTTGGCATAAAAATAATGTCAGGTTAAAATACATGTTCACACACTCACACAGACACACACACACACACACACACACACACACACACACACACACACACACACACACACACACACACACACACACTGGCCCAGTCGCAGTAGGGTTTGTATACTCAGCCCCTGTGTGTTCTGCCTTCCCCTAATTGGCTCCTTTGCAGCGGAGCACTGCCATTGAGACTCAGGGTGTGTCTCTCTCTCTCTCTTGCTTCCCTCTATCCTTCTTTTCCTCTTCTGCCTCACCTCCACCCTCCACCCTCCACCCTCACCATCACCTTCACCCTCACCCACCCCCTTTCAGAGGGCCTTGGTGTATTCTTTTGCCCCTCATCAGCTTTCCTAGAGCACACTGAGGCCAGCAGCATAATCCAAAACACAATCAAAATTGTAAGTGTATGGTAAGTCGAGGTGTTTTCCTTTAATGAGAGATATCAGATAATAGTGCTAGTGTGACACTTCAATTTGGCTGCAAATTTGGCCTTTGTGAACACACCAAATTTTATTTTTCTCAAGCCACCTAGTTGAGGTGTGCTTGTCCAACCACTTTTTCATGGTGATTAAAACGAGGATATCAAAATCTATATTATATAAATTTATGTAAATGATAAATAATGATCAATAATAATCATATGCTCTTTTTTTCTTTCTTTCTTTTCTGTTTTTGTTTTTCTGTTGTTTTTTTTTAGGTGTTTTATGTTACATGATTCTAGGGATGCACCGATCCGACTTTTTCAGTCCGGATACCAATAGCAATACCTTGGCTTTGGGTATCGGACGATGCCGAGTACCGATCCAATACCAGTGTTTAATTAATAAGTTGTATGCCTCACTGTTTGGAAGTGACTGGGAACATTCTTAAATGTGTAAGGCAACATCAGGCTTGACTTAAACATCGCTTTCTTAACTTTAAAACCAAATGTAACAAATAAATACATAGATGTGCATTTACTGAATTGTTATTTATTATAGAAATAATAAATCGTACACCAACAACTTGGTAAAAATCTTCAAAATTAACCAGGAATTACAATTCAAGTGTAAACCTTTTTAATGCAGCAACAAATTGGTCAAAGCTTAAAAGGGAATTAAATTTCCAGTATAATGTATATAGTATATAAACATAGAACTGAATTAAATAGATCGGCCCTGTTATAACCGATACCCGATCCAGCTATTTGAGTCAGTATCGGCCCGATATCCCATCCGGTATCGGTTCATCCCTACATGGTACTCTAAGCAGGGATGTGGTAGAAGGTACTAACTTCTCAGTCTGACATAATTTTCCGATATTTACACGTATGAAATGTATCAATATAAACAGCTTTAATCTCATTCAAGTTACTGGATGTGTCTTTGAAGGGGAAGGTTTTTCAATAGTTTGTTGTCCATATTCATTTATAGACTTTTGGTTGTTGTGCTGCTGACTGGAGGTCATAGTTCAGACACCTTTTATTAAACTCCACCTTATTAATGATGTAACAGGAATAAAATCAGATTTCCAGTTGCTTGTTGATCTGTGTACTGCAGATACAGACAGTTGTTTTTAGATTAGTATTTGGGATATTGTCCCGTTGCAAGAGACAGCTTAGCCATATTTGGCCTGAGGGGACACTTATAAACACATGAATATGCCCCGACCCAGACACAAAGAGATGACACCATCCATAAACACACACTCACACACGTGCACACACATAGTATAGTACGTGCACACACCACAAACAGATATATGTGGAAAGACAGACACAAACACAGACAGTGTGGACATAAGCAAGACTGTGCAAGGTGTTTTATGCATGCATAAATACACTCATGCATGCATGAACACACACGCACACACACACACATGCAGGCCCATACTTCTACTCACCTTAATTGGCCCACCAAGCATCACTTAAGAAGCCTTTGAGACGGAGACAGTGTGAGATAGACATGGAGGAGGAGACGGGGGGGGGGGAGTTCAGAGATACAGACAGAAAAAGGAAAGAGATAGAGTCTCGGAGAGAAGGAGGAGATCGGGAAGAGGGAAGAGAGGGAGGGCAGAAGGCATGAGGAGGAGAGAGAAAGAAAGCTCCCTGTGTATTTCTGGGGGTAATTACAGATGCAGATTTGCGTTGCCACTTGCAACATGGCTGAATTCATTTCCATCTTCGCTCTGCCCTTCCCCGGTGCCCCTGGGGAGGTGGAGACAGAACTGTGTGTGTTTGTGTGTGTGTGTGTGGTGTGTGTGAGTGTTGAAGGAGGCAAATCTGGGAATCTGCATAACAAGCTGGGAAAGAAAGGAGCAAAAGGGAAGAAGAGTATGAGAAAGAGGAAGACAATGCTCTGAAGAGAGGAGTGTGTTTGTGTTTGAGAGGGCACCTGAGACAAACAAAGACAGCTAGTCAATGATAAAATACACGTTACACCTGATTTAAAGGAACAAACTGGACATTCAAGTATTAAGTACTTGTACGTTGCAAAGTGTAATTTGTATATGTTTAAATGATTGTCAAAATAAGCAAAACCGAATATAATATCAGGTTCAACGATGCATGATGTAGATTATCAATGCAGAATTATACACGTGAATTCGCTTGTGCTCTTCTAGCTTTGATCTCTCAAACTTGGTGGAAGTGATTAGGTCAGCAGATAAAGGCATGAAAAGAGTTTTCAAACACTTACAGTACATCGTGGTTAGTTTTAAACTATATACAGTAGGTGCCAACAATGAAATCAGTGCCACAAAGTTTCATCAGTCACAGGGAAATATTTGAAAGTCAATTTAATCCATCTTCATGTGATTGATAGCTCGACAAAAAAATACTTGAATCACGCTCCTGCTGCAGTAAACCCCACCCACCTGCAGATTAAAACAGAAGGTAAAAATAATTTTAGAAGTATTTTCCCGCTCAGCAAAAAAAAAGGATAGTGTTCCCCTGATTTTCCTGATCTTGTATCCATTCCATTTTTCCCATTTTAACTGTAATTATTCATAGATGATTAGAGACACCTTCTCCTCTTACGGTTCAGGTTCTGCCCCCATGTGGATACAAACAATTGCTATAGATGCTATAGAAACCTGACACACTGTTTACCCTGTTTGCTGTGTTTCCATTGTGAGAGAGTACAGGTGTTTGATGCCACAGCAAAACCCCCACGGTGTGTTTACCTCAGACTTGTCCTTCAGTCAGCAGAAGATTGATGGAGAGCCACACGCTCCCACAGCGCACCGGTGTTTGTGTAGATACAGCATACGGCCACCAGGGGCTTACTGATCACAGCATTGTCTGTGTGTGTGTGTGCATGTGTGTGAGAGAGAAAGTGGGAGAAAGAGAGAGTGACAGAACAGGCAGAAAGACTGACACCGAGAGATGGAAACAGACAGCAAATGCATGTCAGTCAAAACAAACATGCATTCTTGTTAAACCTTTCCAATATGTGTGTGTGTGTGCGAATGAGGAGGAGAGCCTTTGTTTTGCTGTTTTTATGTCCCCATATTTGTTTTTTGGCCATTGTCTCTGGAGAAAGAGACGAAGAGTCTATCACTGAATCTGTCTTAGTTTTTCATCCCTTTGTGCAGCGTAATACACACATGCACACACACACACGCTTTCCTGTAAGACCACCTGGCTTCCCGCTGCCAGTCCGCCAGCCAGCTCAGCAGCCAGAGACTTGGCCCGATTAATTATCTTCCTGCTAATTGAATGTAGAGGGACTCTACAGGGATGGGTCATTAAACTGATGCAGCGTATGTTTGTCTCCACTGTTTATCTATCCGCAGCTAAAAGATACATCAGACTCACACTGCACACAGGCACAAGCACACACAAACTCACACACACACACACACATATGCAAGGATACCAATATCTACACTTGTGCTAACAAACACAAATGATGCTCATGCACACAAGCGTTCACTCTCTTTGTCACTCAAACACACGTACAGGCATGAATACACACATGCACAATTCATTTTTGGTTAATAAATATTTGGTAGTGTTTTCATCAGCACAGTGAGTGCCAGACGGATTGAACTAGAGTTGAAACCAGTGATTTTTTAATAATGGATTAATCAGTCGATTATTTTCCTGAATTAATCAATTTATTGCTTTTTTTTTTCCAAGCAAAAATATCAAACACTCCCTCGTTACAGCTTCCCAAATGTGAGAATTTGTAGTTTTTCTTTGCCTTATTGAATGGTAAATTAATTAAAATAAAAACAATAATAATTTTGGGGGGGTTGGGCTGTGAACAGACAAAACCAGCAATTTGAAGACTTTTTGGCGGCTTTAGGAAATTGTATTTTTCACTATTTTATAGTGAAAAATGTAAATCATCGGCAGCTTAATTGATAATGTAAATGCATCCTTAGACGATTAATTCATCATCAGAGTTGTCGATTTATTTTCTGTTGTTCGATTAATGGATTCATCGACTAACAATGACAGCAGTAGATAGAACAATCACAAGAATATCAGGGATGTAACTTTAGTATATTTTTGACAACTTCTGCTCATGTGCTTGTAAGAATTGCTTTGGCTATAATACCAAGGTCTGACGTACTTCAATCATCAATAATCACGTGATGATCATTTTTAACAATATGTTTGCATGTTCTAGGTGCATTGTATGCTCTGCAAGTTTGTACAGAAATGCATCTTAGAAAGGACAATATTATATTGAACCATAAACATGCTATTATTTCTCTTTATACTAATTTATAGTCATGTGGCATCTGCTCCCCCCCTCTGTGACATCGGTCCAAACACTACAAGATCTTACACAAATGCACACACCCTTGCAGACCACGTGCTGAGGCCTTATGGAAGTCTTATTAATAGAGTGTATATGGGGTGTAATTAATGCAAAGCACTTTAGGTGTGACAAGCAAGCCCTTGGTCTCGGTATTAAGCCCACATTGTTTCAGTGCTAACAAGAGGGCTCTCAGGGGAAGTGGCTCTCTTCTTCTTGTCTTCTCCCCCTGTCTTTGTCTTTATCACCTCCTTCATGATGTTGGTGTCATGTAATCCTTGATACTGTGACTCGGTAATGATATGCCATCCTGCAGTCGTTAGACAAGGGAGTGTAATGTTGATGCACGCTTGGTGGATCGGATAGTTTCAGTGGAAAAAAGGGCCGACATTGGGACAGATTAATTGATAATTAAAATGATTGTTGGTTGCTGTCCTAATGCAGTGTTCTAATTTGAATACCTACATACCTGAATTACACCATCTATAAAAAATATCCCACCCCTTGGGAGTTTGAATCTTACATTGTCTTACAACACTGAATCAAAGTAGATTTAATGTGTTTTCTTACACTGATCAACAGAAAACAGCCCTTTAATGTAAAAGTGAAAGCAGATTTCTGCAAAGTGATCTGAATTAATTACAAATACAAAATACAAAATACATGTTTTATGTATGTATTCTCCCCCTTTAATAGGACACACCGAAATCATTAGTCACATGATTAGTTAAATGGAGATCACCTGTGTGTATACATACTGTATGGGTGACAAATCACAGGAAAACCATTATAAAATGCCTTAGTATGGTGTTGGGACACCATAAGGCCCTGATCAGACAGAGCGCGCTTTGCAGGTGGACAATTTGAGGTGCCCCACACTGCCTTTTTGTTGCCGAATCAGTTTTTTTGCAGTTGGCTGTCTTTTTGTTTTTAATTTTTGCAATTCAACCACATAATGAGTGCTTACGTTAGCTTAACACAAACTGTGCACTGCACGCTGCCTATAGTTAATAGTACAGTTTAAATTAATGAAAACAACTTACCCAAAATACCTCAAGTAACGCACTAATTTGCCTCCAGGCCTGCTGTTTTGTGTTCAGATCATAGTATATAGATATACTACGTTTGATAAAGTCATATAGCTCCGGGTATCTAGCAAAAGTCACCACAATGAGACTAAACGCTAATGATGTCAGGCGATTTTCCGCTCTTAGTTGAATTTTTGTCAACTTGAGGCGCTCAGGACGTTTTCTGTAAAAACGCGAGGCGCATAGAGTGGAAAAAACGCAAGCCGCTCAGTAACGCAAAAGCAACGCGCAAAACCCTTAACTCTCATTGAAACAATTACAAAAAGCCGCCCCAGACTGCTAAAACGCGCTCTGTCTGATCAGCGCCTAAGATGCCAGAGCAACTTCAGTGTGCCGTGGCAAAGATTCTACAAGTCTCTGAAAGTTAACTGGAGGGATGAACGCAACTCTTTCAAAGGTTATTCCCCTCATTTGGTGTCTTGCTCATGTTTGTCCACAATATCCCACATTTGTCTCGTTTGAAAACTTTCCCTTTAGTTTGTCCTCCATCTGCATCTATGTTAATAAAATACAAGTTATATTCCATGCATCCAATCCAATTCAAGCATCAACATCTCCAACAGTTGCTGTCATGCCTTGTTTTTGTCCGTCTTTCCTGAACGGCGAGCCGATACTATTTCAAAGTATTTGTATTTAGTGGCCTGAGCAGGGTATTCAAGCACATATATGAGGCCCATTGTTGGCTGGGAAAGGCTGACGGCCGACACAGAGGCCCATTCCACCCACATGCCTGCACACACATAATGGCCATTTCACAGCTCGTCTGGGGGTAATGGAGCCTGGCTGGGCCTGCCGAGATGGATCACCCCCAGATGGGGATGAAATGGGTGATCTGGCAGGATTGACGAGGCCTTGAGGTGCTTTTAGAAGACCTGGTGACCAAAGTTGGACACCCAAACCTCCACCCTTCCTCATAGGTCTGCATTCGTTGTCAGTTATGTGGACTGGGTGGAGGGTAGATGATTGGACATTGATTTGGAAGATGGTCTCATTGTCACAGGGTTTGGGCGGATGAGCGATGGATAGGGTGTGTGATATGTCTGTTTGTGCATCCGAAAACACAAAACATTTGCACAAATCTGTGTTCGTGTGTTGAAGTAGAAGAGAACACAAAATACAAAGCCAAACCGATATTGACCTGGAGCAATCACTCTAATCACCTCGCCCGGGCTCACAAAATTACCTGAATCACCCGCGCACCCCGCTCTCCTCCTTCAGACTCAACACAACCGAAACACAACATGACTGTGCTGGTATTTCGACTGGACCTTTGAGGCGAGCGGCGGCTGACGTTATAAATGGCGTGTGGTGGATAATGTCAATACTCTGTGATTGGACAGAGCCTGCTGAGTCGCTAAAGGTCAGGGAGGAGCACATTGCTGATTGTTTTCCAAAGACAGCCCATTGAAGTTTGTCTGATAGGGGTCATTTAGTTTAAGACACGCTCAGAGGCTAAGTTATCAGTCTGTGTCATTGCTGCTCCCTCCTCTAACAGTGCTGTTTATGTGAAAATGAATGATTCTAGCCTTTTGATCAATTCTGTTACAACCTTTTTGGGATGTGCAATTATTTAATTAATGTAAATTATTATCAGAATTAAAAGCCAGTGATTATTGTAGCTTTTAACTGTCACTGATAGATGAACAGGCTGTCTATCATACTGTTCCCTGTCAAATTGATGGATTGATGTCGTAGAGGCAATAATACAACCCTGTCTCCGACAAAATTACATTCCCATACAACTAAGCTGCATTCTCCACTACGTTTCGAGGGAAACCTATTTTTTTTTCCGGATTACGCTTTCACTTTGAAACAGTTTTAAACACATGGTTAACGTTGTAAATTGAAATAAATCAAACAAAAAACAACAACAAAACTATTTTGTTAGGTTTAGTAAAAAAATCCTGATTCAAATAAGTGAATGTTGACTTTCGGTTTCACACAGGACACCAACACCAGTCTCCTGGGCGAAAGTCCGGTGTTTGTTGACCCATCCACCACCACATCCTCCTAAGCGGACTTCCGCCGACAATCACTACAAACGTATTTGTGATACTTCAAAAACAAACGTAATCTGCGGCAAAATACGCTTCCCTAGATGTAGTTTTGTTGTATGGTAATTTTTAGGAGACCAGGTTGCAATAATATCTTGCACTGATGTGCCTATTACTTTGCAGTTGAGCACAAGTTCTAATTCTCCAGTTCTAGTCACTCGTAAGGTGTAAGGTGTGTTTTATAAAAAGTGTGTGTTGATCACAATTAAGTATAAACTGACGGTCTTTGTACAGTTATAATTGTTGCCATTGTCATCGTAGCATCCGTCCAACATCTTTCCTAAATTAGTGCTGCATCGTCTTGACTCTTGAATATGGAAAGAAAGAAACCACAACATTCCTGAGGCTGTTCTTCTCTACAAAGTAGAAATTTGAAAGTAAAGTAGCGATCAGTAGCGTTCTGCACATTGAAACCAAAGTGGTGGTAATTGACCATCTCGTATTGCATTTATGTTTTCAGCTTGACAGACAACTCAGCCACCAGTGCAGATTTAGTACACCATTTATCCAGTTAAAACTGAGATTCTCACAATTTCACTCGAGTTTCTATACTACAATAAGGGTTGTTGCGATATACCGGTATTGATGATGACCGTGATATTTAAAAATGAAATATTGATATCATGTTAATAACACACATATGATAATATTGTGTAAATAATCCAGCACCTCTTAAATCATTGTATATATCCATTATGGTTACAGACACTCTTCTCCTCCCTACACTCCTATTTTGAGTGAAATTCATTTGCCTAAACAGAGACAAAATGCTTGCCTGGGTCCAGGCCCACTCCACCAAGTTCGAGTTGACTGAGATGACAATTCTTTCTTATATCAGGCAATCAAAACGCACAATAAACAAACTTAAAGATGAATTTAACTGATAGCATTATTATTTTTGTTTTCAAATTTTCTATAGATACTGTGATAATATCGTTATCGTGAATCCTTTTGGCCACAATGATCATGTAGTGAAAATCTGATATTGTGATGGCCCTAACTACAATCATTTTTTTGTAAAAGGTTATTCTTTGGTTGAAAATTAAACGAGCTAAAGCAAGAAGGTAATTAAAAAGTATACAAAAAATATAAGCATCTTTATATTAGAATTGCTTAGAAATGCAGCTTCCATTCTGCTATACAGAAAATGGCATGACCAATTAGCCCTCCAAATATATGAAAACCCAGAGTATGTCCCCTGTTTGTTTTCTTTTTTCAAAATTAACTAAATTGCAATGCAAAAATGCAATTATATTAATTTCTTCGATTGTCGCCATGAAAAAAACATTTATCTTTTCTACTACATTTCCCATCCTCTTACAACCTTTAAAGGCGCTTTAATCTCAGCTGTCTTAATGCCCATTTAAACACATACACCACTCCAAACACATGTGTGCATGTATTATCATCTGCTAACCGAGGCTTTTAGGTCCAATTTAACTGACGGTGGCCCTTTTGTGGTATATCTGAGAAAAGTGATCTAAAAAACACAAGATGCAAATTTGGATATTTGCTATCCTATCCACCCACATCATTTGGAGGGTGGGTGTGTGTGTGTGTGTGTGTGTGTGTGTGCAAGGTGCGCACATTTGCGCTCACGACGCCCCTCGTCTCGGTGCCTCTTCAAAGGCATTGAGTGGTGCCCTTTATGGCCCTCGCTCCCTCCCTTTTCACTCTCCCTGCTTTTGTCTTAGCGTTTCATATTTAATGGAGCTGGCTCGGAAACAGAGCAGGGATAGGTACCTGAGGCTGAGGGCGAAGGCCTACTGATGCCTGGGTGAAGTGTCTCCTCTCTCTCTGTGTCTCTGTCCGCGTCTCTCTCTACCGTCGTCCTTTCAAGCGAATCTATGAGCAGCAGATCAAAGGGATCCACAATGATGTCCCCCTATTCTGTCGGGACGCCACGGTCGTTGAGACACCCCCTCCTCTCTCTGTGCACACACACACTTGCCCGCTTTCAAACAGGTGTCTTGACTGATAAGTGATACACATATGGAGTGGCAAAGAGAGATGGAACAAAAATGGAGTGCAGATTTGCCTTCATCTCTGCTCTTCCTCCCTCTACGCGGCATTCAGTCTTCAGTCCACTCCCTCGCTCTCTCGTATCGCTTTTACTCGTAGCGTAATTGAATTAAAGGGACTTACTCCTAGTTCATTTTGAAGGTAGGAGCTAGGCCTGCCGCGGTAGTCGGTGTTACCGGTGTTACGCGCAGGTCGGGCACACACCGATTACATTACGTACCCAACGCCCCCAGCGTCGTTTTGCTTTTTTTTTACAGAAAAAAAGAAAAAAGCGTTGTGTTATCAATACATAGTCGGACGACAGACACTACAAACTGAAAGTGAAAGTGTCTGCTCCATACGGAGTCTCAGCACAGAGTAGCAGGAGTCAGATCGCACGGGACGAGAGAGGGTTGACAGACAAGACGATGGTGGAGGATTTGGTGTCGAAGCGAAATGCACCTAAGCGCCTACCTGGCAATATTTCAGATTTAAACCCAATGCTATAAGGGAAGAATATTGTTAATGAGGTAATCGCCATGAGGAGGACGGAACGGTCACAGCCAGTGTGCGAGGCGGAGCAGCGTCGGGTGGAAACCTGTGGCCCCGCAGCGAAAGCTTGACCGGAGAGGCCAGACACACAGCCACCCGACGTTAAAGATCGTAGTAAGCGCGCTACACATATTGACCGTCATCTTTTCTTGTAAAATGTCCGGTGTAATCGGTAAAACCGGTGTTGTCACAAGTTTCTTAACCGGTGGGAAAATTTCCTCACCGTCACATCCCTAGTAGGAGCATCTCAACTAAGCTTGGAAAAGAATAAGCAGCCTTCCCGTGTCTCCCCGTCTCCCTCGCGCTCTCCTTTTTCCCTTACAGTAGGGTGATGAGAGCCCATTGGCGTCTGTCAAACTATCTGGCTGATTTTATAGCCGGCTTTCAATCACCTGCCTTGTAAAGAACAAGAACACATGTTCCCTATTGATCATCAATCAATGATCAATTAAGCAAGCCATTTGTCCAATTAGAGCAAAGGGTCCATCCAGACCATGGCTTATTTAGCTGTTTGATTGGAAGGGAGCGGAGGGAATGGATATGCTTGCATAATTGATCAGGACCAGGTCTTTAAACACTTATCTCATCGAAGTCAGATAGTGAGGCCATTCAGGTTGCTACTGTATCAAGGAAATCTGTTGCCTGTAACAGAGACCAAGTGGGTTTTATAGGTTTTAAATCACTGTGCTTGATACGAAGACGTTTGGTCGACAGCTTGCTCTATTTGTTGATAGATGGGACTGAGTGTTAGTTTGTTGGGCTGATGGGTCAACATCTGGTCCGTTAACGCGAATTCATTTTGACACCACTAATTTCTTTAACGCATTAACGCAACTAGCTAGAGAGAAGATTTAGGCCTCATATGAAACTAGAAAACCTAATCCATTCGTACCAGCCATGTCATACTAGCTTGTCGCGAAGGAGGCTAAATAACGCTCCAAACTTATGCTAAATTTTTGGCGAGGAAAAACTGCCATGGCCATTTTCGAAGGGATCCCTTGACCTCTGACCTCAAGATATGTGAATGAAAATGGGTTCTATGGGTACCCACGAGTCTCCCCTTTACAGACATGCCCACTTTACGATAATCACATGCAGTTTGGGGCAAGTCATAGTCAAGTCACTACACTGACACACTGACAGCTGTTGTTGCCTGTTGGGCTTGAGTTTGCCATGTTATGATTTGAGCATATTTTTTTATGCTAAATGCAGTCTCTGTGAGGGTTTCCGGACAATATTTGTCATTGTTTTGTGTTGTTACTTTATTTCCAATAATAAATATATACATATATTTGCATAAAGCAAGCATATTTTCCCACTCCCATGTTGATAGGAATATTAAATACTTATACACACAAATAAATACAAATCTCCCTTTAAGGTACATTTTGAACAGATAAAAAATGTGTGCAGAAATATGTTACATTAGATTTCACTTTAATTTGTCAGGCTTTTGACTTTAACCTCTTCCATCCGTTTTCTTATCATGTAAAATCAGTCTCTCAAACAAAGTCATTGGCTTTGAGCGTGTCGTTGGTCTAATTTGTCGCCTTGACGCTCTTGAGATGCAGTGGAAACCCAAATATGAATCAGCTGAAGGAAGTTTTATTTCCTCTTCCTTAGCTTCTGTGAATATTTGGTCATAAAGGCCCGTCGGACTCCTCTAGCCCCTGACTCACTCTTCCTCTCCCCCTACAGTTCTCACTACAGGGGGGGCGCTATTTCACCATTTTCACCTAACAATTCGAACCTCAAACCCTCTGAACCCTCTTCCTCCTCCTCCTCCTCCTCCTCCTCCTCCTCCTTCGCCTGCCACTTCTTTTGGTGGAGGGAGATTGTTTATTTGGGTCAAATAGTCAGTTATCTCAGGGAAAAGAAGAGGGGGCGTCTTCCACCCCGGCCATCCCCTTTTCCCAAATCCTCACCCTCCTTCTCTTTCTTTTCCACTTTTTTTTTTTCCACCCCCAGCCCCTCCATTTTGGTTTTCAGCCATTTAACCAGTCAGCAACAATCAGAGCTGACAGAGCGACGGGAAACAATCGAGGCGGGGTCACCGGAGGGGTGACCTCAGAGGGCTGGGGGGTAGGGATCGAAGGGAGGCCCTGGCGAAAAACCGCCACCCCAGTGCAGTGTCCCGCCTGGCTCTTTGTTGCAGTCGGCCAGTGAGAAAATGGGGACACTTTAACTCTCCTCTGCATCCACCTCTCTCCGACAACCCCTGCACTCTCTTTTCCTTCCCTATCGCCTTCTCATTTGCTCCCCTCACACTCTTTTCTTGTCCCTCTTTGTGCTGTGGCCCAGAGAGGGGGAACAGAGGGGGCAGAGAGTGATAAAGTGACTGACGGGCCACTTTTCCTCCCATTTTTTTCGTCTTCCCTTTCTCTCCGACAATGTCTGTGACTGCGTGACACTCGGGTTTCTGATTGACAGGGGGCGTGGAGGTGTGCGTGTGTGTGTTCAGGAGGGGGGGCAAAGTGACTGTGTGTCTCTGTGCATGTCTGTCTGGACGCTTTGTGGTGGGGGGGTTGTGGGACCAGAATGGGTGGGTGAGGGAGGAGGGTGGATGGTAGGATGGGAGAGTCGAGGGTAGGAAGTGTGAGGGTGAAGAGAGAAGGGGGAGGGGAAGGGGGAGGGGGAGGGGGGGGGGTCATCCACTCATTCTCTCACCCTCTCCGTGACAGTTTGGAGGTTTCACACTTAGCTGCCCCTGCATTTGTTTTGTCTGCGCGCCTCGACCAGGTTCCCACGTGAAAGTGCGCTCTCACTGTCCTCTCGCACTCATCTGACCGTTGGGCGTCACAGCAGTCAGAACCAGAGCTGAGACTGACAGCTGGGCCCAGGTCTGCAGACACCTCAGAGGGTCTCCCTCTGGTTCCCATGCTAGCGGCCCACTTGGTGACCTCATGAGTGTGTTTACTCGAGTCTGAAGGACTAATTACACTGCATGCCACTTTGTGGCTATGGCGTAATCACAAACGGAGTCTATTTTTCAAACCTGTTTTGCTGTTTAAATTGTCCCACATTTCAAACAAGACACTGAAAAATGTCTTTGAAAGCTTTTATCTAGAAAATGCATCATCTTGAAATGTTTATTATAATAAGGCAAAGCCTATAGCCTACTGCAGTAACACATTTCTTAAGGTGACATATTTAAAAAAAAAACATTCAGACAGTCTCAGGTTAGTGTGATGTCATGCTATTGTTGTAGTAATGTCTGGCGATTTGTTAGATAAATCACAGTCATTGTATGCATATTATTGCTTCATCTACTGGAAAATGTCAAACTCAGTTGAGTTCATTCCCTCCAAATATCAAACTAATACACTGATACGCATAATTAGAGGTCATGGGTTGGCAATTAAAACAGTATCCCTTGTTCTGACTGGGATCATCACAAATGTATGATAATTTAATAATTTTGCCACTGGTGTCATATATGGATGATTGATTAGAGATGGAGAGAAAGGGGAGAGAGATGGGTGTAGTCGAGTCGAAAGGAGGCAGAGTGGGAGGGAAGGTGGGAGGGAAATGAAGGGGGAGCGAGGGATGAATTAGTGACGGGACGGAGGGAGAACGAGAGGGAAGAAAGGAGAAGGGGGGGGGGGGGAAGCGGGAGCGCATTCCTGGGTGATTCAGCACGGTAGAGCAGCGTGAGGTTGCGGCGGCGAGTGGATGGACAGAGGGTGGGATGGATGGGAGGAGGCGGAGGAGGAGGAGGAGGGGTGACGGTGCTCCCCTCTAGCAAGTGCGTCGACAGGGACAGATGGCGTCCCTCGGCGGACAGAGTGAGTCCCAGTTTTCACCTGCGGCCCCATGGGAAAAATCCGCCTTCCTCACACATGCAGCCATACAAGAGGCCCTGGAATGCTCGTGCAACACTACAGCAAGATGAAGGATGTACTCGGAGGGGGGGGGGGGGGGTCGGGGGAAGGATGGAGACGGGAGGGAGGAAAGCAGAGAAGCGGGTCAAGGGAACAGCGATGTAGGATAGTCTGAGAAAACTTTAAGGGAGGAAATACGCAGAGTGGGAAAAAAGCATGAGGATTAGGAGGAAAGTAGAAATTGAAGGAAGATATAAAAGGAGGCAGTAAAAAAATCAATAAGGACAATGTTTGAAGAAAGGGAAGCAGCAGGGAAGCCTTCACACTGTGAAAACTATTTGACAGATACTTTCCGACAGACAGCGCAGCACCCATTCAGATGCCTCTCGCTCTCTCTCTCCCTTTCCTTCCCTCCCTCCTCGGCCGTCATCTCCTTTCTCCCCGCCTTGTTTTCTTTCCCCTTCTTGCCCAATCTCTCCCTCTCTCTCACTCCCTGACTGTTGGGTGATACAGATGGTGCTTTTGAGGACTGTGAATGGGGTCAGGCCGGGTCGGGAGGGGAGGGGGGCGCAAGGGAGGACCAGACAATAATGTAACGATTCGGCCGGCCCCCCGGACCAGCAGGGCCATGGAGGAGAGTGAAAGTAAACAATGGTCCGTCGCTGAGGGGGTCAGTGGGAGGGGAGAGGGGAGAGGGGAGAGGGGAAAGGGGTGTGCAGTGGGGGGGGGGGGGTCAGCCTCCCAGGGTCTTGACGCAAGCCGCCGTTGGGAGGGGGCCGAAATGTGTGGGTGTACGTGCACACAGGTTGGCTGCAGAGGGGCCAGGAGGTCACAAGGTAGCAGCTCTCCAGTGTTGGCATGTGGTCTACATTTGCAAGTCTGTGTTTTGGAAACTCATTACTGCTCCGATCCTTTAGCCTACTGCTTTTGTTGTCTGCAAGTCGTGCCTCAACATATTTTCTGCTAATAGATATTTAACAAATTCCCCTCTCCATGCACTGTAGCCACCACTAAGTTACGGCAAATTTACGCCAATTATAAGCTTCTAAAACCTGGAAATTTACAGTAATATTGAGTTTTTCAGTAACAGAAATCATATGGAAAATCTCTGACAAAACGTACTCTGAGGAGGAAGAAGAGTTGTTCTAAGGACAACTTACAGAAATACTGAATAGCTTCACTGAAGGAGTTGGGTGTTAGGTATTGTGGCTTTGCTCAAGGGCAGTAGTAGAAACCACTTGTCAGAAGTTGCCCTTGAGTAAGGCTGCAAGGGCAGTAGTTGTCCATAGTTGTTTAAGTGTCTTTTCTAACATATTCTCAGCACGTGCATGGTTCAAATATTAAACTGCAATACGGTTTGAGACTTTTTTTTTTTCCTGTCATTTTTCTTTTTGGCTTGTATTTATGTGTTTATAAGATTTCTAGTAGGGGTGGGGAAACTACTACTACATAGTCACCTATGTATCACGATTCTATTTTTTACGATTTTGAAATCAATTTTTTAATGCCAGAATCGATATATTTGCTTTATTTGAGTCTATGCGGAGGTAGAATGAAGTTACCGCTTTTATTGTTGTAGTCTGAGTAGCGCGACGTCATATCCATCCCGTATCCATCACTCAAAACGAACAGTAGCCGGGCGCAGGGAGCCGAAACGATTTAGTACAAAACGGCAGAGGGTTCGCGTGGATACGACCTGCACCCTCACATTTTAAATCTAAAGTGGTAAACACTACACATACAGTAAAGAATGGAAACACTTTGGGTTTCACACATTGACAGGAAAAGCAGAGCTAGACATCATGGCTAAAGCTGCATGCTAACTCTGTCATGGGCAGGTAATGTTATCGTATTGCGGTAATGTGCGGTCAAGCCAGCCGTCACTCTCTCATCTCTCTCATCTCCGTGGTCAAATCAGCCGACGCTACAACTGAAGAGCACCCATATACTAACATTTATGTTAAATGCATTCAAACGGCCCCGATGGAGCTGACTATGGATGTATCAAGAGAACGGAGCTGACGGGAGAGCTAGCGACGGACTTGGCGAAGTTAGCGGAAGTATAGACGTGTGACTATGTCCAGTTTTCAAAATAAGGTATAAACAAAGGGAACTGTATATACAAAATACATATATGTAAATAAAATTGATGGATTATATTCACCAGAAGTATAAAACATTACATATCCTTTAAAAATTGAAAAGAAAATACCACTAATTTCTGAGGGAAATGTCTTTAGTCTGTGATTTTTGGGTTGCTGGACATTTTTTTATAAATAATGCCTGAAAATAACTGATATATTTGACTTCATAACATCTCTGACTACATACATGCTGAAAATCAAACATTTTTACTGTATAATTTAGATATTTTCCTAAGTTTTCCCATGGTCTAGTGTTAATAAAATTAACAAAAATCGCAGTATATTGTAATATTGAATCGCAATACTTGTAGAATCGCAATACTTAAAAATCGCAGTACATAACGAATCGGCACCCAAGTATCGTGATAGTATCGAATTGGGAGATAGGTGTATCATCCCAGCCCTAATTTCTACTGATAATCGTTTTCTCTTGAAGTTGGGAAAACTGAAAAAATATTTTACTTACATTCAAGGCTTCATACTAGAAATTAAACCCCATTTTAAGTGGTTGCATTCAGGTCTGAAACCATTTTGTTCATCAGTTTCAGATCATTGTTCTAAAGGCTATAGTGGACTGTATAGGTTACCATCTGTGCACTGGCAGCATGTGCTGGAGTACAAATGAAGGGGAGAGTAGAGTGTGACAGTTGACACATGGCTAAGCAGGCCTAAAGATGCCCCATTGATCTAATTGACTGGAGAGGCAGGAATCAATGCTAGTGATCAGCAGGCCCCTGAAGTCCAATAATTTGCACAATGCCTTAACTTCTCCAGCTAACCAGATGCTGCTCTTTTTAGCTCTTACTGAAGGCGTTGTTTGACCTCAGTGGTACTGCTTCTGAGTGAAATGCAGTACTATCAACACTTTGTTAAATTAAGGGAGTAAATTGTGACCCAAGGCAAAATTCCGTAGCATAAACACTAAAACACTTTTCTATTTTCCTTTGCTTTGAGATCCGAACATGAAAGTCAAAATACACGTAATGACGAAACCTCAAAAACCTGAGAAACCAGACTCAGCACAAAGTCTTTTTTGTTTATTTCAGTTACCGTAAATTTGATGCACAAGCTCAGTTAATTTATGATTGAAGTTTAACAGATACGTTTCCTACAATCAATTCAAAAATCTTGTTGAAAATAAAATTATGTTTAAGTAACCTGGTTTAGCCCTTTACATGGTAACCTTCATCACCTCAGTCTTGTATTTTGTCAATCGGAGATGTCACTGATTAGTGGATCTCTGAACCTTAACAAATTCTGAGAAAAAAATTAAGGCTGTCAATCAATTAAAATATTTAATCGTGATTAATCGCGTGATTGTCCATAGTTAATCGCGATTAATCGCAAATTAATCACCCTTTTTTTATCTCTTCAAAAGGTACCTTAAAATGAGATTTGTCAAGTATTTAATACTCTTATCAACATGTGAGTGGGCCAATATGCTTCTTTATGCAAATAAATGTATATATTTATTATTGGAAATCAATTAACAACACGAAACAATGACAAATATTGTCCAGAAACCCTCACAGGTACTGCATCTAGCATAACAAATATGCTCAAATCATAACATGGCAAACTCAAGCCCAACAGGCAACAGCAGCTGTCTGTGTGTCAGTGTGCTGACTTGACTATGACTTGCTCAAAACTGCGTGTGATTATCATAAAGTGGGCATGTCTCTAAAGGGGAGACTCGTGGGTACCCATAGAACCCATTTTTATTTAGATATTTTGAGGTCAGAGCTCAAGGGATCCCTTTGAAAATGGTCATACCATACGCCAATTTTGCGTAAGTTTGGAGCGTTATTTAGCCTCCTTAGCGACAAGCTAGAATGACATGGTTGCTACCAATGGATTACCTTAGAAAAAAAACCCTAGGTTTTTTAGTTTCATATGATGCCAGTATCTTCAGTCTAGCTTTAACTGAGCCTGCTACAACCTCTGAAAGATGGACTAGCGGCCGGGCTAAATTGCAAGTTGCGTTAATGCGTTAAAGAAATTAGTGGCGTTAAAACAAATTAGCGCGTTATTATCTCGTTAACTTTGACAGCCCTAAAAAAAATACATATTTTGCATTAGAATTTCTGACTCATCTGTGTCTGTCACACAAACAAACTTCATACCACCTTAAAACACACTTAGACACACAGCCCATCTAGTTTCTCTCGTGGCTTTCCCTACTTTCCATCTGTGGCTTTTGACTGACAGCTGCTGAGAAGTGGAAAGGGACCCTCAGTGCAGGGATGAGAAGGCAGGCTGCAGGGGTCGAGTCCTCGGGCCCCGGGGGCTTGCCTCCTCCTCCACCTCTATTCCAGGCCGAGGGGCCCGCGCAGGGGCCGAGAGATGCTGATCGGAAACCCGCATTGTCTGTGAGGCCCCCGCATGTCAGAGCTAAAAGTCAAATAGTGTTGTGACATGTTGTGGGAAGTGAAAGTGACAAACACACACACGTACAGATGTCCTCTGGCAAGGTGTGCACAAATATTCTCATGGTTCGCCAATAGGTCTGTGATGTGCATTTGCATGAGACACATGAGCAGAGAGGCATTCACACTCAGATAAACACACACACACAAACTACAAACCACTCTATTACTGCCACTCTAATCTGTCCCTCAGCTCAAACAGAGCTGTCTGCAGTAAGAGACGGGACTTTTAAGGGATGATTGCCGGAGAATACGCTGACTTGTCTGCATTTGTGAGTGCGTGTGCATGTATGTATGTATGTCGGTGTGGTCGGATTTACCCATACCTGAGATGACTGCATTACATCGCCCGCAAGTCATGTTTAGCTGGTCCTTGTATAAAGAAATTGTTGTGTTTAGTGAATGTTTGCATTTAGGGATAGAGTTAGAGGAAGACTTAGGATAAATTCAGGGTTAATGGCTATTGATCAGACAAGGCCCATGTCCTTACATGTATAGCAAACTCACAAGTATCTCTTTACAGAATAGCTTTGCTTTTGTGTCTTTTCTTTGCCTTACTTTTTTTCTGTCAGCCTGTGTCTCTCTGTTTTTCAGCTGGTATACTCATTCAGTCTCATACAGACTAACAAACAGACATATGCATGGTAAAGTGACGGAACTGTAACTTTGGTTTTTGTTGTTGTTTTTATAGTGAATGTAAAGAGAAAGCAGTAAAGACCGACTCTACTTGAAAATGTAGACAAGAGCTGCAACATGTTTTATCATTGATGCATGCTTGTTGTATTAAAGCTGCAGTCGGTAACTTTGAGTTAATTTGATAAAAAGTTATTTTTATAAAACGGTCACTATATCCTGACAGTAGTGCATGAGAGATAATCTATGAAAAATATCATGTTCCTCTGCCTCCTCCTGGTGCTCCTAATGGCATTTTGCAAGATTTCACCGCGCCCGAAGGAAAACAACCAATCAGAGCAAAACAATCAATCAATGCTCGCGAAACTCGTGAACTCCGATCAAACCGTCAAACGGTCGGCAGCGCTGAACAGATGCAGTTACTGTAATGTTTACTGCTCGCCTCAAATGTTTCCAGAAACGTCTTGTAGTGTACTACAAGATTTTTCTGAAATCATTTGATGTGAGTAATAGTCATTACAGTAACAGAATATTGATTCATATTTGATCAGCGTTGCCTAGTTTGACCGTTTGATCGGAGTTTACGAGCTTAACGAGTTGTTAAATCGGTCTGTGAAATCTTGAATGCCATTAGGAGCACAGGAGGTCACCGAGGAACATGATTTTTTTCAGATTACCTGTCTCATGCACTACTGTCAGGACATAGTGACCGTTTTATAAAAATAACTTTTTATCATATTTGCTCAAAGTTACCGAGTTCAGCTTTAATGTTAAATTTGACTGTCGTTGACAGTTTTAAGATTATTATTTCACTTACAAAGGTCACAAAATTCTGGCATTTCTGTTATCCTGGGCCATTGTTTATAATATTGCATTGGTAATAGCAGGTAATAACCGGTTTTTAAATATACGGTATGGTGTAGGTCATAAACAACTTAAATATTCAGAATCATAACTCAACAAAATTAAAATGAAAGTCTCTTAGTTTCTGAAACTCAGATATTTATATATATAAAAAAGCTTTTTTCTCCTTCCAAATTTTACTGAGGAGTTTAGTGGAAAATGGAAGGGAGAAAATTAACATGATTTAACGTAATTTTGATATTCAATTCTCACAGGTTCAACCCTGCCCGGACAAGATACATAATCATTCAACTGCAGCACAATTAAACATTTATTTCTAAACTATGACATGTATTACTTTCCTTCAGTCACTCTTAAAACTGGCTGTAAAACAGTATCATTCCCTAAGAGGTGTAATCTTGTATCAGCGGGGCCCAGATATATGCATGAATATTGCAGGAGGGTGGTTGCAATGCAGCTGAGGCAGCAGTACAGAATCTGTGCACACCCAGTTAATCTCAGGAGGAAATAACAAGGGGACTTTCCACCACCTGGTGAAACAACTGAATAAATGACATTACCTCAACTACTTCTGGGTGCATTCAAGTCAGATGGGAAAGGTTCTCTCATTCATAGGTGAAGATCTGAGGAGGCTAGCAATCACCAACCAAGAGCCAACTGAGCCACAACGGTAACTAGCTGTGTAATTGTGTTAAACAACACATGCAGTCTTGTATATAACAAACTTTATTTCTTGCATACAAATAATTAAAAGCTCAAAAGCCAGAAAAGGAACATGCAGAAATCTTGTACACTAGCACACTGTCAGTAGCCGTGTTTCCATTCATGCATTTTTAAGTATTGCATTAGAAAAGCTGTATGGAAATGGCAAAATTCGATAAAAGTTCCTCAACTGCAAAAAAAGGTTTTTGCGCTCACTTGAGGTGGTTTTTGCCTTTATCAAAAAAGACGTTTGAATGCTTGTCTTCATCTCTGGACAGCATGAAACATGGTCAATACTAGCTGACATGAAAGAACAATTAAAACTTGCCCAATTCCTGAAACAAATTCCTGAAGACCTCTCTCTCCATTATTCTATTGTAGATGATGCATGACCAAGCCGACTTGTTTTGTTTCCGGTTCATAACCTCTACTTCTTCTACCCTCTTTACTGGCGGATTACAGCCATGCGTAGCCTATAGCGCCAACTTCTGACCAAACTACACTGTAGCCATCAAGCCGAGTTTATTCGCATTTCAAAAGTTCACTTAAAATTCGCTTAACTATTCGCTTTACTGTTGAATGGAAACACAGCTAGTGTCAAAACAATGATAATTCTGTTGCTAAAATAACCAGAAATATCAGTGTGATGTCAGCTAAAAACCCTTCGGTGAGAAAGTTGTCAAATAAAAGGCTCTTTCCATCCAAAATATCACAATTGAAATCCCGACAGTGTAGGCAGTAACAGGGAGAGTATTACTGAATAGTGCTCATCCAAAGTCCTTCTTTTCTAAATGATTCTAAACTAACAATGTATACCAGTAAAAATGACCTTTAAAGCAACTACAGACATCATAGCTTTTGAACACTGAAAATACATACCCAGAGTAAAAGTGTCCTTCGGTGTAGAATGTCCCAGATGTGGGTGGATGTGCAGAAAGGCCGTTGTGTTTGGAGAGAGTGGTGCCTGGACTCTCTCCATCAAGGAATTTAAAGACAGGTGTGGATATTGCTGTTACGTGTGCTATAACTTGTTACTTTTCCCAATCAACAAACGTTTAATTGAAGGCAAAAGCTCAGGTCTGTTTTGTTTTGTGGCAAATATCTTTTTGCTGTTGTACAAAAATGAGGACATAACTATTTGTTATTGGAATACATTTTTGCAGTTAATTGTGCCCATTGCTTTTCTCTGATTTAAGTGAGTCTAGGTTTCACCCTCAACTTTCTATTTAGATTTTGTTCATGTTAGAGTCCTTCGAAAACAAAAATGTAACCGGCCTCTTTATCCAGAGCTTCAAAGCCTGTCCCTCTCATTCACAGATGGAAAGCGTTCAACAGTCAGGCTCTGTACTGGAGTGAAAATCTTTCCTTAACCTTCAAATGTTGTGTCCTTCCATAAAATCAGGGGCTTGCAAGAGACAGATTAAACAGGAAATAATTGGAGCGCCTTGGTAGCCGAGTGGTTATAGCGCATGCCATTTAACTGTAACAGTTAACAGTTTCAGGGTCGATTACGGCCTTGGGACCTTTGTTGCATGTCATACACCTCTATGTCTCTCTCCCATTTCTACACTGTCTTCTGTCAAACAAAGGTGAAATGCCAAAAAAATCTTAAAAAAAGGTAACACTTTATTTGGATGGACCGCCTACAAATATTTTATAGAGTATTTGTAAGATTTCAACAGCTTATTAGTTGAGATTCAACAATTCAACTGTTTCACTTTGTCTGTAGATGTTTAACAGATTATCTAAAGACCTTTTCAAACTTGATAACAAAACCATTCTAAATGGGCCCCTTTGTATTTCCTGTTGCAGTGTTTGTTAATGCAGTAGCTGACAGGAAGTAAACAGGTTGTGTCCAAAATTCCATACTACCATGCCATTTAGTACGCTAAAACAGTGTGAGATATTTTAGTACGTCCAAAACCTTAGTATGAAACCAATATAACGCAAATTGCATACTATACTCAGATTCTGAATCTGAATCTGAATATGAACCTGAATCTATTTCCCATGAAATATTACAATATGTAAATGCTGGACAATATGGCAGCATAAATATCCTACAATGCAATGCGGTTGTGATGACAACGTTCATAACGGACAATTGCGGAATGCTCTGTAACGTCAATAACGCTTCAGTTTAAGTGTAAGTATAAGTATATTAAGTAAAAGATTCCACCTTGCTAGGCGTAGTATTTATTTTAAATTAGTTCAGATTTTAATTCTCACAAATCGTCGTTTTGGTCACATGAGGTTGTCACGGGTTACCATGGTTATTCTCTAATCAATGCGGCAGTGGCCGAGAGTGTTGGTGAAGCTCCAAAAAGGCTGGATCTTATACATCACACGATGCAACTCAATGCATCTATTCATTTGACCCTTCTTGCCTGGTGATGGCATACTTTTTTCATTGGCAGATTAGTACTCGTCATGACTTGTAAACTGAGTTTGATGGGCAAAATCAGTGGGGTTCTCTTTGAACCATATATCGTTTTTAAATGTTATTGTATTTTTATTTATTTGAACATATATAAACCCTCGGTAGGTTTAGTTGGTCATGTGGTTCTTGTCATCACCATGCCATTCAGCCACTCTCACAGTCATGCAGCACAATTCATTGCATGTTCATCTGTCTCTGTTTTCATGTGTTACCGTTGCAAAGTGCTTTGAAAAAGCATTGTTAGTTTTTTTGTTTATTTTTTTTGTCCCTGCCTTTGCTGGCACAGCAATTTCGCTTTTGCATTGTTCATGACTTGCAAAGATGAAATTACAGATAGTACCCCAAATGTAGCATAATGTAGTCAAACACTGTAAGACTTTGCATGAGTTTAGATCTAAACATTTTGGGACGTTATTACTCTGCATTATGACTTACCTCCTCATGCATGAAAGGACCAAACTCAAGAACTTGAAACATTTGTATTCTTGCTGTTTTCCTACTTCAGACGAAGTGGTGAGACTTATTTTACTGTGTACTAAACAAATTACCAGTTTTATCACCGTTTGTAAAAGACAATGACAATATACTCACGGATTCATGACATATGAAGACTGATCAGCTTAGCCAACAGCTGCTGCCTTGTAGTGGAGACGGCGTTATTATGTGCATGTGTTATGGACACCTGCAGGGCAAAGGAGAAGAGAGTGTCAGTCTAGACACTAGACTCATCCAAAGGAAGATGGAGGACAATTAGTCATGAGTTTTAGAACAAGTAGAGTTTTTTACAATTTGATTAGAGTGATAGATGGCAAGCGCATACTGTAACAATGATGAAACCAGTCAGATCTGTGAATTATGAAGGGTCTTTTCAATTATGCTGCTTGCCTTTGCTGACATGAACTACAATTTTACTGCTCTACAAGAGGGGGAATTTTGAAAGGCAAGAGATGGGAACATATAAACTCTTATCACACAGTTTTTTGACCCAAGTTGAGACCCAGACAGAGCGATGGGAAGGTACACATTCCTCCTGGAGCATTGGAATCAGGAAGAATGCCACAGACAATGGTGGGAGAGGTTGCATTTCCTAAAGCCTTTTTGAGAAGAAATCTCCCAGGATGGATGCCATCTTTAGCTACAGACTCTCAAGGGCTCACAATACAGCAGAGGAAGTGTTTGGCATTCTTTCTGCCAGATGCCAGGCCAGTCAAATGAAACCTGAGAAGGCTGACTCACCGGCTATGGCTGCCTGCATCCCTCTGTAACTGTCTAAAAACAAACATTGGCCAAAGAAGGCAAAGGCTCCACAAGGAAGCATGAAGAGAATCATGGAGCATCCCAACAGTGCTCGCCAGGAGAAAGCTTAGCAATTAGATCATATCAGAGGCAGGACAGTTGGCCATCGAGGACAGGACAGAAACAAATGTAAAAATGACATGTTGCCGTGTTACAGGGTGGTTATGTGCTAGACTGTTTATTTGCCAGGCACTGTAGCTGTCTGGGGTCTCCGCTGGTTGTCTCACAGTGATGACAAGACTCCAAGAAGTCACTGCAGGCTCACTGGCCAACAAATAGTCCAAGACATAACCCATGTAAAACCACAACATGTCGTTTTTACACTTGGCGTTCTGTATGGATTAAAAAAAAGAGATGCAACATGTCAATTAGTTAGTTTTAGAAGTCCTGATAGACATATTGTATTAGGCTAGCTGTTTCCCCCTGTTTCCAGTCTTTGTGCTAAGCTAAACCAATAGCTCCTTGTAGTAGCTTCAGATTTACCACACAGACAGTCGTATCCTCACATCTAACTCTTGAGGAGGTAAATAAATGTATTCTCCAAAATGTCAAATTATTCAACTATAAGTGACTCTGGCAAAGTTAATTTCTAAACAGCAAATACCAAATCTGTGGATGATTTTAAAAATGCAGACTACAGAAGGACAGTTGGCTACATAGCTTGAGGCTTGACCAAATTGGCTATCCTCCCAATCCTCAATACAGTTTTAGCCGTGCAGCGATTTACTTACTTGATTTCGATTCTCCAGCCATGCAGTTAAGTTTTTGTTTAGGTTCTTGTAAAAAAAAAATTTCAAATATCATTGACAAATAAAAGAAGCATAAAATTCCATTCATGCATTCACAGTTCAACTGTTTTTAACCAATAGCAGCATCTTAGCAATGTGTTAAAGCTGAGATAGAAACAAAGAAATGAATTTGTTTGATCCAAAGCACCAGTGTGGAGTACGACAGCGTATTAGGGACATTGTAGATGAAAAATAATTATATTACGGAGCTGAGGGAGGGGGTTAATATTCTGAGAAAAAATTCTGACTTTAATTCTGTGATTAAAGTCGTAAATTTAGGAGAAAACTAGAATTACCCCCTCACGGTTGGATGCCAAGTTGCAGTTTACATGCATGTCTGTAAATGTCATCACTTCATCATTTTATCCTGTTAGACATTTGTGTGTAATTGTCATAATATGCATATGAATTCTTGAGTTATGGCCAAAAACGTGTTTTGTGAGGTCACAGTGACGTTGACCTTTGACCTTCAAAATCTAATCAGTTCATCCTGGAGTCCAAGTGGAAGATTTTACCAAATTTGAAGAAATTCGCTTTAGGCGTTGCTGAGATATCACGAGTATGGGACAGATTTAAGGTAATAGTGACCTTGACCTTTGACCACCAAAATTTAATGAGTTCATCCTTGAGTCCAGGTGTGTGTTTGTACCAAATTTAAAGAAATTCCCTCAAGGCGTTCCTGATATCCGTGTTCACGAGAATGGACGGACAACCCGAAAACATAATGCCTCCAGCCGCGGCTGTCTCCGGCACAGAGACATTAAAACTTTGATATTCTCTGAGATTAATGTGTTAAATTTCCGAGAAAAAAACTGGAGTGCAAAACTGTGGCAATGACAGCCGCCATCTGAATTTGAATTTTGTTGCTCCTAAAGTAGTGTTATTATGGTAAGGATGGCCTCTGAGCAAGGCGAAGGTCCTGAAAGATACATATACGCATTTTCTTTCATGTAGAGGAGACTATTGTGTGTGTGCTATTTATGTTTCTCATGGCACTCCTCACTCACTTGCAGCACTGCATGTTAGGAATAGGTGTTACAGTTTGGTTCAAACATCCAGACCTCAGCCTTGCTTCACAATCCATGAACCACAGCCTCAACCCCAAAGCTACATTTTCCATGACCTTGTAATGCATCGGGTGAGAGCGAACTGTGTGATATGTTTGTATGATTTTATCTGCTGTATTGTGGTCAGACAGATCTTGGCAAACATCTAAACATGCTAGAGCAGTATGAGTTTACGGTTCCTGGAATGATCAAACAGTCTTCGTCTTAGCCAAAGCTCACGTGCAACATGTGGAGGGAAAAAATGAGAACCAAGGTGCCTTGCAGTCTGTATATCCTCAGTCAAGTTCTTCATCCCCTAGTTGAATCACCGTGCTTTTATATCAGTGTGATTGGCAGCCACGAGAGCCTTATGAACACCCGGCTCTGTCAAAAGGATGTACATCTCACAACCTGGTCTTTGTGGGGCTTTGCCCGGCAACAAGGCTGTGAGATGGAGAGAAAACTCTGTGGACAGATCCCACTCATTCTTCACCTCTCCAGTGCACCACAGAGGCTCATAGAGAGAGTGGCAGCAGTTTTGTGCATGTGTGTGCATATGTGAAGGTAGATTTTGTGTTTCTCCAGCATGTGATGGGGGATTGGTCTGTATAACGAGCAGATGTGTGTGTCTCCGCTTCTGCGTAAGCTGTGGTAGACATGTCGGGGATGTGAGAAGGTAGAGGTGCAGATGAAGGACACATGTGGGAGAAGGAGGGAAGCGACAGTGAGAGACAAAGTTGGTATCGGGGTTTATAATGGGGCACAGCAGACGCCGGGCCCTGGCCCTAATTGATCTCTGGGTAATGCAGAGGGCCCGGCCTCGGGGGCCACTGGAGGGGTCATTAGGATGCAAATATAACAGCGTGTTCCTCCTGCACACACCAGACAGACACACTGAAAAAGGAGGGAGTGACAGAAAGAAGAAGGACAGGGGAAACAGAGAAATGGGGTCTGCCTCTTTCTGTCATTCACCTTCTGATCTTTTTCTGTCCCCCGTATTGTATTCAACTTGCTGTATAATATAATGTAAGCTTTTCTATTTTCCTGATCTAAATATGCTGCTATGCCTTGACCAGCTCTCACTTAGAGATTCTTGCTCTCAATAACTGGCAGGAACTATGGGAATTGCAGATATGGCATTACAAGTGGATATTTGAATGCCAATGTCCTGCCATAGTCTTTTTATATTTTTGACTTTACAAATTTTTGAGATGTTGGATCAATAAAACTTTTATGGAGTAAGTATTTGATTACATAGGCTCCATGCCCTAAAATTACTGATTGATTATTATTGAAAAGGAATACCATGCAGGTGATGGAGAATTATAATATATTCTGTACATATATTGATATATTCAGAAATTTCAAACCAAAGGTTTTTTAATACACTGATACCTACCTGCAAAAAATACATGATGGCATTTAATTAAACAATTATTGAGTGGGCAACCTGATTTCTAAAATAAAAATGTACAATTTTGGAATCTAATTTCAAACATTGTTTTGGAGACGAAGATTTGTCATTTACTTTTATTGTGTTTAAACTAAGAAGCCAATCTTGTCCTCAAACAAACCTGGACCTCTGCCCTTTTCAGGATGCATGCTGGTTATCCAAATGCATGGTGCCCCGCCTCTTGTACACATGTCTCTCATTATTTGTCTTTTTCATGTCTCCATTTTTTTAAGACAAAAGCTGAGGATATCCGTGGCAGGGGTTGGCGGCTAGAGGCCAGCGAGAGTGGGGATCGTTTTTTCATTCTCCCTTAATTGACGTGAACAGTTCTTTTGACCCTAATTAGCGCTCTGTAATCTCTCATTTGCATATCACAAAGGCAACAGCATTTGCATATTTGTAAACGAGATGGGCCCTGCATCTGCATGCATTCCCTTGTTTCCTTGCCTTTCTTCTTTGCCCCTCGCCTTTCTCTCTGTCTCCCTCGCCATCTCCCTCTCTCCCTCTCTCCCTCTCGCATGGGTACAATGCCAGAAAGTGGCAGCGACAACATGGCAACATGCAGACAGGGACAAGAGGCAGGCACTGGTTGTTTGGCACGCGCCCTGGCACGGCCTCTGACAAGGAGAAAATGAGTCAAAAAGGAAGGGAAAGCAAGTTTGAAAGAGTTTGTGGGTGTAGGGAAGTTAGAGAGAATATGAGAGGAAACAGGAAAATGAGGGCGTAAAGGCCCGGACTCACCAAGCCGACATCAAAGAACAAGAGGCGAGGAAGGCCGACTGTTGCGTTGCCTCACGTCACCTTTGTCTTGGCCGACGAGTTGCATTTGAACACGCTGCAAAGACTACAGCCGACGGCCAGTTGGCACATACAGTACGTTCTGCGCCTGTATTTGTCATTCAAAAAGGGAAACCGAAAGACCGAGGACTGCGGATATACAAGCCGTTGTTATGATACGTACATGAAACAAAGCAGCGTTTGCCGACCATTTTAACACCCCTCTCACTCACCACTTAGCTTCATTCCAGATGGCCATGTCGTTGTGAAAATATCCGTCTATTGGAATGATCAGATGAGATTAAGACGAAAAATGAGAAGAGCCGTCTGTGTGTGCCCTCTTGACTTTACTCGTCGTCTTGCTTTCCTCACTTCGGTTTCTCTTCTCGTGCACTGATTCGCTTAAGATGAACAGCCAATCAGAGTGATTTCTCTCACCGACGAGCTGTAATGCTAATTCAACATGCTGAATCGTACAAAAAACCTCAGACGCGGGCAGACTAGAGCCGACGGTTTGGGACACATCGCAAAAACTAGCCCAACAGACGCTCACCGACGGCCCCCAAACTGTCCGATGGCCGACCGTACGCTTGGTGTTTCAGAGCCTTAAAGGACAAGCTAGTGAGAAGTATTATTGAGTTTTAGGCAGAGTGATCATAGAGAGAAACAGAGTGACAGACTGCTGTGGTACCCTTATACCACATGCAAATCACTGGCTCGGTATGTAGCCTGTGCCCATCAGTATTTTCAAGTTGTTGAAAATACCTCTAGCTAACATACATCTGTTCTCCTGGTACCTCTTCTCATCTGTCATTCTTACGCTACTCCCTCTCTGTGTTGTCACTCCCTCAAAGAAAAAGTGGTGCAACCAACCAAACAAACAAGCTAAAAAAGATGAAGTGCTCACAGACTGATGTTCACACTATCTCAGTGTCCTCATCTTCATTTCGCCTCTTTGTCTTCCCTGCCCTTTTAAAAAATGCTCTATCAACAGGAGTCTTCTCGCGTAGCCGTTTGCTTTGCAACACTCATTATTGGTAATCACTACCACTTAGTGCCAGTCGTTGTAAGTCACTATTGACGTCGTGGAAAACGGCCACATCAAATTGGCCGCTTGTCTTTCGCTCGCTCCTTTTAATTTCCGTGATGAATTCATCGCTTTTTCAAAATGTCTTACAAGGTTGTTGCATTTATCAAAAATGTCCGCATCTCAAGGTGACATCGAGGGACTCTTCCGGAAACCACATTTGGCCCACGTTGAGGGTATCTGTTACCTTTAAATGTTGCCAAATGTTTTTCAGTGAGATCCCTCGACGTCCTTCGCTATTCTCCAGTAATACCTGTATGATTTCACCTCTCAACATCACTTCTTTTGGCCATAACAGAGGCTGTGCCTACAGGTATACTGACTTCTCTTTCTCTCTCTCTCCCTCTGACCGCTCTCCTCCTCCCCTTGTCAGTCCTGACCCTAGCGACGCAGCGCTCTATTACTATGGTAATGGGGGCTAATTGAATGGCCGAGGTGTAATGGAGAAGACAACACAGCCTACATTATGATAAGGAGCCTAGACAATACCCCCACGTCCAGGGTCACCACTCGCCAATAAGGTGGGCTTAGAGGGGGATAGATGTCCTTCTTGCCTCCCTCATCCCCATCATCTCTCCTTGTGTTTGTTGCTGGCTGTCTCTCATTCTTTCCCACCCTCTCTTTACTCTTGAGGATACTGCCTGTGCAAGGCTTTGAATCTTAACCCCAGCGCTTATCATTCAGGATTGTCATGGAGTTATTTTGCAAGGTCAAGGTGTAGGCACAAATTTAGTGTGTTGGTAGATACAGTTGGTAGGAGATGTGTTGTCTCGTAGTGGGCGGGGAGGCGGAGATCCGCTCACGCAGGTATGATGAAAAATGTAATGGGGACGAATCGCTGTTTTCCATCCCGGCTGCGGCGAGGCCGGGGTGCTGGGGAAGTGAGCGGGCATTCATTTGCTCTCATTCTGCGGGTCCTCTAATGTATTCAACAGGGAAAAGGTACTCTGTCAAACGTGAAAGCGAGGGGGTCCGCTTGTATTTCCTTTTTTGCATACGTGAGATCATCTCCTGATTGCAGTGTTTTGGGACAATGTAGTTGTAAACACTGCGCTTTCACCATTTTGACGCTTTAAATATTCACATGGAATATAAACACCAGACACGCCATAAATGAAAGCGCTCGAATAAGCAACCGCATATTGCGGGGGAGGAATGAAACAAACATAAAATGCTGCAGCGAACTTTCACTTTTGAAATAGATATGATTTAGCAAGCAATTAGATCACCATTTAAATTGCAACTTTTAGGTTTGTGGTGGTCGACCATCTCTGGAAGAGCTGCAGAGATTAATGGTAATTTGGGTTCTTAAACAGCTTCCATTATGGTTTGCTCTGGCAAAGGAGAACAATATGGTTTTTCAGAGGTGTTTCTGTGAGGTGGACCCAAATTCACTTACTGAATAACATTAAAGAGGGAACGTGGAAGGGAGAAAGTGCTGCTCCCTTTGATTTTGTTTATGTTCTGGAAATTGCATCGCCTTTGCAATTAGCCTGGTGCGGTGTGTGAGTCTGTGTTTATGTGTACTTAAACAGATAAAAGAATTGGAGAGATCAGAGAAGGGGCTGTTTAAGTGTTGTGAGTGTTGTTAGACGCAGCCTCTACTTCCCGTTTACCAGCCGCATCAGCGACACTGGAGACACTATCGGGAACTACCACAGAGGAGGTTTTGAGTACTTTGCAAGGTGTTTATATGTCTGTCCGTCTGTTTGTGGACTGATTTTGTGACCGCAATAGCATCGCAACCGTGCCAGATGCAGCCACAAAACTTTACATGTGTGTAGTTGAGATCACAGTGAGTGCTGAGGTCGAAGATGGTTGCGGTCCGAGCAAGGGCGCCGAAAGCAGCGGGGTAGGAAGTGGGAAAGGGGCCATTGCGCCCCTGGCGTGATCCCATCACAAGATGGTCTATAGTCTCCTTTGTTTTTGTCAGATAACAAATGTTTTCCACCACCATCTTCTATTGTTACATTTACTGAACTTCCACATATGTTTTGTTTCTGCATGAAAGACCAGCCCGTTTTCATTCCCAGGGCGTCAAATACCGACACTTTGTCACGGCCACTGGCGTTCAATACCGCCGCACAAGGCACCCTTTAGCGCCAGTATGTGACGCACTGGGCTTTCCAACAATGTTAACCCATCCACGGCAATATTAAACGCACAGGGAAAGTGCTGTAGTGACCAGGGGTGTAAGAAAATATCAAAAAAATCTAATATTGCGATATTATGTTTTGTGATACTGTATCGATTCTCAAAAACACTGCATCCATTTTTAATTGATAGTTTACATGGAAAGATTAACTCAGTCAATACTTTATTTCATTTGCAAAGAGATGCGCCCTCTCAGTGTATGTGCCCTCTCAAAGTAGTGCTATGATGTTGGATTTTACTGGGACTGTGAGGATGCAGATCCCACTGTTCTGATTGCCGAAAGAAGTCAACTTTTTTTTACTCAGATTCTATGCAGATGGTGTTGTGTTCTTTAAACTATGACAGTTTTCCTAAGATTAGATTTAAAAATCGCAATATATCGCCTCGCCTACAGTATCACAATACATAGCAGTATATCGAATCGTAACCCCTGTATCATGATACGTATCGTATCGCCAGATTCTTGCCAATACCCAGCCCTAGTATAGTGACGTAGTTTAAAGAGAGAAAGAGACACACAGGACCGGCGGGACGGGAGGTGGATGGGTCCAGCAACACAAGGCTTTCATCCAGGAGGCCGCTGTTCGCGTCCGGTGTGTTACGTCGCACTTTCACTTTACAATCAGCTGCTCGTTCGTGTCCTGTGTTCACGTCAAGTCACATTTTCACTCTACTATTGTTTTAATTTTCAGCCTAACCATGTTGTTTTTTTCCTAATCTAAGTGGTTTTGTTGCCTAATCCTAAACAGTGTTTTTGTTTAATTCACAACATTAAACTCGTGTTTACAGCGCCCCGAGTTGGTAGGAGAAAGTGTTGGAAAAAGCTGTTAATATATGAGAGCAGCTTGAACTATAAAAATGATGTATAAATGGTATATTCTGAACTGCCGCTGTCATGTTCAAGGTGTCGGAGGCAACCGACATACCACAAGTTGATCATTGGTTTATCACAGTTTCTTCACTGTCCTGAATCCTCCACACACTAATCGAATGGGACATTCAGCAGCTAAACCAGGCCCATCATTGGAAGGTCTGACTGTTTTTGCCCTTGTTGGTATGCCACCAACGTTGGATTGTCAAAGGTCACCAGCTGTTTTAGTTCTTTTGTGCCCAGATGAACTCCTGACACATTACTCTTAAATTCTACCCCACAGCAATCATGTTTGGCTGCTGATTTTCACTCGTGTTTGACACAGTTGTGTGCAGAGTCATTTTTGCTTGCACTGATTGGTCAGCCACCTGCCATATCGGCCAGATTTCTCATCATTCCTCACAGTCAGACACTTCAACCTTATTTCCACATGGTTAAAAAATATAATTTTTCAGATAATGTCCCTGTGAATGTCTGAACTTCCTGGGATTGTATTTGTGTATCGGCTACAAGCACTCTCCATCGGCTAAATGCCTTTTCTTTCAGTGCTCTGCCTCACCGACTGAATTACTCCTAGAATCTACAACTGTTTACTCTCTTCCTCTCGACCTACTCCTCATCTCTCCTCCTCCCTCCTCACCCCCCAACGCCCTCTGCCAGTATGCCTCTCACCTTTAGCCACCCTCCGCACTTTGTTGATGTGAAACTCCCCGACCTGAGAGACCCGGCGGCCATGCATAAAACATGTCATACAGTGCTCGCGCTGCTACTCAGGGCTAACCACGTTTTCCTTTAGCATTTATACAAAGTGCTATCTTCTTTGACTTTTCAAACCCACAGAAAGAACTTTCAGAAGTTGGGCCCTGCTTTGGCTTTTAGAGCCTCGGAAGTCTCTTAGGTGAGCTGGAGAAAAGGAGTGTGAAATAATGACAGAGAGGTGGACAGAGGGTGGTTTCTTTTAAAAACAGACCTTCACAGACACACTGGGTCTGGTTCGAACCCCTGCTTGGTCTCGCCAGCAGGGTCAAGCGGGCTGCACTTCCCAATCTCAGCACTACCCCAGTGAGCAGAGCATCAGTGAGGAAAAACAGAGAAATAGAGAGAAAAAAAGGGACAGAGAGTGAAGGCAGAGAGAGATGAAGATGAGGAATGGAAAGAAGAGAGGGAGCCGGGAAGCCATTTGAAGCCATCTCCTGTCGGAGGTCTGGGCATCCTCCACCTCTCTCCTTCTCTCTCCACCTCCTCCTTCTCTTCATCGTGTTGTTGCTGTGTTTTCCACCCCTGCTGAGGGCCCACTCGCGCCCCCCTGCCTCAACCCCATATTGGATCTCAGTAGGCATTTTGTGCTTTTAAATGAATAGGCAAATGAGAAACAGGGTCCAATCGAAGGAGGGTGAGGGCGGGTAGGGGTAGAAGAGGGGGAAACGAGTAGCAGGGGAGCGGAGGCAATCGGGTCTCGGGGCGGAAACACAAGCCCCCACCCTTCACCCTAAACACTCCACACACACACTCACACACACATACACTCAAATGTCAGGGGTGGCTAAGAGCCTGGGGGAAGGCACCTCATTTCAATATGGCCTCCTGCCGGGCGCCCCTGATGCAGCGACCGGGAGACCCCCGCTCAGAGACCCACTGATCTGTGATAAAAGCTGCCCCTGCATCCTCATCATCCTCTTCCAACTTCAAAATCCAATTCCAACTCCTCCAAATTGCTTATCGGTCTTTTTTCTCTCGGTACACTGCATGCGCCTTCATGTACTAGGACACATTTGTTTGAGGTTATATTGTGCCTGATATTTGCTTCTTTAAATGCACCTGTAAAGGATAATTTCAGTTTATTAGGCCTACAACTTAATAGTTTTGGCTCTTTTTCTTGTTGGTAATAATAAAGTTGTACTCACCAAGTTAATTGCTTAGCTCTAGGAATGCTGTGACATTGCTAAAAAGAAGTCAGATGGGGCAAGTAATATGATTATGATACTTATACAGGTTTACAGGTTGTAATAAACCATGGTTGAAGTGGACAGAAAATAATGAAAATGTCCATCACAATTGCAGAGGTACCAAGGTGACGTTGGTGAAGATATTCTACTTACAATTATATAAAACAGAGGAAAAACCTTACATTGGAGAAGCTAGAATCAGAGAATGTTTGATATTTTTTGGTTAAGAAAAATGCCTGAATCGATGAATCGTTTATCAAACTAGTTGCCAGTAAATTTTCCTGTCTTTTATCTATTATCTACTTATCGACTCATCTTTTCAAGTTCAACTTAAGGTTCTTTATTCATCATATGCACAACAATACAAACAAAGCAGTCACTGGCTATGAAATTCTTGGGTCTCCTGTTCCCTTCAATAATACTCATTTATAATGTATGTATAAAAAAGGAAAATCACACAAGTAAAAGCAAAATGAGAATCAAAGACATAAAATGGTGCAAGTTAAAATATAGGGCTTAAATATAGACATACATAAATATAAAATAAGTAATGTCAATGTAAATTTGTGGAAGACAATATTTCAATGGATAAACTGAATATAAACAGGATGTAGTGTATGTATGCATGATGAGAAGTAATACATTTATGTACACAGAGGTGTAAACAGGAATGCAGATTGTACATAATGAGATGTAATATATATATATATATTAGGGCTGTCAAAGTTAACGAACCACGGTACCAACCATGTCATGCTACCATATCAGGAAGTACGCTAAACAACGCTCCAAACCTGTGCTAAATTTTGGCGAGGAAAAACTGTCATGGCCATTTTTAAAGGGGTCCCTGACCTCTGACCTCAAGATATGTGACTGAAAATGGGTTCTATGGGTACCCACGAGTCTCCCCTTTACAAACCTTCCTACTTTATGATAATCATAAAGCAGTTTTGGGACAAGTCATAGTCAAGTCAGCACACTGACACACTGACAGCTGTTGTTGCCTGTTAGGCTTGAGTTTGCCATGTTATGATTTGAGCACATTTTTATGCTAAATGCAGTACCTGTGAGGGTTTCTAGACAATATTTGTCATTGTTTTGTGTTCTTAATTGATTTCCAATAATAAATATATATGTACATTTGCATAAAGCAAGCATATTTCCCCACTCCCATGTTCATAAGAATATTAAATACTTGACAAATCTCCCTTTAAGGTACATTTTGAACAGTTAAAGAATTAAAATATTTAATATTTAATCGCAATTAATTGCACATTAATCGCAATTAATTATTTAAATCGATTGACAGCCTTAATACATATATAGAGCTACGGTGACCGTATAGTGATAAAGTGTCAAGTGATGAGCTCAGGAGTTCCAGAGTTCAGCAGTCTCATGATCTGTGGGATAGGCTTTGAAATTAATGTAACAAAGTAAATCTGCATTTCTTATTTTGCTGTTTGACAGACAGGAGAAGGGAGGAAATAACCAAAAGGATGTAAATTAATTTGTATTTGATATGTTGCTAACTAACTGTAGAAAGTTATCTGTTAATCTTGATATTTGACGTTTGTTTTAACTTTAGATCATCAATTATTTTATAAGAATGAGTTTCACTCATTGGTTCTCTGTGGCATGTAGTAAAGCTTATGTTAATGCTTATTTTGGAAAGAGGTAAAGCTTACATTAAAGCGATGACAAACGCGGTCACATATGCACAAACACGAGAAATGATGACAGAGGAAAGAGTGAAATAGACAACGACACAAAGGTTGAAGCAGCCTAGGTGAGCCGGGGCACCGCCGTGCACCCATGCCATGGTGGTTTGGTGGAGCCGGGACAGGGGTCTCCAATAAGGCCCGTTAAAATATTAATCCTTTCCCCTCCGAATGTGACACACACACTTGCATCAACACACACACAGAAGCTCCCACTGGCTCCCGCACCAAGCCTGCAGAGGGACCTGAAATATTAATGCACAAAGTAAATTAAAGCTGCAACAAAAAGAGATAGGGTTTTCTCTGTCTCTTCCTGTATATCTGACTGTCTATTCTTTATGACTGGGTGAGGGGGTGGCAGTCGGTGCAAGGGAGGGAAAAAAAAGAGGGAGTGGGTGGATGAAAAGAGGAGGGGAGGAGGTGAGGAAGGTGGGTGGCAGATAAAGAGACATGTCTAATGACTTAGGGCATAGAGAGGTTTGTGCTGTCACAGCTTTGGACCACGGTGATGAGCTGGACGACTTCACAACTCACAGAGCTAGGCGAGATAAGGAAAACTGAGAAGTAAGACGAGAAAGAGAGTGAAGACATGAAAATAATGGCATGAAGTAAGAAAACACTTGAAGGGAAACGAGAAAAAAAAGTTGGGGGAGAAGTCAAGAAAAGGGCGCGAGTTAGATCAGTATTATTTTGAAAGGGTCTGGGGTCATGGTTGCTAGAGTTGAGAAAGAGAATGAATAGACACGGGCTTGTTTGCATGGTTATGCATAACATAGCTTGTTTGTGAATGTTGGCGCTAAGTTTTGCCCTCCTGCCTGTAATAGAGCCGCGTGGTGAGACGGGTGAAAAGGCGGCAGCGACCTTGGATCCCCCCCCAGACTGCCCCTGACCCCTTCCACTTTAACTGGCAGCTCATCACACTTCTACAGTAAGTCTGAGAGACTTATGTTCACACACACACCTGCACAGAGGTACATACACACTCAGAAACAAAGAATCTACAAGGCTGATCAAAGAAGACACTTTTCTCTGATACACATAAACCTAAACACACTCATCTTCTTTCACTCACAATGTTTTCTGTCTCTCAAACACACACACCCACCCACACACACACACACACACACACACACACACCCACCATGGCCTCCGTTCTTTCTGTGCATTTCCATATTTGCTTGCTTGTACAGTATCAGCTAATCAAACATTACAAAATATACCAATTTTCAAACATGTTCACGCAGCACAAAGACTCATCCTAAAAAGCTTCAAATTGCCACCTGATCAAACACTCGCATATAGACATTGATACGATCCATAAATCTTCCTCTGCCTCATTCTCTTTTACACACACACACACACACACACACACACACACACACACACACACACACACACACACACACACACACACATAGAGGCAGCACAGACTTTATCTCCACCATCAATTTCTCCTTTCTGCATATGGCTGGAGCTGCTTATGCATGTGCCGCGGAGCTGTACTTTATCAAAGGACCCGTCCTGGGCTCGGGGCCATGCATTATTAAACACAAGCACCACACACACTAACTAGTAAAGGGCTTGTTGCAGGGCCTGGCCGGACAGGTACACACACACACACACACACACACACACACACACACACACACACACACACACACACACACACACTGCAGTATTTGCAAACACCATAGACCAGGTGATAGAGGGCAGACACCACTGGAGCTTATTCAGAAATTCAGTCAGACACACAGAACTTAGCACACACTCATACGCAAATATGTACCTACAGTATAATATGAACGCAGGCTCTGCAGGAAGCACATGCTGCCATCATGGAGGTACTGCTGAACTGTCTGTACATAAATGATGGCTAAGTATAATGGCTGGATATAATGGCTATTGTATAATACTATCTCGGCCATGGAAAATAAGTACATTCACTTAAGTGTGGTGCTTAGGTACGCTCTGAAGTACTACTTGAGTATTTCTCCATTTTATACAACTTTATACTTTTTTATAGTATGTAAACGAGTTAAAATTAGCTTCCCCTCAACCATCTCAACCCGCTACAGCATAAAAATGGCCAACGTGTCCTCATGCAATGGTTCATATGATATCTTACGAAAAATTATTCCTCATTTTTCGTGCGTTTTCCTATGAATGTCCATAAAACATGTGACGCACATGTCAATATCCGCTCCAGTCTTTTCAAAATAAACTTCCCTCACAGGAAACAACTTGGTTGGGTTTAGGTAACAAAACTACTTAGGTTTAGGAAAACATCATGGTTTAGATTACAATAACTCCGGAAGTGGTGTAACTGAAGTACAGAAGTTACGTGAGAAATAAATCAACGTCGACTGCTGGTTTCACACAGGGTACGAACACCAGTCTCCTGAGCAAAAGTCCAAAGTTGACCCACCCATCCCTACACGGCATTTGTCGCTCTTTATACTTCCTAATTCACAACTACGTGGATTACATACGAATTGATTTCATGGGATGTACACAAATTACAGTGCATTAATTTGTGTACGTATAGCTACGAATGGTGTATGAGAGCAGCCTGAAATGGTACTTACATACACGTTATTGTATAAGTAGTAATAATGCATACTAAGATATGTATTATTCCTGTTGTACTGTAAACATTGGTGTTTTGTCTTATGATCTCATAGGGGATGGACTATGAGATACAACCCAATAAGTACTTTTATTTTTATATTTGAGTACATTTACTGATACTTATGTACAATTTTATTTTTGACTGCAAGACCATACTTTTTAGTATTTTTGCATTTTACTACTTTCTACTTAAACATCTGATTACGTTTTCTGCCTTCTTTTACTGGTGAAAGCAAAGCCAACATTCCCTACAGTTTGGACACCCCCGCTTGCTGTAGCCTACCATGAGCAGCTGTGATTAAAGCCCATGATGCAACATGGCATGAATAATAAGAGGACATTAAGAGGCTTTATGTCACAAAACCTTCTATAGATCTTTACATATACACATAAAAACACACACGAGCGCCGAGATGCACATGTTCACACACACATGTTCAGCCTGTGTGCTGAGTCTGGGCACACCAGGGTAATATACCCTGTCACGCTGCAGAAAGTGAATTTGACAAATTGAGCCTCAAGTGTTTGGTACACTGAGCTTTGGATCTGAAGTACTTTTTAAAAAAATATATCCCTTCCAGTCTCTGCTATGGAATAAAAAAGAGAATCCTTTGTTCCAAAACACAGCATGGATTTGTCAAATGGTACGATTTTGAAATGTATGGTACACAAGTGCGTCTTCACGAATGAAATGCTGCTTGCACAGTAGAAATTCTTATGACACAGACATGCTCTGGTCTCTGCCTTTGGATTAAATGCTTGATGAATTTTTCCACTAATGGCAGAATACGTAGACAAGAAACCAAGGCTGTGCTGGCCATTACCGCATGCTTGCATCAGCCATTTATTACAGCCCGTTAACACTGTAATATAGTGTGATGTGTGCCTCTTTCTCTCACAGGTGTGAGAGTCAGCCAAGGTAACCAGCTGCTGGGTCGCCCCCTATCTCACCTCTCTCACCCCCTCTGTCTGAAAGAAACTGGAACACTTACAGCGTTAGTGGCAGGAAGTACCACAGGTGTATGTGTGTCTGTGTGTGTGTTGCCATAACATACCCAGCCTCACCCAAACACTGACATGCCTAGCAGGTGTGTGAGGAGGTTTTTGTGATCTTGGAGACCTTTCAAAGTTTGATACACTGTGATTGGAATTTGATTTATTGCTAGATTGGTTTTTATATCAGTTGGAAGGAAGACTGCTTGGCATCCATCATAGCACAAGAAGAGTTTCAACAAAGTATGAAAGCCCATTGAAATAGTAATCATGAAAGGAAAATTCCCCTTTTTCCCCTTTTTACCCCTTTTTATCCCCCATTGGTAGGAGTTCAAAAGGTCAAGGAACACTTGCGGTCGCACACACTTTCTGTTCTAATTTGGAACTGAAGGAAAACTTACAAACTACAACCTAAATCTTAAAAAGTTACTCACGAAGTGTATTAAGTTACCTTTTACTTATCACTCCTTTAAAAAGTAACAATATTACTTTACTTATTGCTGGGTATCAAAAGTAATTAGTTACGTTACTCGTTATATTACTATATTACTTTTGCTTATCCTCTACACACATCAGACTGGTCGGTTATAACTCGATATTCTGCTTTTGTATGAAGGCGACATCCGGTTACCAGGGCGCATCACAGCCTTTCCAACTATGAGACCAGTGATGTGACTTGCCGAGAGAATATTTAATAATCACCACACCTGCTGATCTATATTCACATTCACACAGTCTTTTTGCACGTTGCGCCGCTGCACATACAGTACATGAACCAAAATAGAAAGTGCGCATGGAGACACCCACACAGTCCGTGCGCCTAAAAGACCTAACACCTTGCGCTTGGCATTTATTATTCAAATTTCAACTGAGGGTGCAAAATATTAAGCTGAAGGTGCAATGCATGCTTTTGCACCCTCGTAGAGCCGGGCCTGACTCTTCCTCTCCCTCAGGGCACGGTCACACATGCGCCTGAGGCGATATTTGCCACAGTTCACCACAGTTCAACTCGATGCGAAGATGCATACTGACCTGCCGTGCGTTCACGTCATCGTATCCGGGCCAAGACTTCCTTTCCCGTGCGCTGCTCATTGTTTGCAGTCCAATTAGCAACTTGTGATGCGGGACCGGAGTTGGAGTTGAGAGACGACGTGTACGACCAGATTGTTCCACAAGTAGCAAGTTTACAAGCTCATTTTAAACCAATAAAAAGCGAAATCATTGTCAGACGATAGCCGGTGGGTTCTCCGATTGCAATTCGGCCAATCTCTTTTGCTCTCCACACTGACTGTTTACCTGCATTCAACCTAAGCCTGCTCCAACGTGATTGGTCAATACTACTCGGACTACAAACGGAAACCAGAACGCTTCCGATTCCAAAATCTTGTCCCGTTGCCTTCAGATTCTACATGTGAATGCACAATCTGTCTATAGAGATAAAAAAAAAAAATACCCTGAATTTTCCTTTAAGCATTTTAAAAATGCAGTATTCCTGCCATTGTCCTGTGCATGTCGTTTATGAGAGAGTGATGAGTTGTATTCGAGAGGTGAGTTTAAAACTTCAAATATAGTGTTGTATATCCAGCCTTCATTCAGTAGAAAAGAAGTTTGTATTTTCTATATGTGTGGCTGTTTTTGAGGTGCATTGATATACTGTATCTCTTTAACCTGCAGAAATGACAGACACTCAGCTCCTGTCACAGACGTATCTTCTCTGCACCCAATGTTTTGTTGTACGGCATCATAAAGGGCTGTGGGTTGCATTAATATTTAGGACATTGCTAGCACCGTAACAGGAAGTGTTAGGTATACTGATGAGCTCATATTGTCTGCATTCAACTCTGACCCTCGCAGCACAGACAGCAGAGAAGGTGGTGCACAGTAGAGACCAGTATGTATCGGTCATCAAGGTGACTGGGGCGCAGAGAGGGCGGCGGATGACCGCTGTGTTCTCCACCCCCGCATGTCTGTCACGCCTCCGACCGCCGTCGAGACCGTAGCCTTTGCAAATGAGGAGCAGGGCAGCGATGGACACAATGCATGTTTATTCAGGAAGTGAACTGAGTGGAAGGGTTTCTAAACCCTGCCATGTTCAAGAATGAGTTGTAGACATTTTGTTGTGTCCCGCCACAACAGGAGCATTTACAAGGATACGCTGTAGGTTATGACCCAAAATGAGATCAGTGTCCTCGACTGCAAAGTCAAAGAGAGCAGGAACACGGAGGAGTTGATAGGAATCACTTGCTTTCTTTATCAAACCACATCTTGAACTACTTTAGATGGTTTGAACTGAACACACCAAGTACGGTTCACAGAGGTTGTAAGATTTGGCATTCATTCATTGTTTGTAGCTGTTAGGCAAGGGCTGGACTGCTGGGATGCGTCTGTGACCTGTGGCATCATGTAATGTGTTTGACAAGCATTTCCGCCCTGCGAGGCCCAGCATGGCGTGCTGTTGCCAGCTTTGGCTCATCCCTATCTGGGGTGATGCTGGCTGAGTTTCCTCTCTAGATCCCGTGCCAAATTCTCTCCACCAGCTCTATTTGCTTTGAATAATGTAATCGGATGGGTTATTACCTCGAGCATTTATGCCGTCTTGAATGTTAAGAGATGATAAAAAGCACATATTGATAGTGTTTTCATAGTTTTTTGGGGGATAATTGTTTTCAAGGTGTCTCTCGGCAGTCACAGCTCACGGGTGACAAGCTGGAAGAGCAGTCTAGCACATTCGGTCTGCCTCATTGCACCCGCGCCCAGCCGCAACATGCTTGCTTACCCCAACAAAATGAAAAATCAATACATGTCTCCCATCTCCCCCATCTTTTGCAGGACAATTGACCCTGACACCATGATCTCTCAGTGTGAGTGATATTATTTCCACTAGGTTGGGCAAGAGGTAAGAGACACATTTTTCAATAGGCAAGCAGGACACCTCTGAAAGCATCTTCCTGCCAACGGCCAATAAAGTCAAGTGCAGGCTATCGAACAAATAAATAGTCGTGGCAGGTTTAGGGTCTTTAAGGGCTTGATACAAATCCACGGCATTTTTACTGGTAGAAGTAGAAATGTAACACAAGTAAACATCTTAGTCTCAACTTTTTCTCCTGTTACTGTGGAAAGAACAAAAAAATTAACATTTCTGCAAATTAAAACATAACTTCATCTATAAATTAGAGATACAGTTAGGATCTACAGTTTAGTGATTATATTATTTTAGCCTTACTAATCTGTAATGCTGCCTCAGGCTGGGCAGTATTTTAAGTATGGACGGTAACAATGGCAACAAGTGAGAGTTTTTTTTAATCAGCGATATTTAGAAATTTCATATTTGCATATAAGACCAGGCAAATCTCAGTACCCACCAAAAAAAAAAAACATGCATCAACATCAACAACCTCTTCTTCTTCTCAGATGCAGCTCTATTTTGGTTTTCTTCTGGATTCGGTTACATTCCTCCCGTTTTTTTCCCAACATGCCATAACTCAGAGTCGGGGACACAGACTTCCTGCTGAGGTGTCGCGCTTTGAGCTCTCTCAAACACGGCCAGGTTTTAATGTATTAAAATACACTCTGTCAGCACATTTCCGAAATTATGGGCTAGATTAAACGGCAACTTTGACCCACCTGTCAGAAGATACAAGCTTTTTTGCTGAGAGAGATTAATGCTTTGCTCTAACATTTTCTCCTGAACCCCCCTGAATGTTAATCAGAGCCCAAGAGCAGCAGTAGGGAGATTGGTCATTAGGTGAGGTGGAACGCATTGATTTTTAATTTTGACATGCAAATTTGTTTGCCACCCTATTTGTACAGTAAGCTGACCTGCTTGCGTTCTTCTCAGCACTTCTCGGCATCATGGGATACTTTGTTTCAAAGTGAGTGATTAGTTTACTTTCCTGGCAAGTTGTGTGAAAGTATGAGACTAGTGGAAGCTGCGCTTTGCTTTTTCCTCTTTCCAAAGAGATTTCAAGCTTGACGTGGCTCGACTTTATATCCTTACAACATAATCTGCACTATATTTATGGTGACGTTTGTGGAGATAAATCTATTCCACTACATTCTAAGGTTAAAATTTACAATACAATTTTAAGGCTAAAATGTTCAGGTAGTGCAAAATATGGCACTTGATACACATTACTTCATGATAACGAATTAACAAAACAAAAAATTCACAAATCTCACAAAACTGAAATCTCAAGATTTCACAAAAGAAATTTAAGAAACAGAACATTTCACAGATCAAACGAAAAGCTCTGCAAAAAAAATATGAATTTCCACCAAATTAATCAGAAAAAAACAACATATGACATTTCATAAAGTCATTTATTTTATTTGTTAAATGTTGTAGTGTAATTTGATCATTTTGGTACATGCTGCCTTTTAACACAGACCTGCGGAGAAACAGCATAACGTGTATGTGTATCTTCTTGTAAAAATATTTGAAAGATGAAACTCTACATGTAGATTTTCATTTCAGATAAGGAATTGTTTTGAGCTTTTTGTCATTAAACTGATTGAAAAAGCTGATTGACCAACCAAAGTCTACAAAAAGGTTTTATTACAGTATGTCATCATCAAATTGTTAAACCTAACCTATAGGTCATTGCAGCAATTAATACAATATGATTTTGCATTATTCTTAAGAGCAAAGTGTGACAAAACCAGAGTTATACAAAGTCATGTTATAAATACATATTTATGATGCCATCAGATAAAACTGTGAACCCCACATATTTACAAAAGATCCTTAAAGGGGAACTTCTGTATTTTTCAACATGGACCCTATTTTCCCATGATTTCGTGTCTAAGTGACTAATAGGGACAATGATTTCTGAAATTGGTCCAATATTGAGGGAGAGCGCTGTTGACAGCAGCTGCTCAAAGGCTGCAATATGGTGCTATTGGGGCAAGCTGGCACCGTCATTTACGTCCACTAAAATTGCTTGTTTTTGCCATGACAGGCTCTGATTGTTATTATAAGTGTCTGACAACATTATGGAAAGAGTCTCGCTCAAGGAGAAGTCTCGTTCTGAAATCTGGCGAGGTGACGTGTTGCCGGAAGACAATGGTGGAATAGTGGAATACATCCATGGTGGAAACATGAGTCGGGCAGAGTTTGTTGTGTTGGAGTACAGAAAGCGTAGCTTAATGTTAACCAAAAGATGTTCAATGTCATGGCTTACATGAGTGATTGTGGAAATCATCTAAATCATCATCAATGTGGATGATGTCTTTGAATTCGATGGCCGCCTGTATTTATTTGAGCCAGAGTATACAGTTGAAGAGCTCCTACGAGTGGACGAGGAGAGAGAGAGAGGGCCTGTCAGTGGCAAAAACAAACACTTTTACTGGACGTTAATGTTACATTGGTGCTGCTCTCTTGCCTTTGCAGCTTGTTGGAGCGTACTCCCTCAAAACTGGATCAATTCAAAACTTGTTATCCCAATTAGTCACTTAGACACAAAAACATAGGAAAATAGGGTCCAGGTTTGAAAATGCCGAAGTTACCCTTGAAACAACAACCCTTTTGTGAGAGGAGTGACTGACAGACAAGAAAGACCGCGGAGGAAGTCATTAGGTCACAAACCTAACCTTACACCTCAACAGGTCATTCATTGCCTTCGCAACTTCCTGAAACATGTGGACAGCGATCGATGCGGGCTGAGGAGGTGGCCATGTTTCTGACCTCTAATCCCCACCTCCTTAACAGGACCGAGAAACAGGCCTGGAGGCAAGCAGGGATCAGGCCCCTTAGGAGGAGCGTACCAGTGAGAGGAATAAACAAGACCACAGAGGGAAGGAAACACACAACGTTAGCAGTGTGGAGGGGAGGGAGAGGCGGCGTAAAGGGATGTTATATGGATGAGAATGGGTTATACCTGAGGCTCAGCTCCAATTGATCCATTCACCTCCCCTCACACCTCTGGCTTCACTCCTACTGTCTCTGCAAAACACCTGCTCGGTGCAAGTTTTGTCTTTGACTTTCCTCAACACTGACCTCCTCATATACATCTGTTTGACTGACCTGTGTCACTCCCACCGTTGGAGGATTATCTGAAGGGTTGCGGGGTCACTGATTTGTATTGGTGCCTCCTTTACCTTGCACTACTCCTTCTCACTTCCCCCGTGAGCCTCCGCTTGCTTCACTGCACAGCCGAGTCGCGGCAGCAGCAGCGCATCTCCGCCTGCCACTGTGATCGTTGCTCCGAAGCGTGTTAGCCATATCAGGGAGGCAGATAACTCACAAAACCCGCACTCTGTCGGGGCGAGTCGCAAATTTAGCTCAGCAGGCAAGAGCGCCCGTGGCACTGTCAGGCGGAATTAGAAAAAATTAAGACATCCATCCCAGAGACATCCAGCAGAAAGATAGAAACAGAGACAGGCACCAGTAGATTGACATATTTGCCACATATTCATTTGAGCGTGTTCATGGGAGCACGGGCGGTGTCAGTGACAGCACTTTCTCACCTCAGTGACAGTGAAAAATCCGGCTGTGATCAGTGCGGTGGAAGGCGCAGCATGGCGGAGTTGGATTAGCTATGATAATATGATGACAGTAATTGAGCTTGTCATAATTGCTCAATCACTGAGCCTTTCCCCGGGGTCTGAGAGGCAACTGTTAGCGCTGTACAAGCCTTCATTATAGGGATCTGATATCAGGATAATTCACTTACAGTAGGACGACTGGCACTGTGATCATTTGGTGTGCGCTACCAGATTAGCTCACTAAAGAACTGGGATGAAATAATCTGAACTGTGGCATGTGATTTATTGAATTAACTTTAACATACATTGGTGAACAATGGACTGGCCTAATGAATGATCTTTTTTTATATAATTTGTGTTTAATATTGTGCCCTCTTCATGCGCATTATGTAGGTTTGTTCATCTAAATACTTGCTGTGAAATACTACCAGGGCTGTCAGTTGTTTAAAATATTTAATCACAATTAATCACATGATTGTCTGAAGTTAATCGTGATCGCAAATTAATCACACATTTTTTATCTTTTAAAATGTACCTTAAAGGGAGAATTTTTATGAACATGGCAGTGGGCAAATATGCTTGCTGTATGCAAATGTATGTATATATTTATTATTGGAAATCAATAAACAACAAAAAACCATGACAAATATTGTCCAGAAACCCTCACAGGTGCTTCATTTAGCATAAGAAAATACGCTCAAATCATAACATGGCACACTCAAGCCCAACAGGCAACAACAGCTGTCAGTGTGTCAGTGTGCTGACTTGACTATGACTTAACCCAAACTGCATGTGATTATCATAAAGTGGGCATGACTGTAAAGGGGAGACTCGTGGGTACCCATAGAACCCATTTTCATTCACATATCTTGAGGCCAGAGGTCAAGGGACCCCTTTGAAAATGGCCATGCCAGTTTTATCTCAGCAAAATTTTGCGCAAGTTTGGAGCGTTATTTAGCCTCCTTTGCGACAAGCTAGTCTGACATGGTTGGTAGGCAGGTTTTGATGTTTGACATGATGCCAGTATCTTCACTCTAGCTTTAAAACTGAGCCTGCTACAACCTAAAAATTGCAAGTTGCGTTAATGGCGTTTAAATGAATTTATGTTAACGCGTTATTAACTTTGACAGCCCTAAATACTACATAGAGTTGATAAGCTAATGTACTGTGGTCACCAGTGAAACCTCCATAGAAGTGGGAAGATTTTCAGTGTTGATTGACTCGATAACAACCAGAGGGCCATAAACAAGCACATCACAAAGCCCCCAGCTCTCACTGTCCCTCATAGACAAAGACGAGGACGAGAGCGAGGGCAGGAGGGATGAAAGGAGGGAGGGAGGGAGGGAGGGAGAGAAATATTGGGACAGAGAGGTGGCGGCGACAGGACCACCTCACGGCGGAATTTACTGTCAGATTTTCTCCACAAGAATCTGGACCAAAAAAAAACCCTCGCCACGAACGAGAGGACGGAGAAGAGGGAAAAAAAAGAGGGAAATTGGAAAAAACAGCTGAGGGTGTAAATAATTCATGCAGACAATATGACTTTTTTATGTAAATTCAGTGCATTAACCCTCTATTATAATGATGGACGACAGATACGGGTGATGTTTCCTTGGTAAGAGCTAATGGATGACCATCATAAATTCACTGCACATTTTATTGTGTTGCCGGGAAAATTGTGCCTGCAGGCAACGTTGTTTACTTTTATGTCAGGGAGGAGGAGAAAAATCCCGCCGTCTTCAAAAGGAGAGAAGGGAAAAGAGAATGGGGAGTAAAAATAATGGGGCCCACACAGAGCGCCTTGTTCCGTACCTTCTGCCATGTTCGGAGCAAGCGATCCCCCAACTGCCTCGGTGTGTGTTCTTCCTCCTGCTCATCCCTCTGCCTCCTCTTCTTCCTCCCCTCCAGCGCTGTCTTCCTCAGAGAACAGCGGGGTCTAGTCGCATTAGCAGCGCTGCACTCCTCCACATCGCTCCGATTACAGATTACTCACTTTTGCCGCCGCTGCTAGACTTGAAATTTGGGGAGGTAGAGAGGACATCATTTTTCATTACTGCCTTCTGTGAGCAACACGATACTCGCCGGGCACAAGTGCTGCATGTGGCATCAGTTTTCATAAAAGAAAACGCTTTTTTGAGTACTGATCCATAAAAATACAGTTGCAGCCATCAGTAGATCAAAACGCATAATTGATTAGCTTAAAATCGAGTGACACTGGATGGTTTTTAACTTTGACTTTGAAGCAAATAAGTGTGCGGCTAACAGACTTTCTCTTGCCACTTTAGTTGTTCACTATTGATGAAAGGAAGAGAGCTGCACAGGCCTGATCAACGCCTGGTTAGCAAGTCTATCATTCCCCTTTCTGCCTCGTAGGCTGCCCCCAGGCCCTGCTCAAATCAACACCCTGCCCTCCCTCTCTCGCTGCTTCTCACTCTCTCTTTTCCCTTTCCTCCTCCTCCATCCCTCCTCCCTCGTCCCCCTCTCCTCCAAACCTTCCCTCCATCTCTGATTTATCTTGTAATATTGGCTCCCTAATTAACACTAGAACCGTATGTCTCATGTGTCTTGTTTTGGGTGGATTTTAGCATACTAACCCCCCAACCTCCCAATCCTTCTCTCTTCTCCCCGAGTCTGTTCGATAGAGTGGGCTTGCTTGGAGCAAATGATTAACAACCAAAGGGAAAAGCTAGCATACACTTGATAGTCTTAGTGTAGCTTTCAAAGAAATGTACATCCAAAAATAAATGGCAGAAAGAAGTCTTCTATTTGAAAGGGAACCTTAGTACTTCCATGGCATCTTTTTACTGCTCATTATAACCCCTTAAATCAGTTGATATTACATTTATGCACGCATATCTAATTGTGTATTATACTGAGAGAAAAAAAGACCTGCAACACATGGAAAACACACACATACAACATACACATTCTGTGGCTGCTGATGTAGAGGAGTAGCAGATGGTGGGAGCCAGCTGTTTCGTACCAAGCTGGCAGTGGGCACACATGGAGACACTAAAAGACTCACACACACACACACACACACACACACACATCTGGGCCCCCTGCTCACCAGGCTCCCAGCTGGATCTTCATGGGGTCACTCTCTCACCTTCCCCAAGGACATGAAGCTACACCCGTTCACAGCGAGGCCCCCTCAGCCACCCTGGCACCGCGGCACGGGTCACACACCTGCATCACAGTCCAAGGTGCCAACCATGGCTGACTTGCCAGCACCTGCAGCGGGGAAACGCTGCCTACTGTTAAAGCAGCGTATCAGCGAGGACGTGCGCTCATCCCCCACTCGCACATACACACCGCGGCACAGAGCTAAATGGGCCAACTAAGTGGTTAAAGCACAAGTCATATATGTTGCCCTGGATAAGGGCGCCTTGCTAAACACATGATGATAATTACCCACCCAGCTGCCTGGTGCCATGTGCCATAATAGGTCTCGCCTCAGCGCCGGGTCCTCCGAGACTTTCCCCACCAGCACGTTGCTAATTTCTCAATTTGTCCGCCACATTTCCTCTCTCATTTTACCATGCTTAACCTTTTCCGTCGGCTAATGTACACCTTCCCAGCCTCTTTGTCAAATCTGGGCCAAAGTGATGCTTCCTAATGATTCACTTACCAGTAGAGTCATTCTGTAGATTCAAATGAACAAACAGCAGCTCAAATCTCACTGGGGAATTTGATTAATAACACCATGTGCATAAGGAATTGACAAAGTGAATGAATAATATGCTTTGTTCAAATGGCAAGCAAGCCTTGCTAGGTATTTAGTAGATTTTGTTTGTGCTTAGAAGTTCCATCCTGCGCCTCTGGCAAAGCAGACACTTTGTACAGTGTAGGACCACTTTGCAGAGCCCAGCAAGTGTCTGGGGAGCCCGTCTCCATTGCAATTGCTGGAGGAAAACCAAAGCTTGGCGTCGTTTCCCCCTCTTGTTTGCGGGCACTTGGAGGGTGTTTATCTAGAAAAGAATAACAACTTGTTTTATTCATGTTGGGGATGGAAGACACCATGCCCTCCTGAGAGAGAGAGGGGGCTGATCGGTTTTAGCGGAAGAGGGATAGTCGCTTTTTATTGTGGCATAGGATGAGTATGTGTGTGTGTGTGTGTGTGTGTGTGTGTGTGTGTGTGTGTGTGTGTGTGTGTGCAGGTGCCTCGTAGCGCTGATGGTATACATGAACCCAGGGGTGTTGTGTTTGCTCGGGGGCAGTCTGTTTTTGAAGTCCTTTCTTTGCAGAGGGCAACATAGAAGTTGAATATCTCAATCTCAAATTAAGATATATTGCACAATTTGCAATATAAAAGAAAATGAGACATTTTAACAGGAGTGACATCTAAAAATGCAGTCTTTAAACCATAACTCAGGTATAGTACATAGTTGCACAGAATATATTTTTCAAAGCTGATAGTCGTCTGTAATTGTCGTAATAGGTTGCGTTAAAGCTAGGGATGTCTGTTGATTAGAATGTTTAATCGCGATTAATCGCATGATTGTCCATAGTTAATCGCAAATTAATCGCACATTTTTTTATCCCTTCAAAATGTACCTTAAAGGGAGATTTGTCAAGTATTTAATACTCTTGTCAACATGGGAGTGGGCAAATATGCTTGCTTTATGCAAATGTATGTATATATTTATTATTGGAAATAAATTAACAACACAAAACTATGACAAATATTTTCCAGAAACCCTCAAAGGTACTGCATTTAGCATGAAAATATGCTCAAATCATAACATGGCAAACTGAAGCCCAACAGGCAACAACAGCTGTCAGTGTGTCAGTGTGCTGACTTGACTATGACTTGCCCCAAACTGTATGTGATTATCATAAAG